>OZ038520.1:5493651-5518651 GCA_964036315.1 Acanthosepion esculentum
AAGAGCATCTCAAACACCTGAATAGGTGTAAGAAAGGAAGGAAGTAGATCCTGCAAGGAAGAGAAAATCGAGAGCTGCAGAGGATAACAGTCAGTTTTTATCGAGGAAAGAAACAGATGCTGCAAACCAGAAAAGAGCAAGACCTTTGGAAACACTTGATAAAAGACATGCCATATTAGTTAGTGATAATGAAAATCATGCTAAAAGGAGTGGAGATTGTCCAAGCTGGTTTTTCAATACAACTGTGATTATTGGCTATTCAAATCATCCAATGGGTCAATGATCATTCAGTGTAAGCATTGTAAAGCTCTCAGGTTCAGTAAAAAACCAGATGTGATGTGTCGTAACAAGGTAAAATAGAGCTGGAAGATCTACCAGTTCCTTCAGAGCCATTGCTATCACTTCTCGATTGGAACAGCTGAATCAAAACACTTCATCCAGCAGATCATAAGCTACAATAACTTTTTTGCAATTACCTCATTTGGAGCCAATGAAGCTACCTTTCCAGGATGGAAAACAACTTGCAGAATTCAGGATAGGACCAAACTTAAAAGTCCACACAGACTGCCATTAGTTCCCTAAAATTGCTGTATCCTTTTTGTATTTTGTATTAATTGTTTCTTTTTATAATACACGTAAACACTATGCAATGATATAAAAATATATTAAAAATATATACAAACCTTAAATAAAAGTGATGGTAAAGGATTGTATCAAGTAGTAAATCAGGGAAACAAGAAATAATAATAATAATAATAATAATAATAATAATAATAATAATAATAATAATAATAATAATAATAATAAAATATAGTTTCAAAATTCTTAATTGGACCGTAGCTGACATTAAGCGAATTAATGTCAAAATGAGAAAGCTTCTCTCTTGTCACCACGTGCATCATCCTAAGTCTGATGTTGATTGTCTCTATATTTCCAGATCCGAAGGAGGCAGAGGATTAGTTCAACTAGAACTGGCTTACAAAACCACAAGAATCGTCTTTAAAGATACCTTGAAACTACAGAAGACTATATGGTGATCTGTGTCAAAGAATATGAAAGCCAAAAAATTTAAAAGGGAATTTCAAGTGGGTGAAGAGATGCAAATAAACCGTAACACACCTAGTGCAGTAGCTAAGAACCTAAAAAAGAAAGCCAAAGTAAATGCCATGTACCAGATGCAAAAACGATAGCAAGATAAGCCTCTTCATGGTCAATACTCTGTCCGTATCAAACTAGCTGATGTAGTGGCTACGTAGTGGAGGGATAAAAACTGAAACCGAATGTTTTATTCTTGCTGCACGGGACAAATGCTTGCTAACTAGAAATTATCAAGCACACATAATGAAAAATTGTGCTAACCCGAAATTCAGATTCTGTGATAAATATCAGAAACAATTGACCATCTTGTATCTAGTAGCACAGTGTGAGCAACCACTGAAGATAAAAAAAATGCCATGACTGAGTAGGCCAATATCTGCACTGGAAATCTGCGACTTTTATGGAAAGGAAACTGCAAGAAACTGACATGAACATCACCCAGACCCGATTACATTACAGAGATAGGATCTGTAAAAATTCTATGGAACTTTACAATACACACAGACAGAACAATCAAAGCTAATTGCCCAGACATTGCGGATCAAAGACTACAAAAACGAATGTTACTGGCACTGCAATCCGGGTAGAGATTGTAATGTAGCTTTGAAGATATTCAAACAACTATCAAACTACAAAAGGATCTTGAAGTGAAAATTTCAATAATATTAATTACAGTTGTATTTGGAATTCACGGATTGACTGGAAAAGATTCCGATAGATTCATTGAAGAGATTCCTCGTAGCCCATGCCTTTAAAAAATACCAAAAATTGTACTCACAATTACAGATCACACCTTACGAAGAGTTTTATCTATATGTGTGATCTTAATGTTTTTGTTCTTACATAAATAATCAAGGGAAAATATCATGAAGCCATTTTGACCTTAGGTTTCTGGTTGGGAACCGGAAGGAAATGTGTATACAACAGAAATCAAAGGAAACAACAACAACAACAACAACAATAATAATAATAATAATAATAATAATAATAATAATAATAATAATAATAATAATGTTTGTGGTCTTTAATAACAATGTCTGGGTGGTTGGCTTTGATTGTTCTGTCAGTGTGTATTGTGTAATCCCATAGAATTGTAACAGGTCCTATCTCCACACCACCCAAACCCGGTTACGGAGATAGAACCTGTTACAATTCTATGGGACTACACAATACACACTGACAGAACAATTACAGCCCAGACATTGTTATTAAAGACCACAAACAAAATAAGTGCCTCCTTTATTGATATGGCAGTCCCTGCAGACTGCAATGTATCTTTGAAGATATTCGAAAAGCTGTCAAAATACAAGGACCTTGAGATAGAAATCTCAAAAATATGGCACATGGGAACATCAACAATCTCTGTTGTAGTTGGAGCCCTTGGACTGGTTGGAAAAGATTCCAGTAGGCTGATTGAAGGGATCCCTGGAAGTCCATGCCTCAAAGAGATACAAAAAATTGTTCTGACAAGTACAGCCCACACTTTACGAACGGCTTTATCTATGTAATTATTTTTTTTCTTTGCAGTGGAAAGTGTCATGATGCATTTTCTAACCTTAGGACCTTGGGCGGGACCCGGAAAGAAATGTGTAAACACCAAATATCAAAGAAAATAATAATAATAATAATAATAATAATAATAATAATAATAGATTCACTGAAACAAAAGACCTTTTTAAGTTAGATGAAAGTCGTAAATCCACTAAAACACAGGGGGTTACTGAGTGTGAAATAATTAGTGTATAGAAACATTATTAATGAGCGAGAATAATAGAAGACTAATCAGGAGGACAGTAGATAATGATTAGCATTAAATTTAAAATCTTGAAGCTGGAAGGGAGTTCCACATGCGAGAAGTACGAGAAAAGAAACTGTTAGCATAGGACTTACGGTTACATCAATCCATTTCAATTGTAAAATGATGAGATCTATTTACTAGTCTAGTATTGCGCTTAAATTCATAAAGCGGAAAATTCAGGACAGTTACCTTGAAAATATTTGTAGAAAATGTACAGGGAAGCTGCGTTACAGCAGTGCGAATATGACTGAAGCCAAGATGTCAGGTTATGACAAATAATATTGCTGATTCGTCTTTGGATTTTATCAAGAATCTCTAAATATATAGCAGAAGCACCAGACCAGATGTGGCAGCAATATTCAAAGCAAGGGTGAATGGTAGACATATAAATATGTAAGATAGATTCTTCTTTGGATTTTATCAAGAATCTCTAAATATATAGCAGATGAACAAGACCAGATATGGCAGCAATATTCAAAGAAAATATGAATGGTAGGCTTATAAATATGTAAGATAGATTCTTCTTTGTATTTTATCAAGAATCTCTAAATATATAGCAGAAGCACCAGAGCAGATGTGTCATCAATATTCAAAGCAAGGGTGAATGGTAGACTTATACATATGTAAGATAGATTCTTCTTTGGATTTTATCAAGAATCTCTAAATATATAGCAGAAGCACCAGAGCAGATGTGTCATCAATATTCAAAGCAAGGGTGAATGGTAGGCTTATAAATATGTAAGATAGATTCTTCTTTGGATTTTATCAAGAATCTCTAAATATATAGCAGAAGCACCAGAGCAGATGTGTCATCAATATTCAAAGCAAGGGTGAATGGTAGACTTATACATATGTAAGATAGATTCTTCTTTGGATTTTATCAAGAATCTCTAAATATATAGCAGAAGCACCAGAGCAGATGTGTCATCAATATTCAAAGCAAGGGTGAATGGTAGGCTTATAAATATGTAAGATAGATTTTTTCTTTGGATTTTATCAAGAATCTCTAAATATATAGCAGAAGCACCAGAGCAGATGTGTCATCAATATTCAAAGCAAGGGTGAATGGTAGACTTATAAATATGTAAGATAGATTTTTTCTTTGGATTTTATCAAGAATCTCTAAATATATAGCAGATGAACAAGACCAGATGTGGCAGCAATATTCAAAGCATGGACGACTGGTAGACTTATAAATATGTAAGATAGCTTCTAAAGAGGAAAATTAACCAACACGACACAGTGAACTAAATATAACAGGTATAACGTTTATTGTTAATTAAATATGAAGATATATTATGTATATTAACAGAAATCTTAGATTTCAACTTGGGCAGAGTATCTATAGTAAATGTAGACACTTTCTCAACTGGACAAGTTATAAACTAAAATCTGTTTCAGATTAACTAGAAAATGAGCATGCATTGAAGTTTAGATTTCAAACGTGATCTCGTTAGAGATTACGTGAAGAGAAAAAGAAAATTCTTTTTAATTTTTGAAAGTTCTGTACGTGGCCAATAATGGCTATCTAAAATTTCGTAACCTTTGTAGCTCTAAGCAATGTTTACTTTTTATCATCTTTCACACTATTGGTTCCATCATCCATTTACATAAGCACCTTATGCAGGTTACTCACTGCTTATCACTATCCATCTTGCCATAACCATTTCCCCGGTGTAGACATCTATATACGTTTTTACCGAAAGTGTCTTTTTTTTAGACATAGACGAATAAACACGTCCAAAACATAACGCAGACTTGTTTATTCGTCTGGTTGAGGTGTTAACCATAGCTCGACTATTTCAAGGTGCCTCAGTTTCTTATTTATTATATTTAAAAAAATAAAAAAAATAAAAAATTCGTCTGAAAAAGAAGTATTTTTCCCGAAATAATTGGCGGGGAAGATGTTAAATATATCCTGTCTCCAAGCCCTCTTTCCTCATTATATATATGCTCCAGGAATATCAAACGCCTACTTATGATTCTAAGTAACTTTTTCCACATTTCACAACAATACTTGCTTTACTATTATATTATTCTTATACCAATTACCCACTGATGGCAAGATGGTCAAATATATTCTGGTTAAATACAGATGTCACAGAAATGAACTCAAAAAGCCGCACATTTCGTATTATACTCTTTTCATTTTAACTAGGGTTATTGCCAGACAGAAAGAAAGATGAACTCTTGCAATTCAGATGTCCATTTCACTTTCTTTTAAATTGTGTATGTAGGTACGTTTGCGTATCCGTATCTATATTTTAATTCAATGACAGATCTAAAAATAATTCTACAAAATTAAAAAAGTAAAAACTTTAAAAAGTAATTTTATTTATTACCGAATAATTTACGAAAAGTTCAATAAGATTATGAAATTATCTGATTTTTTGGGGTTTAAATTTTTATTTCTTGATTACAAATTTATTATTTTACTGCTCAGCCCCGGGCAGATAATTTCCAGTCTGCGTTGGAGAGTACTACATTATTCCAATATTTTATTTCAAACTCAGTCAAGTAGTGTGTCTATGTGTGTGCGTGCATGTTTGTGATACAAGCACATGTAAGTCAGTCACACACAAACACAGACATACGCATAGCATACACATTACGTGGAGATAGTGTGTGACAGACCTCAAATAATTCATTCTATATTGCTTGTAATTCTTCCTTTGATTTTCGACTCTTCTAACCTCTTTGAAAGACCGCTTCGGTATTGTATGGCAATAACAAATGGTTTACATTCCTCACCTTCTTGTTCCAGAAATGTTTCAGTTATTTTGTAAGGCCTTCATGTTTCTTTAAACAGTTTTTCACTTTCAAATTTACTTTGTGATTACTCAAACTTATCTTCCATATTTATTTAAATTTGTATTTTTTTTTTTACAAAATGTTTAGTGGAAAATGTCATGAGGCCATTTCTGACCATTTCAACAGAAATCAAATTAAACAACAACAACAACAACAATAATAATAATAATAATAATAATAATAATAATAATAATAATAATAAAAATAAAAATAATAATAATAATGATAATTGGGAACATCAACAATCCCTGTTGTAGTTGGAGCCCTTGGACTGGTTGGAAAAGATTCCAGTAGGCTGATTGAAGGGATCCCTGGAAGTCCATGCCTCAAAGAGATACAAAAAATTGTTCTGACAAGTACAGCCCACACTTTACGAAGGGCTTTATCTATGTGATTATTTTTTTTATTCTTTCTTTGCAGTGGAAAGTGTCATGATGCCATTTCTAAACGTAGGTCCCTGGGCGGGACCCGGAAAGAAATGTGTAAACGCCAAATATCAAAGATAATAATAATAATAATAATAATAATAATAATAATAATAATAATAATAATGATGATGATGATGATGATAATAATAATAATAATAATGGGTAATTCGATCCACTGGGAACTGTGAAAGCGAATCCATTTTGGACACAGACTAGAATCAGTCCCACAAAATGAAACATGAAATATTTCGGGATTTTAGGATTCAAAAGCGTCATCCGATCGAATTCAGAAGATGGATCACATAGTTAGAAATGATGATGATGATGAGGAGGAGGATGAAATGATGATGTTGATGATGATGATGATGACTAACAGTACCCAGAAAAATTTAATGGTTTTACTACTTGAATTTTCTGATGAATGTTAATTCTTAAGTTAATGATTGAAGAACCAACCTTCTTGCTTGTGCCACGACTATAAAACATATGCCGAAATTCTATTGCATCATTAAAACTTTGGCTTAACAGTTTCAACAAAATAATTTATCTCAGTTTGTTAATAGCTAGCTATCTATCTATCTATCTATCTATCTATCTATCTATCCTTCCTCGTCTCTTCAGTATCTATCTATCTATCTATCTATCTATCTATCTATCTATCTATCTATCTATCCTCGTCTCTTCAGTATCTATCTATCTATCTATCTATCTATCTATCTATCTATCCTCGTCTCTTCAGTATCTATCTATCTATCTATCTATCTATCTATCTATCTATCTATCTATCCTCGTCTCTTCAGTATCTATCTATCTATCTATCTATCCTCGTCTCTTCAGTATCTATCTATCTATCTATCTATCTATCTATCTATCTATCTATCTATCTATCTATCTTTGTCTCTTCAGTATCTATCTATCTATCTATCTATCTATCTATCTATCTATCTATCCTCGTCTCTTCAGTATCTATCTATCTATCTATCTATCTATCTATCTATCTATCTATCTATCTATCTATCTATCCTCGTCTCTTCAGTATCTATCTATCTATCTATCTATCTATCTATCTATCTATCTATCTATGTCTCTTCAGTATCTATCTATCTATCTATCTATCTATCTATCTATCTATCTATCTATCTATCCTCGTCTCTTCAGTATCTATCTATCTATCTATCTATCTATCTATCTATCCTCGTCTCTTCAGTATCTATCTATCTATCTATCTATCTATCTATCTATCCTCGTCTCTTCAGTATCTATCTATCTATCTATCTATCTATCTATCTATCTATCTAACCTCGTCTCTTCAGTATCTATCTATCTATCTATCTAACCTCGTCTCTTCAGTATCTATCTATCTATCTATCTATCTATCTATCTATCTAACCTCGTCTCTTCAGTATCTATCTATCTATCTATCTATCTATCTATCTTTGTCTCTTCAGTATCTATCTATCTATCTATCTATCTTTGTCTCTTCAGTATCTATCTATCTATCTATCTATCTTTGTCTCTTCAGTATCTATCTATCTATCTATCTATCTATCTATCTATCTATCTATCTATCCTCGTCTCTTCAGTATCTATCTATCTATCTATCTATCTATCTATCTATCTATCTATCTATCTATCTATCTATCTATCTATCTATCTATCTATCCTCGTCTCTTCAGTATCTATCTATCTATCTATCTATCTATCTATCTATCTATCTATCTATCTATCTATCTATCTAACCTCGTCTCTTCAGTATCTATCTATCTATCTATCTATCTATCTATCTATCTATCTATCTATCTAACCTCGTCTCTTCAGTATCTATCTATCTATCTATCTATCTATCTATCTATCTATCTATCTATCTGTTGTGGTGGGATCCACCTAATCTGCATAGGTGACTACCAACTATATAAATAATGGTTGGTACCGGAAGACGAGAGAAGAGAATCACGAGATCCAACTAGAGACTCTGATCGACTGCGACTAGTCAACACATTCTCCAGGAACGTCTTCCCAGAAATATACAGAAATACTATATGTACTTATTGTGTACACTTTCTTGTTATAATACATTCTTTGTTCCAAGTACATTTTGTGTTGCATTATTATTCCATGCAATAGGCGAGATTCAACATTGAGTCAAGACTCAACAATGGCGACGAAGTAGAACGAACCATACGTCAAGTTTCAACAATGGCCACAAAGTAGAACGAACCATACGCCAAGTTTCAACAATGGCAAAGAAGTAGAACGAACCATAAGGAAAGAAGAAAGAATTAATAGGGAGAGTTTTCAACAATTGGGACAAGTCGTTGAAGAACCCAGGCTGAAAAAAAAAAAACCTATTAATTAAAAGTCCAACGTTAACGTAACAACGAAGGATTCTAAACTTCTGGATATGTAAAACTCGTTAAAAGACGACTAAGCATAAAGGAACGTTCACTCAGAAAAATTGGAAAGGTGTCGTAAACGAATAACGGTAATTTTAAATTAAAAAATTATCTACACGGAGACACCCTCTAAAAAGAAAAATTGGCCGACTAAAAAAACATGCATGGATTAAAAGGAGCACAAATACACCGTGTCGACTTTGAAAGGTAACAAACTTTAAAAAATTATTTTTTTTAAATTATTTGTTCAACAATATAGTGACGAATTACCTCTGATAAGAAAATCAGACGTTGTCATTGAAATACGAGAACAGAAGTCGAAAAAAAAAAAGTCCGACGCTCTCTGTTCACGAAAAAAAAAATACCAAAGTTGATTAGCACGGGCGTGAATGTAAAAGCAAGTCATAAAAATTAAAAAGTCGTACGTTGTTTCGATTTTTTGGTTAGCTTATATGATATTCGGGGATACACAAATTAAAAGTATATTCCTTGTTGCATGAACACTATCAGCTAAAAATGGAGGAACTATCCAAAGTCATATCTGAATTATTAAAATCCCAGCAGTTGAGTCAACAACGTCAGCAAGAACAACAGATAGCACAGCAAGAACAACTGATAGCGATGCAAAAATATCAAGTTAAACAAGATGAAAGACAACAAAAATATCAAGAGAAACAAGATGAAAGACAACAAAGATATCAAGAAAAACAAGTTGAAAGACTTTTGGAAATTCAAAAGTTAACACTGGAGAAATTAAACAACTTTCAGGCAAATGAGGGAAATTCTTCATATTCTAATAACACCATATTTAATTCGCTGGAAACTTTCAACTATGTGCCAGACGAAGAAAAAACGTTTGAAGCGTACTTTAAACGATATGAAGATATTTTCTACACAGACTGTGAAAACTGGTCGAATTCAAGAAAAGTCAGTCTATTACTAAGAAAGCTAGGTACAGCAGAACATAGCAAATTTGTAGATTTTATTCTACCGAGAAAAACAACTGAATTGGAATTCTCGGAAACAGTGAAATTGCTAAAAGAGCTGTTTGTAGCAAATATGTCGCTTTGGCATAAGCGATGGTTATGCATGAATGTCTCTAAATCCGACGATCAGGATTACTTAACATATATGCATCTATAGTGAATAGACATTGTGACAATTTCAGATTAGCAGAGATTACGGTTGAAGAATTCAAGTGCTTAATTTTTGCTCAAGGACTGGTATCCAGTAAGAGTGCCGAAATAAGACGTAGAGTTTTGTCTAAACTCGAATCTGAACAAGGCCTTACCCTGCAAAAGTTAGCAGAGGAGTGTCAACGGGCCGTAAAGTTAAAGAAAGAGTCGCAAAAAATCGAAGAAGCTGGTATTGCTTATATTAAAAAAATAAAAAAGCAGTCAAAGTACCCATCAGAGAAAAATTGGAGAAAAAATTCAGCGTATTTTAATAATAGACAAGAAAATAAAAAGAACGAAAATAAAGTCCCACCATATAATTGCAGACGTTGTAACGAAAGACATTGGGAGGTAAATTGCCCATATAGAAATAAGAAATGTTTCGGGTGCCAAAAGAATGGTCACAAAGGATCTTGTTGTAAAACGAAAAAATGCAAGAACCGAATTAGACAAACAAATTCGAATATCAAATCAGATAGAGATTTGAGGAAATATGTGACGACTGAAATATTCAAAAAGAATATCAAATTTCAACTCGATTCAGGGTCAGATTTAACAATAATGAACGATAAAACATGGAAAATTTTAAAAAGGCCTACAATAATGAAGTCAACGAAACTCGCTCGAACGGTAACTGGAAAGCAAATTAACTTCGAAGGCGAGGTTGTACTTCCAATGAAATTGAATGGGATCGTTAAAAAAATAAAAGTTTTCATTCTGAGAAATGGAGAAAACTTGTTGGGTACAGATTTTATTGAAACATTCGAATTGTGGGATAAACCGTTAAACTCATTCTGCAGAAAAGTAGAAAGTAATACGCAAACAAGACAGGACATTAAAGAGGAATTAAAGAAAAAGTTTCCGGAAACCTTTACACCTGGTCTTGGAAGATGTAACAAATTTGAAGCTAAATTTGAATTAAAAGAAAATACTATGCCTATATTTAAAAAGAAACGAAACGTGCCTTTCGCAAGTGTAGAGAAAGTTAACGAAGAACTTGATAGTTTGGAAAAAATGGGAATTATTTCAAAAGTAGAATCTAATTCATGGGCTGCGCCGATTGTGTGCATAAAAAAGAAATCAAACCAAATCAGAGTCTGCGTTGATTTTTCGACAGGGTTGAACTCTGTAATTAAGGACTACCATTATCCGTTATCGAGTCCTGAGGAGATTTTTAACAAGCTAAATGGCGGAGTGATTTTTTCAAAAATCGACTTATCAGATGCCTATCTCCAAATTCCCGTCGAAGAAGAATGTTCGAAGTTACTAGGGATAAACACGCATAGGGGTTTATTCAAGTACAACAGGCTTCCTTTTGGTATTAAAGTGGCACCAGCCATTTTTCAACAAGCCATGGACGTCATGTTGAATGACTTAGACTTTGCGTGTGCCTACTTAGATGATATTATAGTAAGGAGTGCAAACGTCGACGAACATCGAGAGCACCTCAATCAAGTATTTAAAAAGATTCAGGACTTTGGATTTAAAGTCAAAGAATCAAAGTGTGAATTTGGTTTGGAGGAAATCAAATATTTAGGTCACATAATCAACAAAAATGGTAGATTTCCAGATCCGGAAAGGTCCATTGCGATTAGAAACATGCCGACGCCCACTAACGTGGCGACACTACAGAGTTTTCTGGGGCTCGCGAACTATTATCAAGCATTCATTAAAGGAATGTATAATCTAAGAGCTCCGTTGAATGAACTACTGAAAAAAGACAAGGCATGGGAATGGACGGTAGAATGTCAAAAAGCCTTTGATGAAATTAAGAAAATGCTTACGTCCGACCTCTTTTTAACCCATTACAATCCTAAACTGGATATAGTAGTGGCAAGTGATGCTAGTTCATACGGGATAGGAGCATGTATTCAACATATAATGCCAGATGGTTCTAGAAAACCAATTGCGCATGCTTCGAGGGCATTACTCCCAGGAGAGCGAAGTTATTCACAGATAGAAAAGGAGGCGCTGAGTATCATTTTTGCCATAACAAAATTTCATAGGTACATCTACGGCAGACATTTCAGGTTAGAAACGGACCATAAACCTCTGATCACTATTTTTGGGTCAAAGAAAGGGTTACCCGTTTACACGGCAAATCGACTGTTAAGATGGGGAACCATTCTTCTCAATTATGATTTCCACATAAAACACCTATCATCCAAAAATATAATTCATGCGGATACCTTATCAAGACTCGTACCGAATAAAGATGAAGGATTCGAAGAAACAATTATCGCAAATATCAGAGCAGATTATGAGGTGAAAAGCATGGTAAACAACATTGTAAGAGAGCTACCGGTTACATCAAAAGAAATCAAAAAAGAATCTGAAAGCGATGATTTCATTTTAGGAATAAAAAGTAAAATGGTAGCAAATGACCAAAAAGTTCAGGAGATCTATTCAATTTGTGACGGAATTTTACTATATGGTGAGAGAGTAGTAGTACCAAAAAAGTTGCAGAAAAGAATCCTACGGGACTTTCATATGGGTCACCCGGGGATTAATAGAACAAAAAGCTTAATGCGAAGCTTTGTATATTGGAAAGGAATGGATGTGGATATCGAAAACATGGTTCATCGATGTAAAGGGTGTCCGTTAGCAGCTAAGGCACCACCTATAGTACACAAACCATGGCCAAAGACGGATCATCCGTGGGAAAGATTACACATTGATTTCGCTGGTCCAGTAGAAGATTATTACTACTTAATAGTGGTAGATAGCTTTACAAAATGGCCGGAAGTACTACGCTGCAAAAAGCCTACGTCCAATACCACAACAACTTTTTTGCATGAACTATTTGCACGGTTCGGTGTGCCAGAGTGTATTGTGAGTGACAATGGTACACAATTCACTTCTGACGAATTAAGGAATTTTGTGAGTTATATCAAATTAACCACATAACGACGCCGCCGTATCATTCGAGATCCAATGGACTCGCAGAAAGATTTGTAGATACGTTAAAGCGCGCTCTGAAGAAAGCCTCAGGAGTTCCAACGGAAAAGGCGCTTCAGCAATTCCTACAAGTATACAGAATCACGCCTAACCAGAGAACACCATCAAACATGGCACCAGCTGAACTAATGTTCGCTAGGAAAGTTAAGTCAGTGTTTGACAAGCTTTTGCCAGGAAGAAATAGAATAAAGAACACTATGTATACAGCTAGAAAAAGATACACCCCCGGAGAAAAGGTCTTTTTCAAGTGCTATAGAAACAACATTGAGTTCTGGGAGCGAGGCATAGTGCACAAGAGAATCGGTGACCTGATTTACATAATAAAAGGGCCGAAGAATACTCATAAAAGGCACCAGAACCAACTAAAAAAATGCTACGTGCTAGAGCATGAAGAGAGTATACCGGATGAGGAGGAAGATCTCATTGATGTAATGTATGATACTTTTCAAGTAGAACCTCCGCAGAGTGCTCATGAACCGAGAAGATCCGGTAGGAAACGGAAGTTCACGGACCCATTGGACGTGAATCCAAAACGAAAAAGATATTGAAAAAAAAAAACAGATATATATATGAACTATGCAAAGGGGATCTACAAAGGAATAACCATTATCATCATCCCATATAGAAGCCAGTTTGAAATCCAAAAGGATTCCAAGGCTTGGGAGGGTGGTGTTGTGGTGGGATCCACCTAATCTGCATAGGTGACTACCAACTATATAAATAATGGTTGGTACCGGAAGACGAGAGAAGAGAATCACGAGATCCAACTAGAGACTTTGATCGACTGCGACTAGTCAACACATTCTCCAGGAACGTCTTCCCAGAAATATACAGAAATACTATATGTACTTATTGTGTACACTTTCTTGTTATAATACATTCTTTGTTCCAAGTACATTTTGTGTTGCATTATTATTCCATGCAATAGGCGAGATTCAACATTGAGTCAAGACTCAACACTATCTAACCTCGTCTCTTCAGTATCTATCTATCTATCTATCCTCGTCTCTTCAGTATCTATCTATCTATCTATCTATCTATCCTCGTCTCTTCAGTATCTATCTATCTATCTATCCTCGTCTCTTCAGTATCTATCTATCTATCTATCTATCTATCTTCGTCTCTTCAGTATCTATCTATCTATCTATCTATCTATCTATCTATCTATCTATCTATCTATCCTCGTCTCTTCAGTATCTATCTATCTATCTATCTATCTATCTATCTATCTATCTATCCTCGTCTCTTCAGTATCTATCTATCTATCTATCTATCTATCTATCTATCTATCTATCTATCTATCCTCGTCTCTTCAGTATCTATCTATCTATCTATCTATCTATCTATCTATCCTCGTCTCTTCAGTATCTATCTATCTATCTGTCTGTCTGTTACTGAAACCAAATAGTGTGTCTGATATTTCTTTTCCGTGATTCCTCGCGATCAAACCGTAACAGTCCATTATTTATGAGGTATTCACAGGATGTATGCCAATTATTAATGATTTACATCCCTCACCTTATTATTCCAGAAATGTTTCCCGCTTGTATTGGGAAAAACCGTTTGTCTTTTTTAAAAAAAGTGGAATATATTTTCTTTTATCTTAGATTCTGGTTTATATATATATATATATACAATCTGCACAGATTTTTTAATCATTTCACTCCAAGCAATGCAATAATGCCACTAAGATGCAAGTGATTACCGGGAGTAAAATACAGTAAGAAAACTTTAGTGAAGAGAGAGGACAATAAAAATGCACGCTTTAGGATAGCTACCTATAGATACCTAATATTTAAAATGAATTTAAAAAAATGAAAAATCATTATTAAAGCTTAATATTTAGTTCTAATTGAAAGCTAGATGATTAAATTTTTAAGTACTTAGTAATGTTAAAAACGTTGGAAAATATTCTCCGTAATCTAATTTTAGGAATGCTGATTTTTAATTTACTATAGTCATCGCTCTTATTTTCTGATAATGTCGTGTATGGTCGACCATACTTTCAAACAGGGGCATTACGTAATATTTTATAAACTTAAAAAAAAATTATTTAAAAATCTTGATACAAAATACTTTGTATTAAGCTTTTCAATTTTTGATTAGTAAATATAGTTTTCACTTAATAACAATATCATCTAAAAGACGAAAATTAATACAGAATTTTAAAAGTGCTAAGACTTTATAAATTATTATAATTAAATTAAAAAATGGAAACAATTCTTGTAAAAATCCATTAATCACCAAAACCTTTTTTTCTTAAGATAATAGTGTCCTTAATAAATTTTATTTATAAAAGCAATTAAAAGCCATTCTAATTAAATAATGTCATAGTTTTATTCCATTTTTTTATTTTATGATTCGGAGCAGATTTTCGGGAAATGAGTAGTAGTTTTAAAAAATTGCTAAGGAGTACTACTTTTAACTAATAAAAAAATGTAATGAAATTTATTTCTCGAAATTTCATAATATTAAGTGGGGGTAACATATGTAAAATAAAATTTACCAAGATTTTCTAAAAAAAAAATTCAAAAATAATTTCATTCGTCTGTGAATAAATCCTGAAAATTTCATTAAAATCTGACAATCATTTGATTTTTTCCAAGAATCTCCAAATCAATGTGTTTTTCAGCGGAAAAAAACAAAAAACAAAAAAATAAAAACGTAAATAATTATTACGTCGGCCGCTGATGGAAGCGAAACATGATTTTTAACCAATATATATATATATATATATATATATATATATATATATATATATATATATATATATATTGATAGATAGATATGAAATTAGATCGATAGCTAGATGGTGCTTCACATCTGTTTTAGTGAAATGGAAAACTTATCAATTTTAAATCTTTTGATTTGTACCCTCTTACTTCTTTAAGTAACATCCTGCATTCATGCCTATGGTTGTTATTGCAATATTTTGTTGAAGCTGTTAAGCTCAAATCTTTAACGATGCAACGGTGGAATTTCCACGGATATTTTATAGTCATGGGACGGGCAAGGAGGTTCTTCAGTCATTAACTTAAGAATTAACATTCATCAGAAAATTCAAGTAGTAAAACCATTAAATTTTTGTGGGTACTACTAGTCATCATCATCATCATCATCATCATCATTATTTCCCTCCTCCTCCTCCTCCTCCTCATCATCATCATCATCATTTCTAACTATGAGATCCATCTTCTGAACTGGATCAGATGACACTTTTGAATCCTAAAATCCTGAAATATTTCAAGTTTCATTTTGCGGGACTGATTCTGGTCTGTGGGTTCAAAATGGATTTGCTTGCACTGTTCCCAGTGGATTGTATTACTCATTATTGTTATTATTATTATTGATTAATTTGACTTCTGTTGAAATGGTTAGAAATGACATTTTCTACTAAACCTTTTGCAAAAAACAATAAAAAAGAACAAACAAACAAACAAACAAACAAACAAACAAATTGAAATAAAACCTAACATTGCGGACATTTTACATAGAAATATGTGACCTGTAGTTGTGAGAACAATTTTTTTTATATTTCTTTAAGGCATGGGATACCATGAATCCCTTTAATGTGTCTATCAGAACCTTTTCCAATGAACCTGGGGGCTCCAACTACAACTGGAATGATTGATTTTCCCCATGTGCCACATTTTTGCGATTTTGATTTCAAAGTCCTTGCAATTTCTAGATTTTTGAAGATTTTCAAAGACACATTAGAACTGCCATGTCATTAAGAAAACACATTATTTTCTTGTAGACTTTATCACGATGTCTGGGAGACTAGCTTTGATTGTACTGTTTGTGTGTATTGTAAAGTCCCATAAAATCGTTACAGGTCCCATCTCTGTAACTGGGTCTGGGTGGTGTTCATAACAGTTTCTGGCAGTTTTCTTCCCATAAAAGTTGCAGATTTTCCACTGTAGATATTGGCCCACCTTCTCATGCCGAGTTGTTGCTGTTGTTATTATTATTATTATTATTATTACTATTATTATTATTATCATTATTATTATATTCATATTCATATTCAGAATCAAAAATTGACTTGTAGTTGTGGATAAGGATCCACAAAATGTCCAGTAATTTCCTTAACAATCTTGTGGATCCCAGAACTGGATTCTAGGATATCCGGGACGGTTCTAAATTCGTTACCTATTAAAGATACAACTGTAGCTCTTTTGATGAGGTTGCTGGAAATTCCATGCCTTTTTCTCCTACCCTTTCTTTGTATAGTTAAACTCAATTCAATTTTCACAATTCCCGGTGTATGACTGTTCCTAATCTGTAGCACCTTTATTTATATTCCAATACTATTCACTTTTTTCACATGTAACCAACGGCTAGAGACTCTGATGTATCGGTCATAAGATAAGATCAGCAATTTAGACTCAACAACATTATCATTCGATTTTTCAGATTAAAGCAAATATATTTTTACTCGCATTGTTGTAGTAATCATCGTAATTGCCAAAGTAATAATAGGAGAAAGCAATACCGGAATAAGCACATTTGTATCGTTAACAATGTTCGCTTCCGTTATTGTCTGCTAGTCTTGAAAATAGTCAAATCAATTTAAATAATTTAGCGCTAGAAGGCGTATTTGTCACAATAACTGTGATTAATATAAGTGTTTTAGCTTTCTTTGCTTTTCTTTATAAGTTTTGAAGAACAAATCGCTTATATGTGATATTTGACTCCTGGCATTAAAATTTCCACTTGTTTTAATCTTTGATTCTAAAGAAAATTGTTTTATTCGCTGCTAGTAATTTGTAGTGTCGGAATGATAACGAGACGCCAAATAAAATATTATTTATTTTGCTAAAATTCTGTTTTCACTGCCAGATTCTATTAACGATGGTTTGTAAGAAAGAAACAAAATGAAAAAGAAACCATAAAAAAACACTTGCTTGTCGTCAGTAATTTTCTGAATCTGTTGAAGATAGAAGATTGGTTTAGTTTTTGTTTTACGGCATATCAACCTCAATGGGTTATTTTAATGCCAACAAAATCTTTGTTGATGGTAATATTTTTTTCCTTCATAAATCTATTTTTGGTAATATTTTTTTCTTCAAAAATGTATTGCTAGAAACATTTTTAAAAAAAGTATTTGTAGTAATAAAATTTACTTTTACACTTTCATAGAGTTTTGACCCCAGTTTGGGAGTTAATTATTTGCCCATAGCTGGGACACTAACAGGTACTACCACCCCGGGTCAGGGTGGACCTGGGAACACCAGCAATTAAGAGGTGGTTCCAGCTCCTCAGAACCTCCTGATCAGAGGCCTTGCTGCTGGATGTAGTTTATCGTCTTACCCAGGGCGGTAGAAGATTGGAGTAAGTTATTTGGGAGCTATATATTAGGTTCAGTCATAAATAATTTCCGTTCTTATTTATCAGCTTAATTTTTCAGGAAATGAAGTAAAATTATGTTTTATTCAATTTTATTCAATTATACCATTATTTGCAATGACTTGTTCTCGCTTATCAGCTATTTTTTTATGTAGAAAAGTATTTTATAGATCCTTGAATCTGGTTTTGATTTGAGAAAGATTTCTCCATCATAGTGTTTACAGCGATTTAAAACAGTAAGAACCGTGCAAGATCAGCTGAATATCGTAGGTGAGGTAAAATAGACCAATTTTTCCTTGTGTTATTCTTGGCGTATGCGGTCTTGCTTTGTTGTGGACGAGAACAAAATCTTTCAATTTATACACTGTGTATGCTGCCACCAATGAAAAAAATAAAAATAAAAAGAGTTATGTTAGTTTACTCCAAATTTACTTGTAGCTGACACCTATGTTTAGTAGTGACGATGATACATTCGTCTGAAACTGAAATTACTTATGGCTGAATCTAATAAAACAAATTCCATATATATATATATATATATATATATATATATATATATATATATATATATATATATATATATATTGTGTATTTAGGCAGCAGTCCTTCTTTCATGCACATTTCATAGAAAACGACAGACAAGGTGCTTTTATTTAGTTTTTGATACAATTTCTCATGCGATCTAATAATTTTTTTTCTTTTCGGATGATAAATTATACAAAAACTGTCCGAATGTTCTTCTTATCCGAGTGCTTTCGGCTATACATTTAGCCATTTTCAATGCTTATATTTTAACTGTTAAAATAAGAAATAGTTTTTTGTATGTATGTTTTTATAAAATGTTTTCATTTTTTTATTATAAAAACATACATACAACAAACGATTTCTTATAAAAAAAGAATTATGACAGAATGACTCATAGAACACATCGATGAGTTCTCTGTGTTAAAGTGATCTCCACAATGATCTGATCTCAATCACATACAGAAAATTTTGGTTGCAATGGAAAACGAAATTTAAATCCTGGTTATGCAGACAACTAATCTGCAATAATTACAGGCAAAAGACTAACCAACCCGGTACTAGAAAATTGTACCTAATAAAGTGCCCGGAGAGTATATATATATATATATATATATATATATATATATATATATATATATATATATATATATATATATATATTGATGTGGACCCGAAGTAGGGGCCACGGAAGGAAAACACGGAACACGGGTTAGAGGTAAGAAAGATATATTAAACAGAAAAGTTACAAAGAATAGTGTAAGAGTAAGCAGAGCTTACTATCCAGTGGTGTCCGATATTGGTATCGTACGCGGCTGCGCATTACTGGTGCTACTCCTCCCACGATACTACCATTCACATAATAATATAGTACTGGGAGAGTCCATGATGTAGGAAAGTATCGGTCTCACAACACCCTCCCCTCTTCCAAGAGTTTTCCTCTTTTTTTTCTCTTTTTTTTTCTTGAAGGAAAAAAAAAGTAAAACTGTTAATATCACTTCCTCTTTGGATTCACGTCGAGTGGTTGAGTAAATTTTCTCTTTCTCCCCGAGCGTCGTATTTCCGGAGAGACTTGGAGCTTGTCAAGTTCGAAATGTTCGAATATTACGTCGATCGGTTCATATGGCGTTTGTGGGTATTTTTCGGTCCCTGGACAATATAGACCAGTTCGCCAATCCTCTGTTTGATGTTGCCTACTTCCCAGAATGTTATGTTGTTTTTGTAGGCCTTAAAAAGGACTTTGTCGCCAGGATTAAAGTATTTCTAGAGCGAGACGGTTTTCTTGAACTTCGCTCGCCGTGGAATGAGTTTATCAAAGACGGACTTGATTTTTCTTGCGAACATTGTTTCTACCGGCGAGCGTCCCATAGGCGTGTTAGGATTAGAGGTTATCCTATACACCTGCAGAAACTGTTGTAATGCTCTATCCGTCGGTGTGCCTAGTGCCTTTTTTAAAGCTCTTTTTAGAGTGTCCATGAACCTCTCAGCCTGACCGTTCGACCTGGGGTGATACTGAGGCGTCGTAATATGGTCCACTTGATACGACTTGCAAAAGTCTCTGAATTCACTTGATGTGAATTGAGTGCCGTTATCAGTCACTACACAATCTACCACGCCAAAACGCGCGAATAGCTCGTGTAAAAATGGTTGGTGGTTGTTTTTTTACATTGCAGGACCTCAGGCCATTTTGAGTGGCTATCCACAACAATAAGGTAGTACATGTTGTCTAGGGGCCCTGCAAAATCCACATGAATTCTCTGCCATGGATGGTCTGTGTTTGGCCATGGATTGCACGTCGTGGTCGGAGATTTTGCTGCAAGCACGCATCCCTTACAAGATTCTATCATGTCTTCTATGTCTTTGTCCATATTTGGCCAATATATGTAGCAGTGCATGAGGCTTTTCGTACGGCTCTTCCCCGGATGTTCCATGTGAAAATCCTTAAGGATTTTTCTTTGTATGCTATTTGGAATAACTACTCGGTCATTATACAGTAGAACATCCTCATAGAGGGAGAAAACTTCAGGCACATGTAGGTCTTTGTTGCGAATTTTGTTTTTGATACTTTGGATGAATTCATCCTCTCGAGACTCCCTTTTTATGTCGGCCAAAGTAACTGGGAGTTCTCTAATTGTATTCGCAATCATATTTTTGATTTCATAATTCGTCCTTAGTGTAGCAAAGTTGAAGTCTTCAAAAACTTCCGTATTTTTAGGAATGAGTCGCGATAAACTGTCCGCATGACAAATATTTTTAGATTTTAGGAACTCGATCCTAAAATTGTAATTCCAAAGAATCGTTCCCCAACGAAGTAATCTATTCGCCGTATAGACCGGTAGGCCTTTCTTGGAACCAAAAATTGTTATTAGAGGTTTATGGTCCGTTTGCAGTATGAACCGTCTTCCATGTAGGTATCGATGGAAATTAGTGACGGCGAATATTATCCCTAGAGCCTCTTTCTCTATTTGCGAATATTGTTTCTCTGATGGTAGTAAAGATCTAGATGCGTGTGCTATGGCTTTTCGCGAACTATCTGGCAGTTTGTGGAGAATGCAAGCACCGATGCCGTATGGGCTTGCATCACTTGCGACTATGATGTCGAGATTAGGGTCGTAGTGGGTGAGAGAGAGATCCAAAGTAAGTGTTTTCTTGATCTTCTCGAATGCGTCTTGGCATTCAGGAATCCATACCCATGCTTTATCCTTTTTTAAAAGATCATTGAGAGGTCCTCTCAAATTCTGCATGTTCTTAATGAAACCTTGGTAGAAGTTAGCAAGGCCGAGAAAGCTTTGTAACGATTGAACGTTAACTGGGGCCGGCATGTTTCTGATTGCATTGGCTCTTTCTGGATACGGCCGACGACCGTCTCTATTTATAATGTGACCAAGGTAGTTGATCTCTGGTAAGAAAAAATCACACTTTGCTTCCTTAAACTTAAGCCCGTATTCTTGTAACTTCTTAAATACGTTTATTATATGGTTCCGGTGCTCTGCCGACGTTTTACTGGTCACCAGTATATCATCCAAATAGGCTGTTGCGTAGTCAAGGTCGCCCAGCATGGCATCCATGACCTGCTGAAAGATTGCAGGCGCAACCTTGACCCCAAAAGCCAGTCTGTTATATTTGTACAGACCTTTATGGGTGTTTATGCAGAGCAATTTAGAACTCTCTTCATCCACCTCTATCTGAAGGTATGCGTCTGAAAGGTCTATTTTGGAAAAGATTTTTCCGCCATTCAATTTGTTGAAGATTTCTTCAGGGCTTGGGAGGGGGATAATGATGATCCTGCAAAGCATCGTTTAGCCCTGTGGAAAAATCTGCGCATACTCGTATTTGGTTGGACTTTTTTTTTACATAGACCGTAGGTGCTGCCCATTCGCTAAAATCTGTTTTTGACAGAATACCCGCCTGTTCGAGTCTATCTAATTCTTTGTTGATCTGCTCTAGAGCAGCGAAAGGGACATTCCGTTTCTTTTTTAAAACTGGTCTTGCACGGTCCTGCACCTTGAAGTTAGCTTTAAATGGAGAACATTTCCCAAGGCCGCCAGAAAAAAGCTGGGGAAATTGTTGTTTGAGTTCCTTTTTGAGATTTTCCGAATTGGACGTTGTACTTTTTATTTTTCGGCAAAAAGTGCTCATTGGGTAATCCCATAGATTGAATTTTTCTATCCAATCTGTTCCGAATAGGTTATCTTAATTTTCTAGTACGTAGGCTTTTAGCTTTTTGGTAACTCCATTTAGTGTTACTGTCAGGATCACCTGGCCTAAGATGTTAATATTCTCGTCAGTTACGGATTCTGCTGTTTTATCCGTCTTTAATAGGCTCGGCTTGTTTAACTTTCGCCAAGTACGCCAGTTGATATTCGAGAGGTCAGAACCCGAATCAAGCTGGAATTTTATAGAGTTATTGAAAATATCAACAGTCACATATTTTCTTAAATTCCTATCGACTATGTTGTCTGATTGGGCTTGCCTAATTTTACTTTTGTGTCTCCTCGTCTTGTTGGCGTACCACCACTGAGTTAAGTTATGATCATTTTTATTGCAATTTTTCTTCTTGCATGGACAGAATTTCATCCAATGCCATTTTCCACAATGGTAACATGGTCCAGGAGGTTTCTTTAGCCTATTCGTATTTTGTTTATTGCGGGATTTAGAACATGAGATTTGCCTTTTTTCTTTTTGCGGGGAATAAGAGATTGGGTTTCTTCTGATTTTTCCAATCTGAGCCACACCTGATTCCTCGATCGTTTTTGAGTCACACTTGACAGAAATTACTCTTTGACAATCCTCTGCTAATTTTTGGAGAGTCAATCTCTGTTCGTTTTCGAGTTTGGTAAGTACCCGATGTCTGACCTCGGCGTCTTCTACTGATACTAGACCTTGTGCAAATATTAAGCACTTAAAATCGTCGGCAGTCTGCTCGGCTAGTTTGAAATCATTACAGAGCTTGTTTACCGACGCTGCAAACGTTAGAAAATCTTGCTGGTTGTCCTTGACTGTGTTCAGGCATTTCCAACGTTTGTGGAACAAGGTTATGTTAGGCCCGAATAGTTCTGTTAGGAGCTTAATAGTCTCTGAGAAATTCAGGTCCGTAATTTTCTTGGGTAATATATAGTCTATGAACCTAACATTTTCGATAGCTCCCAGTTTCCTTAATAACAGACGTATCTTTTTCTCACTAGGCCATTGTTCACAGTCTACATCTACATCAAATATCTTCATAACGCCTGTAAAAAGCCTCGAATGTTTTGTCTTCCTCTGGTACGTATTCGAATGTTTCAGTCGAGTTGTAGATTGTACTCTGGGAAAATGTCGTATCCTTTTCAGAGTTTTTAGAGCCGTTACATGAATTTACAAGTAATTCTTCAAGTTGTTTTGCTGTAGTTCTGTTTTCTGAAGTGTAAATTGTTGGAATTCTATTTGTTGTTTATGTAACTCCATAACCAACTGTTGCTGTCTTTCGTCTGATTTTTGTTGGTGGAGTTGCTGTCTTTCTTCGCTTTTTTGTTGTTGAAGTTTCTGTTCTGTTTGTTGATCCGACTGTAATTTGAGGAATCTTTCTTCCAATTTCTGCTGTCTTTCATCTGATTTTTGTTGGTGGTCCATCTGGACCTTTAACATTTGGACAATTATTTTTTGGAATTCGTCCATATTTAGATAATATGTAGAAAAGTAATGAAAGAACACACAAAACAAATAAATAAATAAGAGCAATTACTGCTGCTTTGAAAACCCGTGTACCAAGGGGAGGGCACATAAGGAAATCTAGTCAATTAATAAAATTAATAAGAACTACTTACTGGTTTAGATCTTTCGAGATACCGTTGTTCCGTTAATTTCAATGTGAGCATTTAAATTTTCTCCACACTTATTATATTATTTTTTAGAAGTGTGGGGAGAAAAAATATCACTTAGACAGCAAAAAAAATAAATAAATACACTGGATTTTTCCCCCTTCTTTTGGGAGAATTTGCTTTGCTTTCTTTTTTTTTTTTTTTAGAAAAAAACTCACCTCAATCAATTTGAGGGGAGGGTAATTTATGCACGAGATTTGTAGGAATTCAAATCAATTTCATAAAATTTTTAAACACTTTGCTAAATGCGCGACTTGGTGAATAGTTTTTTCGAACTTGAGTCAAACATAGTACTTCGAGCTCTTGAGTTTGTCAGTTTGTTTTGTGCACAAGCTGGGTTTTTTGTAAGCAGTCGTTCTCGACACTTGGTTGCTCGTTTATTGTTTGCACATGCTTGAGTAACCTTGAAAGGTAGCTGTGTATTGCGTTTCGTTCGCTGATGTAGTAATGCCAGCTCAAATTCTAGTTCAACACTGATGTGGGAACCAGTGGGGTTAAACGAGTCCTCTGTCGCCACTGATGTGGGACTAGGGCTTTGGGGTTTCGGTATGGGTGTGTTTCTCGAATCCTCTGTTGCCACGTCACTGATGTGGACCCGAAGTAGGGGGCAAGGAAGGAAAACACGGAACACGGGTTAGAGGTAAGAAAGATATATTAAACAGAAAATTTACAAAGAATAGTGTAAGAGTAAGCAAAGCTTACTATCCAGTGGTGTCCGATATTGGTATCGTACCCGGCTGCGCATTACTGGTGCTACGATATTTAACAACCCCCCCCACACACACACACGGGTCGAATGTGGCACAAGGCCGGTTTAACGTGGGCTTACCGAGCCCGTAGGCTCGGCCAAAATTTCAACGTATTGTAAGTGGGGTAAAACATCAATAACATACCTGTAAGTCCTTTTTTAAAAAACATGTTTCCCACACCCATACATATACACATACATATATACACACATCAGCACACATGCACACACATATATATATATATCTACATATGCACACATACACATACACACATATATACATATATACATACATACACATATATCCTTATATATAGACACAAATACACATATACACACACACATATACATATATGTACATGC
>OZ038520.1:5521151-5551151 GCA_964036315.1 Acanthosepion esculentum
GATATTATATACATTTCTTTATATATATATATATATATATATATATATATATATATATATATATATATATATATATATATAATATTATAAATTAATAGATTTAAAATATGGTTTTACCGCTACACAGTGATGACCATGTTTCAGAAATGGAAGCTAAAGCCCCTGAATTTAATTATTAAACCAAAGACATTAGTTCCATTTCCTCATCAAGCGAATTTTGGAGTAACTTACTTTTTAAAATTTACGGTTGTTAACGGCACAGGAAAGATTCATAGTTTGAGGGTTTCCAAGGTTACCGATAAATCCATTCATCTAGACAAGGGGTGGTAGAGGGTTCAATAGATGAATGGATTTATCGGTAACCTTGGAAACCCTCAAACTATGAATCTTTCCTGTGCCGTTAACAACCGTAAATTTTAAAAAGTAAGTTACTCCAAAATTCGCTTGATGAGGAAATGGAACTAATGTCTTTGGTTTAATAATTAAATTCAGGGGCTTTAGCTTCCATTTCTGAAACATGGTCATCACTGTGTAGCGGTAAAACCATATTTTAAATCTATTAATTTATAATATTAATGCTCTGTAAATTTAAATTTACATAGAGCACTATTGTGTAAAAATAAAAATATCTATAAGAACACCGGATTTTATATCTTACTGTTCTTTCCTTTTTATTTATATATACATATATATATATATATATATATATATATATATATATATATATATATATATATATATATATATACATACATATATATATATATATATATATATATATTAAATAACACTGTTTACATTGAGCACTATTTTTTTCTTACTCTATAAAGTTTTTTTTATGTATTTGTATACGATTGCGCGTTCGTATACCTACTTATATTTATCCAGGCATATATATATATATATATACATACACACACACACACACACACACACACACATATATATATATATATATATATATATATATATATATATATATATATATATATGAAAAAGAATGCTACATAACCTTAAAAGACCACAAACCAGATTTTGAGGCAAATCCTACTACAAGGATAATTAATCCTACAAGACCTGAGATAGGAAAAATTAGTAAAATGATCATTGAAAGGGTAAATAAACAAATTAAAGATAAAATAGGCCTCAAACTTTGGATAAATACCAAAGATGTGATAAACTGGTTTACCTGTATAAAAGTAAAAAAACAACTGTACTCTAATGCAGTTCGATATTGAAAATTATTACCAATCAATATCTAAAGAACTGTTCTTAAATGCGTTGGACTTTGCCACCCAGTACATGGATATTACAGAAGAGGAAAAGAACATTATTTTAAATGCGAAGAAATCAGTACTGATTCATAAAGGTGAGCAATGGGTAAAGAATTCATATGACCACTTTGACATCACAATGGGATCACTAGACTCAGCTGAGTCTTCTGATCTCATAGGTCTTTTTATATTATACAACCTTACAGCGAACCGTGATATTGACTCAACTGACATTGGTTTATACAGGGACGATGGTCTTATGGTTATTAGAAACTCTACTAACTTCAAAATAGATAAAATTAGAAAGGCATTATATAAAGAATTTAAAAGCATGGGTTTAAAAATTACCGTCAGCACTAAATTAAAAAAAAGTTAACTTCCTTGATATAACATTAGATTTAAAGAACAATACATACACACCTTATAAAAAACTCAATACGAATCCTTTATATATACACCCTAAATCAAATCACCCCTCATCTATAATTAAACACATACCTTTATCTATCCGAAAAAGAATTAGTACAAATTCAGCAAATGACAAGATTTTCGATGAACATATTAATTTCTATAATAGAGCTCTAAAAGATAGTGGCTACAAAAACCTAAAACTATCTTATATTAAAAATGAAAATGGTAAGCATAGAAAAAACAGAAGTAGAAAAATAATTTGGGGGAAAATTCCTCGCATTAATACTCAAGCATTTTCCCTGTGAAAGTAAACTAAGCACTATTTTCAATAGATATACACTAAAATTAAGTTATAGCTGTACTGATAACCTAGAGAAAATTATTAAGAAACATAATACTAATATCTTAAATAAACACTTATACCAGAACCAAAAAACTTTAGACAATGGAAAAATACAAACAACAACTAATGAGGGTAAACAAAAATTATGTAATTGTAGAAACCCTCAAAACTGTCCTCTACAAAATAAATGTTGCATGGAATCATTAGTATACCAATGCAATATATCTTCTATTGAAAACCCTGAAAACATAAAAATATATATAGGTTGCACTAGCAATGATTTCAAAAAAAGGTTCAACCAACATCAAAGTTCGTTTAGGATAAATAAATATAAAAATCAAACATCTCTCTCGAAGTACTTCTGGAACTTAAAAGAATCCAATAAAACACCTACAGTAAAATGGAAGTTAATAAGAAAAGCTAGAATATGTAGGTCATTAAATGACCCATGTCCTTTATGCATACATGAGAAACTATATATTACTAAGTTTATAAAAAATAAAAATTTACTGAATCAGAGAAATGAAATAGCTATATTATGCCGTCATTGTCAAAAAGTTTCTTTAAATAATATATAAAAAAAAAAATTACCTGATAATATGCATACTCATATTTGATGTGAATAAATAATTTTAAATAATGTAATTCTATTACATTTACTTGTTTTATAAAAAATATAGCCGATTAAATTTAAAAGTTAAATTTAAAAGTAGAATTTTTAAAATTGTAATTAAATAAACGGATTCTAACCTAAACATCTTTTTAAATTGTAATTAAATAAAACGCACTCTAACCTTAACACCTCTATCAAAGCAATTCAAACACTTAAGAGAATCCAATAGAACACCTAAAGTCAAATGAAATTAATAAGTTAGAATATATTGGACATTAAATGACCCATGTCCTTTGTACATACATGGGAAAATTTATATTACTAAATTTATAAAAAATAAAAGTTTACTGAATTAGTGAAATAATTTAGCCACCTTTGCCGTCATTGTCATAAAGTTTACATAAAAAAAAAAATTTTGAAAAAAAATTTAATTTGGCAATATATATATTTATTTATACTCGATAAGAAAAATAATTTTACATACTGTAAGTAATTCTAATACATTTACTTGGTTTAAAATATATATATATATATATAGTATATTAAATATTAAAAATAATTTTTTTAGAAATGTGGTTAAAACATATTCTAGCCTAAACAGTCCCTCAAAATCTTAAATATACAAATAGAAATAATAACCGTAAGAATTTTTGCCGTTAGGAAAAAAACCCCCAAAAAAAACCAGACGACCTGAATTTAGCGGATGTCAGAATTTGTTGAAAGATACATCCCTACCCATCCCTAAACATAACCCCGCTTTCAAATGTAACTATTAACTGATACAACGAAAATTAAAATTTGAACCCCCTACCACCCCTTGTCTATATGAATGGATTTATCGGTATCCTTGGAAACCTTCAAATATGAATCTTTGCCGTGCCTTTAACAACCGTAAATTTTAAAAAATTTACTCCAAAATTCGCTTGACGAGGAAATGGAACTAATGTCTTTGGTTTAATAACAAAATTAAATTCAGGGGCTTTAGCTTCCATTTCTGAAACATGGTTATCACTGTGTAGCGAAAAAAAAATATTTTAAATCAATTAATTTATAATATTAATACTCTGTAAATTTACATTGAGCACTATTGTGTAAAAATAAAATATCTATAAGTACACCGGATTTTATATCTTACTGTTCTTTCTTTTTATTTATATATATATATATATATATATATATATATATATATATATATATATATATATATATATATATACTTAAGTGCCGTTTAACATTTGATATATTTCCAAAGGGATAAGTATTCAAGCCAATTTCCCGCTTCAAGGCGATCTTCAGACCAAGTTATTTGATATCAGCTGGAAACTTATAAAGGAATTTGGTCTGAAGATTACATTGAAGATTGTGACTGGCAGTCACTATGTGGTGTTGATTCATATGTCACCATGCCTATATTTATTTTCTGTTAAATTATTGGATAAGAAATACTTGTCATTTTTGATTCAATAATAAATGCTGTAGAAAATTATTGATTACTTTATTGGCATAAATTTTGTTCACCTTGATTTACGTTAAATTAAAAAATATACAGGGTGCGTAAGGCATTCGAGTACATATGATTGTGCACCAGCAGTTATATGATAATTTTGTGTTTTTATCCTTTCAGAATATCAGTGGTTTAGTATCTGCTAACTCAGGAGAAGAAACGCTATGTTATTTTTGCGACACAAAGGAAGTCCAGAGATATTGAGATTACACATTTTTGACGGTGTGGTGCATGAGGACTTTCGGCGCAAGTCGTACGTGATGAGGAAAGGGTAGTTCATGCCTGCTCACGCACAAGAACAAAGGTTACTATGAACAAAACCATTTCTGAAGAAGTTGAAAGAAGACGAAAAAAATGATCCAGTATCAAAAAGTGAATCTGAGAAAAGACAGGTGGTTATGGGGACACCAACTTCCCTCCCCCATGTAATGCACCCTACGTTTTCCGCTTCTGTGATGGTTTTAGGGATGTTAAAATATACGTCATGCCACCCCGCTTGTTTCAACAGTATCTTCAGTTTAATACTGCTGGTTACATTGAGGTTCTGAAAACAATTATAAAACCTTAAATTCACTTGTAGGCGATGGAAGGCCGTGTATGTTTCTGATTCCCCACCCCCATATTATGCACCCTACATTTTCTGCTTCTGTGATGGTTTTAGGGATATTAAATTGTACGTCATGGCACCCCGTTTCTTTCAACAGTATCTTCGGTTTAATGCAGCCAATTACATTGAGGTTCTGAAAACAATTTTAAAACCTGAAATAGACCTTGTAGGCGATGGAAGATCGTGTATATTTCAGATGCCGCCTCCCCGATATTATGCACCCTATGATTTCTGCTTCTGTGATTGTTTCAGGGATGTTAAAGTATACGTCATGCCACCCTGCTTCTTTCAACAGTATCTTCTGTTTAATGCTGCTGGCTGTAGATTGATGTTCTGAAAACAATTATAAAACCTGAAATAGACTTTGTAGGCGATGGAAGGCCGTATATGTTTCTGATACCCCCACCCCATATTATGCACCCTAATTTTTCCGCTTCTGTGATGGTTTTAGGGATGTCAAACAATACGTCATGCCAACCCGCTTCTTCCAACAGTATCTTCGTTTTAATGCTGCTGGTTACATTGAGGTTCTGCAAACAATTATAAAACCTTCAATAGACTTTGTAGGCGATGGAAAGCCTTGTATGTTTCAAAAGAACTCTACACCTGCTCACAAATCTGTTGTGACCCAGGTCTTAATTATATCCAATCTGCACGACCATATCCGTGACCACCGATAAACAAGGCCTATTCGGTAGTGACGTAACGTCACAAAAGTAGTCCATGCAGTGAAACAGACAGTAATCATAATATAACGAATAATTGTAAGAAAAAATTGGTTTTAGAAAACTTTTAAAAAATACATTGTTTTACAAAACAAATAAACAGAATTGGATTTTATACAGAACTTTATTTCATATTAATTTTTTTAAAATAACCGATAAGAAAAAAAAATGTTGCTGAATGTTTTGTTAAAGAAATTAAACATCATGTTAGATTTCATTAAATTTTAAAGACTGAAATTCGTTCATTATTTTATTTGTTTCCAATTTGAAAACATTTTTAAATCATTATCAGTATTGTTTTAATTTGCATGTTTTTATCTTAATTTTAGTAATTATTCTGTAAAGTTACAATATCGTAATTATTAATGATTATTATTCATATACACTCGGACAGCAACAACTCGATTATGAATTAGGAAACAAATAAACAATTAAATAAATAGACGAACAAATTACATGTAAATGATAAATAAACGATTAAAATATAAATAAGAAACAAATAAACTAAATACATGAAAGTAAATAAATTTGATACAAAAAGAGATTTAAAATTCAAATAATACTTATAGAAAAGTAGGTTACAGACAATTAATTTTAAGAATGAAATTCATTCATGATTTCAATTGTTTCACATTTGAACATTTTTTATAAATCATAATCAGCATTGTTTTAATTTGCATGTTTTTATTTCAATTTTAATAATTATTCTGTGAAGTTATAATTTTTGTAATCATTAAGAGATTATTACAGTAACAACTTAATTATGAATTAGGGAACAAACAATAATTAAATAAGCAAATTATAATTAAATGATGAATAAATAAAATAATTATGATAAATAAATAAAACAATTAAACATAAACAAGAAACAAAAACACAAACAAGAAAATACATTAGATACAAACAATAAATAGATTTAAAAATCAAATAATACTTTCAGAAAAATAGGTTACTGATACAAAATTTAGCTGAATGAAGTTTTCTTTTTCTGCTTAACTTGTTACTTGTAATATTATTATTTTCCCTAGAACAAAAATTATTTAAAAGAGCATTTGTAGAGCTCCAGACAAACATTCTTTGTATTTTTTCTATATTGTGACCCTCATCACAAGTGTCAACATAAAAAAGAACCTCATAATCTGCAAAAAACATTCAATGTTATATGCATGCCTTATTTTATTTTTCTTTGATTTACTGAATGAAGAAAAGAATGATTTTTTATCAGCTTATCAATGACTACATAATTATTCAGAACAAAATTTATAGTTTTATCATTAGGATATAAGAGAGAACCTCTATTAATCCCCTGAAAATAGCTGCTTATTTCAGGTATTTCTTCCACATTATCTCTTACACTTCCAGATATTAAATCTTTGCAGCTATTGCATTTAATTTTCTTAAAAACTGCATTACACCAATAACTTGCTAAGTATAGTATTACAGGTAGAACTTCTCTACAATTATTTACATCATCCTCTTTAACATCAATTCTATATTTATATATATATAACTTTTCCTCCTCTGTCACTTCATCCCAGTTTGGTTCTTGTAAACTCTTTAAATCAATTTTAATGCATTGCTGATTAAATAAGTTTAATTTTAAAACTGATTGCATTCTAATAATTTTTTCACACTCAAACACTTGCCGTATCGAGATATTATACTGATCCCCAGTAAGTTGTTGATATTGACCAAACCTTGCTTCAAGGTGATCAGTTTGAAATTTGCCTGGTAATATGTATAGCATTTTCAGTTCTTCTATGCAATACTTGGTCAGTTCTAGAAATGCATAGGTTGTATGATGCAAAGCATTGAAGTTTTCCTTTGTTAATTTGCCATTTCTTCCAGAAATGCTATTCCAAGATTCTAACCAGTCACAGAATACAGAGAGAAATCTAAAATTTTCTTCATTCATTCTAAGTGGATTGCAGTATTTATTTCTAAGCCGACAACCTTTATATGGCATTTTAACATTCATTATTGTCCACCAAATATAAAATATGTTTATATATTCTGCAAAATTAGGCAAATATTTCTGTTTTCCTAATATCAATAATCCTTGAATAGTGAATTCATTAAAAATTTGCAGAACGAAATTAGCATTTTGCCTTTCAAGATTAGTAGGAGAAAGTGCCTTTGAGGTTAATTTATAACAATATTTTAAAATTGACTGAAATTCTAAGGCATGAAGTTTCTGTAAATTTGGGGAACAGGATGCATTTATTTGCATCTTTTTGACTAAGCCAATTGTTTCTAATGCATTTTAATATATGGACTGAGTCAAAAAGGAAGAAAAGAGGTCAAGACTTTATAACTGGGGGTGGATATACAATGGAAAGCTCTGGAGAACTGCAAAAGAAAGATATAGCTTTTTTATTTATAGCATTATTATCTGTTATGATTGATAATACTTGAAAGCCTATCTCCTCTAAACCAATTATTATATGTTTAACTATGTCAAATAACTTCTCAGCTTTAAGACATTTAGTTGGCATAACATGCACAACATTTTATATTGTGAGAATACACTGCTAATCCTAAAAGCAAAAGCACTTGTTGCAGCTTCATGGCTGTTATCAGATAAGCCAACAATATTACCACCCTTATAATCTAAATAAGGTTTTAGATGAATTTCATCAACAAGTAAAGATACTGTGATGTCCTGCACTAGGAGCTTAAATTTATTTTTAATATACATAAGAAAATTGTTATCATGTTGCTCAATCAAAGGATTCATATATGTTGATAAGGTTAATCTTTTAATGGTTGAATAGCTAGGTAAAATTATATTTTTGCTGTCTCTTAACAATCTGTCCCCTTTAGGGGAGCAGTTATATAACAATGAAGAAAATATCATCATTTCTGTTGAATAATCAAGCTTATTTTGTGTCATTAAATTTAGCTGCTCATATATAAATTTGAGTGCATTAATGTTTGATTCTTCTTGCACCAATAGTAGAAATGACATTACCAATTTTAATATAAAACTCATATTTTGAGGTTCAGGTTGCTGTTGTTCTGTGTACAGTTTTTTCATGTTTTCTATTAGAATTTCAAGAGTATTTTGATCAGTTACGTGTTTAGAAATCTTATAATCCCCTATTGAATGTATTTCCACATTTCTACAAAAAAACATGTACTGCAAAATCAAATTCAATTACAAGAGACAGATAGATTTTTGGATATGGGGATTTGATGATGCTGAATATAATAAGTGTCTCTTGCTGCCTAACAAAACTCCAGTAATTTCTATCAAGGAAATTTAATTTCCCTTCTAGATCATTATTATTTTGGAATTTATAAAGATATAAAATTATTTTAATCCTCAAAGTTTCAATTGAGTTTTATAACATTTTAAAACAAAGCTGTTTTATGTGTTGTGAATTACAGACATAAAAATTCAATTCAATTAAAGTTTCATTTAGTCACGAATAAAATAATTCTAAAAAATCGTTAAAATTATTTTTTATGTATATAAAATATTCCTTTAAAAATTCATGAATGAATTTATGTCGAAAATTTCTTTAAAGTTTATTTCTTAAAAAAATGAGATTTTAGATTTTAAAAACAACACGTACGAGAATGAATGTCTCTCTCTCTAAACTTTCTCGCTAGATTTATGTCTTATTAACTTTATGTTATGAATTACAAAGACATGGCATTAATTTTATCATTAAAGTTTCCATAAAATTTACTTATTTTTTAATACAAAAAATACTCACTCTGCTGAATTTAGTAGATAAAAATGATCTCTTTTGATTGATTGTACGAATCCAAACATCAGATAATTCTTTATCTTTAGTTAAAGAAAATACATGTATTTTAGGGCCGTTTTTATAATTCCCTTTGCAATTTGGTACAATGCATCTATAAGGCATTGTTTTTGTTTTAAATTAATTCAATATTTTAAAGAAAATATTAATAAGTAATTTAAAAATGCCGCCGTAAAAAATCTGCTACACAAAACATACACGCTTCTTGAAAGTCGGACTCAATATGATGACGTCACATTTGTCAACAACCAAATGAAACAGGCCTTGTCTATCGGTGGTCACGCCATATCACACCAATCATGTAGACACCTCTTTGAATATTACAGGTGGATCGTTCTTGAACAGGAGACTAATAAACTTTCCCACATGACTGATTCCCTGAAAGCAGTCATTACAATGGTCATGTCCAGTATCAACGCAGATCATGTGATTCGAGCATGTCAACGATTCAGGTCCTGCACTGAAGTCATCGCTGCCACTGAAGACGAATGAACACGTAATCCAACCATTACTGTGTCTGTGTACCATGTTTTTTGTATCAATAAATTTAGTTATTTGTAAGATGTGGTTGCTTTTCTTACGGACTTCAATATCTTCTCAAACACCGTACGTACCATGTACATATATATATCAATAGATAGCATTATTTATTTTAATATATATATATATATATATATATATATATATATATATATATATATATATATATATATATATATGTGTGTGTGTGTGTGTGTGTGTTCAAACATTTGATAATTTTAACTTAGTCTTGCACAGTATCACAAGTGCTATGCGCCTAGCTAGTCACTACGACATTAATGGTTTACAGTACTAGTTTAGTACTTTCCTTTTTTTTAATAATGAACTATTTTTTAAATGTATCACTTAGAAAATATAACAGGATATATATAAAAACAGAGGCAGTAATATTGTGGGGAAATATGCAGACGACTGCGAAACACTCCTTATTTATTTACTGCGCTATGGTTCAAAACTACGTTGCGTGCCGGTTATCGGTGCAGAAAGTGAAATCGGCGTGTCGGGTTCAAATTCCGTGCAAGGCTTTTCTTATCACTTTTGTACAGATGCTCTTGGGAAAGGTATGAATCCATCTTTCCTCATTCTAAATAAATGGCAAAGCTCTAGCCTCTAGCCATTTTAGGAGAATTCAAAACCGGTTGGGCGTAGGGCTTGCAACTGGACCTGTTAAAACATCCTTGCTCCACAAAGCAGAGTAGCGTGGTGAGGCAGTGGCAATATAATGCGTCTGGATTGAGAAGGACCCCGTCCCTCTTTCTCTCTTTCTCTTTCTTTCTCTCTCTCTCTCTCTCTCTCTCTCTCTCTCTCTCTCTCTCTCTCTCTCTCTCTTATTTAAATCCTCACGAAATCTTTGGTAGGTCTTGCGACTAGAGTTCTCTGCACATACCGAGGTCTTCTGTTAGTATAAGTAAGGCCTGTCACGTTGGTTACAGCCACTTGTATTTCCAGCAGTCATACATCTGAATACTGACTAGACTCAGCGTTGCTTAACTTCGGTGATCGCACGGGAACTGGTGATTCAATGTGCTTGGTATTCCTCAGTTGTCACCCATTCTACCGATTTAAACAAGTTAAAGAGACTGTCTGAAAGAACATACATTGTACAAAAATGTTAAGTTTGCTTTAACTAAAGTTAGTCTTTCGTAACTAAAGTTTACAGACGAACTGGTAATCTAGCACCAGGCACTATTATTTGCTCGGTATCGTTCGTGAAATTACATTTACTGAGAACAACACAGATGATTTCTCTAAAAGTAAAACCAAGCGTGAGTATAATTTTCTGTCAGTTTTATAAAAATATAAATAAAATATAAATAAAATAAATAAATCGTGCTAAAAAAAAAACAACAACAAAAACAAAACAGGAAAAAACGTTTTCCCTATGTTGCTCAGATTACCTCTTCTCATTTTGAACTTTACCCCATCAACTTTAGAGTACCCGAGGGCACCATACTCTTTCTTCTGTTGTATAAATAACACAATCTGTTCACACTACTACTGACTCCCAGCACAGACTGGAACACAAGAGCTTAAATCATTCAGCGCATTAGTTACTTTCTGCTGTAAGGTAAAAACAAGCAAGGCTTATTTTTAGAGTTCAAGAGATTAACGTGCTATTTTGATGGCAAAGTCAACATCACCGCTTGACGACATTTTTTATCGGATTCCCGGTTACGGCAAAAAGTCTGTCCATATGCTATACGTCGTCTCCAAAACATGGCGACTATAAGAAAGATTCATTTAGCATTCATATTATTCATTAATTTGGAATCGAATCGGATAGGTTTTATCGTCTTAATTTCATGTACAAGGTCATTTATTAATATACAGAATTTATAGAAAAACAGCTTTATATATATATATATATATATATATATATATATATATATATATATATATATATATATATATAAAATATGTGTAATTTGGCAGCAACTTTTCTTTTAAACATGTTCCATTGAATGTCAAAGACAACATAGTCCTGCATATTCTCTTTTAAATTTTCTCATATTTTCTAATGAGACCTTTTATTTGAAAATTATATCGAAGTAAATATTGTCCGTATGATAACCGAGTACTTTCGAACATCATTGTTCATCTTTAGGGTAAAAATTTTTCTACAATGTCTTATATATATGTAGAGTCAATTTTTTAAAAACATTTGCAAATTGTCTTGTAGCGGAATCATATTGCTACATTTTATTTTTACAAACTAAATAAACGTTACAAAATCATTTTAATTTCAAAAGACGCGATGATGTTATCACGTGCATGGCGAGGATTTTTAATCATGTGAAGGCGTGAAAATATATATTTGTGTATTTAGGCAGCAATCCTTCTTTCATGCACATTTCATTAAAAACGACTGACAAGGTGCTTTTATTTAGGTTTTTATACAATTTCTCATGCAATCTAATAATGTTTTTCTTTTCGGATGATAAATTATATAAAAACTGTCCGAATGTTCTTTTTATCCGAGCGCTTTCGGCTATACATTTAGCCTTTTTCAAGGATTATATTTTAACTGTTAGAATTAGAAATAGTTTGTTATATGTATGTTTTATAAAATGATTCATTTTTTTGTTTCAAAACACGGTCAAGATATTATGTCCATGTTCAAAGTTAATATTATTAAGTGTTAGTTTGTTTGTTTTTATTATTAAGGCTTCCATTATTTTTAGCCTTTTTTTGCATGTAGATGATGCTATTATATTAGTGTTGTCGACAAGTATGTTCCGAATAGTGTCCGGTAGGTCTCCATGAATATTTAAATGTGATCTATTAGGTTGGTGCAAAAATAATGTCGTTTTTTTTACGTTCAACTTCATGTGAGAAAACGACATTATTTTTGCACCAACCTAATAATTGAGCTATTGTCAGAAAGGTGTAGAGTTATTCTGCATGTTAAACAATTTGTAGTGTGGCCTATATAATTATTTACGAAAGTTGATTCTTGAGGAATACAATTGCTTAATGGGCATTTGAATTCGTAAATAATATTTGCTCTAGCCGAAAGCGCTCCGATAAAAAGAACATTCGGACAGTTTTTATATAATTTATCATCCGAAAAGAAAAACATTATTGGATAGCATGAGAAATTGTATAAAAAATTAAATAAAAGCACCTTTCAGTCGTTTTTAATGAAATATATATATATATATATATATATATATATATATATATATATATATATATATATATATATATATATATATATATATATATAAGCTGGAAAGAGATTGGGGAGGTAGTGAAGGCGGCTAGATCAGCCTCAGCTCCTGGAGAGAGTGGAGTTCCATACAGCGTTTATAAACGCTGCCCGAGTCTTCTCCAGCTCCTTTGGAAGATTCTAAAGGTAATATGGCGTAGAGGTAGAGTTGCAGACCAATGGAGATTTGCAGAGGGTGTATGGATCCCCAAGGAAGAAAACGCCAGAGATTTAGACCAATTCAGGAGTATCTCTTTATTATGCACCGAAAGTAAGATCTTTTTCAGTATTTTATCGCGGCGCCTGACGAGATTTCATTTAGTTAATAATTACATCGACACGTCAGTACAAAAGGGGGGAATTCCTGGTTTTCCAGGATGCCTCGAACATACTGGAGTAGTCACGCAGATATTAAGAGAAGCTAAGGAAAATAAGGGCGACATCGCCGCATTGTGGTTGGACCTAGCCAATGCATATGGATCCATTCGACATAAATTATTAGAAGTGGCCCTAAGGAGATATCATATTCCCGAGAAGATCAGCCATTTAATCCTGGATTATTATAACAACTTTCAAATAAGAACTATTTCCAGGTTTATAGTTTCCGATTGGCACAGACTCGAAAGGGGTATTATTACAGGCTGTACGATCTCAGCTACCCTATTCACCCTCGCTATAAATATGGTGGTCAAATCGGCCGAAGTCGAGTGTCGAGGCCCTATGATGAAGACAGGAGTACGTCAGCCACCGATTAGGGCGTACATGGACGATCTGACCATTACAACATCTTCGATCACGGGGAGTAGGTGGATCCTTCGTAGACTTGAAAAACTTATTACTTGGGCGAGAATGTGTTTCAAGCCTGCAAAGTCGAGATCGTTAGTGATCAAAAAGGGGAAAGTAGCAGATAATTTCAGGTTCTCGATATCGGGAACTACTATACCGACGTTGACAGAGAGACCCGTGAAGAGCCTAGGTAAAACTTTTTACAGCACCTTAACGGACACTTTATCTATCCGAATGACGATCTCCGAATTGAAAGTATGGCTAGCCAAGGTGGACAAGTCAGGACTTCCAGGCCGTTTCAAGGCGTGGATTTACCAACACGCGGCGCTCCCAAGAATTCTCTGGCCTTTGTTTATATACGATTTCCCAATGACATCAGTGGAGACCATGGAAAGGAGTATTAACGGCTATCTTCGCAGATGGCTGGGACTGCCGAGAGGTCTGAGCAGTGCCGCACTATATGGCAAATCAAATGCACTTCAACTCCCCTTTAAAGGATTGGTGCAGGAATTCGTAGTCTCTAGAACAAGAGGATTCCTACAGTCCGCAATGGAAGGAAATGGAGTGCAGAGAGCGAACTGGGTATTGCGGAGGAGCGTTTGAGACAGAAGGTTCTCATGGGGACTGTGGCATCAGGTCATGCAGGCTTGGGCTACTTTCCTGGTAACCGAGTCAAGAAGGCTAGAGATAAAGAGAAAAGACGACTAATTCTAGAGGAAGTACGTGCCAACGTTGAGGAAAAAAGATTATGCAAGATGGTGGGATTAAGCCAGCAGGGTGCATGGACACGATGGGAGAGTTTTTTTACGGCGGAAAATAAGTTGGTCGGAGATCTGGCACTCCGACGCCAGTCGCATTAAATTCCTTGTGCAATCCGTGTACGATGTACTACCGAGTCCTGCAAACTTGCATATTTGGGGGATGAGCGAGTCACCATCATGCCCACTCTGTTCCAGGAAAAGTACGCTGAAACATATCTTAAGCGCTTGCCCAAAAGCACTTGGTGAAGGGAGGTACCGGTGGAGACATGACCAGGTACTAAAGAAATTAGCCGAGATAGTCGCCACAGCAATTAGCGATTGCAGTTGTAAGCCCGAAACGAAGGCGATCTGTTTCATCAAGGCCGGGGAAAAATCTTCCACAGTGCGTAAGTCGTCAACCTGCATGCTCGCATCAGCCCGAGATTGGCAGTTAAGAGCAGACCTGGGGAACCAATTGAATATCCCGGTGCAGATCACGACATCGTCCCTGCGCCCGGATTTATTGGTCTGGTCGACTGTCTCCAGACAGGTCATAATGCTCGAACTTACAGTACCTTGGGAGGAGAATTTGGAAGAAGCCTTTGAAAGAAAGCTGGAGAAATACCAGGAGCTAGTTGAGAGATGCAGAGCTAACAAATGGCGGACGACCTGCCTTCCAGTTGAAATCGGATGCCGAGGTTTTGCAGGAAGATCTGTATGCAGTGCTCTAAGTCGACTTGGAGTCAGGGGAATAAAAAAGAGAAAGGCAATCAGAAGCTGCAGAAAAAGCCTCGAAATGGTTATGGATAAAAAGATCTGTTCCATGGAGCTCTACGACGGGGATTGGTGGGCGTTGAGGGGCAGTTGGGAGGAAAAGAGATACGTAGATATGACCTAAGTCGCTATTTGGGGGAGGGTCTGTTTATTTTGTTTTTTTTTTAATTTTTCTATTTTAAAGTTTTTTTAACAATGTCACTTTGGTAGTCCTAACTGTGTTTTTTTTTTTCTTTTCTGCATTCTTAGTTGGGAGGGGAGAGAGAAGGGGCAGGGAGGGAAGGGAGAAATAAGAGTGGTGGGAAAGGAAAGCAATTAGCGATCATAATTCCTATGACCTACAAACGTGGTCGTTTTTTTTGTTTTTTTTGGGTGGGGAATAATGTAACATTTCATATGAAAGGAAACTTTTCCTGTTTTTACTTACCTGTTATGTCAGACTGTTCGTTGAAGATGAAGGACGATCCGCGTGATCAAACTAAGACGAAGGAAAAGACGAGCTCGCCGTCGAGTCTTTTTTTTTGTATCGTCTTAGCTGAGGAGGAAGTGACGTAAGTCGGTGGTGATTGGTCAGCAGTGGCATTTATTGGCGGAGTCCATTTGTTGCGTGCTTCGCGTATGTTTTGTTTTTGTTTGTTTCAGGATCGCCTGCCGGAATAGTACTGTTTTGGTAGGGTCTCTTGGGCGAGCAAGTATGATATTGGAAGACCCGAAACTTGCCATGACTCCAAGTCATAACATCACTGACGAGGCGATCCTGAGCACTCATGGGAGTGTTTTCATAACAAATATATATATATATATATATATATATATATATATATATATATATATATATATATATATATATATATATATATATATATATATATATATATATATATATATATGAGATAACGATATGTATTTTTATATATCAAAAATAATATTGAGAAAAAATGTATGACAAGTAGAAAATGATTGTGTACATTTAGGCAGCATACCTTCATTCAAACATGTTTCATTGAATAATATAGACATATTTCATTTAATCCTTTTTATAATGATCTCGTGGTGTAATGGATAACGGCTCGGATTAAGGAATCGAAGAGCCGAGTTCGAATTCCAGACGAATCCATTACATTCACTTACGTGCTAATACAACTTGGGAAAGGTATAAATCCTCCTCTGCTCCCCCTAGCTATGGGCAAATAGCAGGACAGATCGGGTTCTATAGCCTCGGATGACAACTGGTCTACTGAGAAAAAAAATTGGCAACCTACTGCGGGAAAAAATATGCCTCGTTAGTGATGTATCGAAAGCGTGTATCAAGAAGTGCACATAACTGCCTGATTGACTTTCCTTCCAGTTCTCTAATCATTTTCTTGATGTTAAGATGAAATTCATGAAGGAAGGCGCCGTAGTTTTTGTTTACCCAAATACGTTCGATCTTTTGCAAGATCATCTTCAGAGATAAATTACAAAGACAAACTTATTGTAACTGCGATAAAATCTGCATTCCGTTGTCATGGTGATTTTTAAAAATACCCGCGAATGCGCTCTATTAGTGTTATTTGAAAATTTGAAAATTTATCCGTTGTAGCTATGGAATCATATGCACACACACACACACACACACACACACACACACACACACACACACACACACACAAATGTATATGTATATATATATAGTCAATAAAGAAATAAAAGTTCAGTTAACTTTTATTAAATATATTGAATTTTTATTAACTTAGTGACTATTTTCAGTCTAATTCTCCATTGAGTACTTTTTAGACAAAAATCCTGCTAACCATGAAATAGGCTAAATGTGAGTAATCTTCCGTATTTTGATAGGTGATTCAAATTTATAAATTATGCATGTTATAAAATCACTACAAAAGTTGCAATTTTGTATCGACGCTTCTGGTGTCTTGTCAAGTGTCGATGTTGAATATATATATATATATATATATATATATATATATATATATATATATATATATATATATATATATATATGTGTGTGTGTGTGTGTGTATTTAGGCAGCAATCCTTCTTTCAAGCACATTTCATTAAAAACGACTGACAAGGTGCTTTTATTTAGGTTTACATATATATATATATATATATATATATATATATATATATATATATATATATATATATAATTAAGTAATTCATTGAGTCTGAAAGAAACCACAACAGAATGCAGAAAGCACTGGACGGCCGTTTCGTCCTATATTTGGGACTCATCTCGGTAGTGGGTGCGCACTGCTGATGAGTCCCAAATATAGGACGAAACGGCCGTCCAGTGCTTTCTGCATTCTGTTGTGGTTTCTTTCAGACTCAATGAATTACTTAATTATAATTATCAAATCCTCCTTACAATTTCTATCATATGTATATCATTGCTTGATCCGACTTCTAATGCTTCAGTTTGAGCGGCTTGGTGATAGTAGTCGTGGCTCCGGGGGGCACAGTCCTATGGTTACAGAGAATTTCAGTTGAGTTCCACAACGGAATATGTGAGCGAGCGGCGCTATATTGAGTCTGATTTGCTATCTCTTCGTCACCGAGGCCCGTTGGAACAGTTGGTATGGCGTTTACTTAACAACCTAACTGTCCGGGTTTCGATTCTCGGTAGTGGATGCGCACTGTTGATGAGTCCCAAATATAGGACGAAACGGCCGTCCAGTGTTTTCTGCATTCTGTTGAGGTTTCTTTCAGACTCAATGAATTACTTAATTATAATTATCAAATCCTCCTTACAATTTCTATCATATATATATATATATATATATATATATGTTTAATGCGTTTGTTTCTTGTATAATCTTATGTAAATGTAACAATTAATTTATGAATTATTTGAATGAGTACTTAATTTTAAAATTTGGGTAGGATGAATTAATTTTTTTCTTATGGTACCTGACCGCCGTTTGGTATTTGTTAGTGTTATGGCTCCTCCTTCTCCTCCCTCCTACTTTTTCCCCTTCTCCTCCCCTCCTACTTTTCCTCCTTTTCCTTCTCCTCCACTTCCTCCGTTGAATTTCTTGGGGCAGTATTGATATTGGAGATACAATCCGGTAAAGGACACACAATTTTATATTCAACATTGTTTTTAAATAAGGTGATTTTTAAACACTCGAAGAGTTGCTAATTAGGCTAGATGTTTAAAAAAAATGAAATGAATAAACATCAGATACACTTTTTTTAACAGGAGGAGTGTCACCCAATAGCATTCATTTTGAGCATCTTTTTTTATTTAATACAACTTATTAGTTTATAATAATACTGGATTTTACTATATTAAGTCTTTCCTTGAGCGGGTGCTGTTTAATAATTTGACATTATCTACAAAAACTGGTCTTATGTGAATAGTTGTATTTTAGTTGTTTTCAATAAAATGTCCAGAGTATGTGTATGAAATGCACTATCCAATATCTGTCGTATTCTTCTGACTTGGGTCCTTCGGATTTCCATTTGTTACGGTCCCTACAGAACAATTTAAATGACAAAGAATTTGACTCTGTACAGTTAGTCAAAAACTCCATCATAACCTTCTTCACCCACAAAAAAAAGAAAGAAAAAAAAGAAAAAAACAAATGGCATCAACAAGATGAAGAACAGTGGGAGGCAATACTTTTTGCGAATGAACTAATATATACTTTTGCAGCGATAATATATATATATATATATATATATATATATATATATATATATATATATATATATGAATCGCAGTGTCACTGCGACGCCTACATCCCGGTCAACGGCATCGACCTGCGGGCTAAACTGAATGAGAGTAGTCGGAAGTGTTTTCCCGCCCGACCGGTGAAGGAGAACGCCTCTCTCCAACCTACTTCTGCTAAATGACCAACGTCCTTTTACCAGCTGCGAATCAGAGGTCAACGATTTGTGGGCGAAGGAACTTCTGAGATGAGGGACAGGATAACCTCAACATCCCCGATGCAAAAGGAACTGGCAAGTCATTGCGATATTTTACCTTGAATGCCACCGTGGACCACAATTCCAACAAGGGAAATGGTGAACATAGAAACGCAGAATGTGCTAACTGGAGAAATGAAATGATGCGATTTCAACATGTTTTTGTTCCAATCTCTTGTAATAAAAAATAATGTATGTATGTATGTGTGTGTGTGCGTGTGTGTGTTTGGCAGCAACCTTTTTTTTATACATGTTTCATTGAATGTGACAGATAAAGAAATTTTGTAAGTTATTATTAAGTTTTTCTCACAGTGGGCGTTAATAGAGGATGTAGAGACTGTCTGTAGTTATTAATGTCCCCCAGCCCTTCCGGCCAATTCATCAACTATTTCAAGAGACCCGTCCTTAACATGTGCTTACGTTCTAACGTCTGTTTCGCAGTTTAAAGAAGTATAAATTCTAGGATGTGTTATAAGAGATAGGAGTGTGATTCTATGTCTTTTAAAAGATTCCCCACACGTTACTACGGTTGTTAAATACAGTAAGGTTGAGGTTTGGCGTAAATTGTTTTATGTAAAGAGCCTCAGTTATCATAAGACATCTCTTACAATTAGAATTCTTTATAATGATAGTGCTACCTACAAGAATTATTTAATGGAGGGTAGGTGGGTGTCTAAGTTTTTACTTTTTTTTATCGCACCGAGGCATATACATTGTTTAATCAGCCTTCCACTTATTATAGTCGACGTATATCCTATGTAGTTTTGGGGCATTAATACAGTCTTGTATGGCTTGGCGAAATTGATAAATTACATAGGCGTTCTTAAGTTTCGATTTCATAGGCTTGTTGTTATTGGTAATTATGACATAAGATTTTCCATGCCTGATATATTCAGTGAAACACACACACACACACATATATATATATATCGGATTAATGCAACTAAATGTAAGTCGTCACTTAGCTGATTGATATTATATTCATATGCAGCGTTTAAGCATAAAACAGACAGTCACCGCTTGGTGCTGATTTCAATGTTCACTTTTATATTTACATACGCTCTATCCCTGATATTGAGCACCTTCATAAATATTGCATACCTTAAAACTATATTTTCTTCATATATATATATATATATATATATATATTTATTTATTTAAAGACATTTTTATGTTTAACATTCTTTTTATAGATACAAGTATTTAAGTAAATGCTCTGTTTATAATAAACAGTATTAAATAACATTTACCGGCCTGAATGTCCGTGAAATTTTCATAGAAAATATTCGTCCTCCGACAGGATTCGAACCTGTATCCTCTACGGAACCGTCATATAGCCTGACGTGCCTTTTTAACCGATTTGGCCAATGAGGATCGTTCGGTTGGCAAGGTCGAATTTACTGCTTATAAACTTCAATCTTCCATGAATCTCTCACGTACATTCATAACTGCTCGTGGCGTATCAAATGTAGACAAATGACGTCATACATTATGAAATGGACAAAGTGCGACAATTATTTAAAGACATTTTTTTGTTTAACATTCTTTTTATAGATACAAGTATTTAAGTCAATGCTCTGTTTATAATAAACAGTATTAAACAACATTTACCAGCCTGAATGTCCGAGAAATTTTCATAGAAAATTCTTATAAACAGAGCATGTACTTAAATATTTGTATCTATAAAAAGAATGTTAAACATAAAAATGTCTTAAAATATATATATATATATATATATATATATATATATATATATATATATATATATATATATATGTATGTATGTATGTATGTATGTATGTATATATTTACAGTATATGTGTGTGTAAAAATTCAGATATAACTAAAAATATATCTGTAAAAAACAAAGGAAAATCATTTACACACTTTCGTTTATTAGATATTAAATTTTATCATTTAGAATCTCCCATAGATTACCTTTGATTTTCAGTTAGTCTAAAGTACATTTATGGACGTCCTTAAATTTTAACATATTGAAAATCTAACGACATCTTTCTGTTTTTAGAAATATTTGCTGCAAATAAAATAGTCACATTTCAGTGCCATGCGTAATACACGCTTAGGCGATCATGTATCTTTCGATACATGACTGACGAGGCAGATCTTTTTCCTCCGTAGTAGGTTGCCACTTCTTTTTGTGGTAGATCAGTAGCCACCAGGTCTGTCCTACTATTTACCCTTAGCTGGTGTGGGTGGGAGAAGAAGAGGATTCATACCTTTCTCAAGGGTATTAGAACGTAAGTGAACTGTAACTGATTATGACTGGAATTCGAACTCGGCTCGTACGATTCCTCAATTCGAGTCTCTATCCATTACGCCACCCTGCCTCCATAATCACGTTTGCTTTGGTAAAATTTATCAGAGGACGAAGGAAAAAAATCAATAAATGTTCAGTGGATTTATACCCTTGACCGACCGCAGAGTTTCGCTCAGTACTGCTCATCAGGGTCAGATACATATTATATATATGTATGCAGGTGACAGGACCCAAAGTGCGTGTTCAATACCTGGTTAAGGCGGTGAAGAACTTGGAGAGAGGAATTAAGCAGGAGATAACTGATAACTGACATCCATTAGACATGGCACGTTGAACTAGAACAGTATACCCCAGTGAGCGAAATAAAGGGTTCAGTTGGACATTCCAATCACCTGAAGAAGGCCGGAGCGTACAACGGTCGAAACGTTGTAATAAATATGGCGACAAAGATGCGGACAATAGTCCGAATAGTGTAAATAGTGTACACAATACCTTATCTCAGAAATATAGACAGATACTGAATCATACACTTCTTAAAAAACAAAATCTGAGCGAGTCCTGGGTAAGACGATAAACTACGTCTAGCATCAAGGCCTATGATCAGAAGGTTTTGAGGAGTGTGGAACCACCTCTTAATTGCTGGTGTTCCCAGGTCCAACCTGACCCGTGGTAGTAGCAACTTTTAGGGTCCCAGCTATGGGTAAATAGTTAACCCCTAAACTCGGGTCAAAACACTATGAAAGTGTAAAAATAGGTTTTAATACCAGAAATACTTTGTAAGAAAAATATTACCAGCGATAAATTTTTGAAGAAAAATTATTACCAGCAATACATTATTACAAGCAATACATTTTTTAAAAAAAATATTACCAGCAATACATTTTTGAAAAAAAAAAAATATTACCAGCAATACATTTTTGAAAAAAAAAAAATATTACCAGCAATACATTTTTGAAAAAAAAAAAAATATTACCAGCAATACATTTTTGAAAAAAAAAAAAAAATTACCAGCACTACATTTTTGAAAAAAAAAAAAATTACCAGCACTACATTTTTGAAAAAAAAAAAAATATTACCAGCAATACATTTTTGAAAAAAAAGTATTACCAGCAATACATTTTTGAAAAAAAATATTACCAGCAATACGCTTTTGAAAACAAATATTACCTGCTATACATTTTTGAAAAAAACAAAAAACAAAAACAAAACTTTCCAGCTATACATTTTAAAAGAAATTACTAGCAATACATTTTTGAAAAAAAAATATTATCAGCAATAAAATTTTTGTCGGCATTGAATAACCCATTGAGGTTTTGATATGCCATAAAACAAAACGAATCAAATCAAACCAAAATCTGAGTGGGAACATGATTTGAATGTATTTGTTGTTCTTAATGTTTTATTTCTTGATATCGAGCACTGTAATTAAATAAAACTGCTCGCCTTACAAACGTTATCTTCCAGAAACACTCTCGTTGAGTATTACCTTTTATTTTTTGGTGAAACACAATCAATAATAATAATAATAATAATAATAATAATAATAATAATAATATATATATATATATATATATATTTATTATTTATATATTTTATTGTTATACGTATAAGAAGAAACACATATAGCAATAAAATATATTAAAATAATTGTCGGACTTAGTCCATTTCATGATATATGACGTCATTTGTTTACGTTAAGATACGCTTCGAGCAGATATGAACGTTCGAGGGAAATAATGGGAAGTTTGTAGTCTAAAAAACACTAATTCGACCTTATTAACCAGACGCTCTTTCGTAGCTAAACTGGTATAGCGCGTCAGGCTATATGACGTTTCCGTGTAGGATAGAATTTCGTTTCCTGTCGGAGGACGCATATTTTTTGAGATTTCTCTAAAGGTCGGTAAATGTTGTTAATTCTGTTTATTATAAACAGAGCATTTACTGAAATATTTGTGTGTATATAAATAATGTATAACAATAAAATATATATTTCTCATTGTCATAAACGATAATTTTAGTGAGTACACGGTGTTTTATTTGCCATCCTTTTTTTTTTATTTAGGTACTTCCAAAAGAAAAACGACACCTAAGGTTTAAATTAATTTTTTTTTAAATTAAAAGTCTTTCTTGAAGCTTTTATTTTAGTTTTAATTTCAAGCTAATAGATTAAATTTAATATTTGCAATAACCAAATACAATGCTGTATTTCAAAACGAATTTAAATTGACCGAAATTATTAATATTTTATTTTTGCAAACTCCGATGGCTTCGATAGTTTTATGTAAACTGATTGCTATAGTAAAGCATTCATCTTTTGATATCTATGATTGGTCATTTCTTACCGCTGTATAGTATTTTCCCCGTGCCTTTTCTATAAATACATTCATGGTAATTGTTCGGATGAGCTCTTCACTATGGTCTAGTTTTTAGAATTGTTGTTTTATTCCCCCCCCCACAAACAATGAATTGTAAATATGGGGAGTAGTTAGCATTTTCATAGAGACAGTGAGGTATTTTGGTGGATGTAGTAAGAAGGGTACGTAAGAATGTGTTGTTTTGGTGTAAGGAATATTGTTTATATGATTAGGTCAATGTTTGTGGCTAGCTAAGTTATCGTCAAGACAGAAGAAGACCATCCTTTCCCCAATCCCCCCTTCGGCCTTGTGCCATATTTCTGTGTATTTAACAGAATAAATATTGCTCTACACTCTGGTCTAGTTTTTAGAATTGTTATTTTATTCCCCCTCACAGACAATGGATTGTAAATATAGGGACTAGTTAGTATTTTCATAGAGACCATGAGGTATTACGGTGGATGTAGTAAGAAAGGTACGTAAGAATGTGTTGTTTTGGTGTAAGGAATATTGTTTATATGATTGGATCAGTGTTTGTGGCTATCTAAGTTATCGTTAAAACCGAAGAAGACCGTCCTTTCCCCTTCCCCCCTTCGGCCTTGTGCCACATTTCTGTGTACATAACAGAATAAATATTGCTCTTCACTCTAGTACTTAGACTTTATGAATTTAAGCGCAGTACTAGATTGGCAACAAGGTCTCATCACTGGATGTAACCCTAAGTTATATCCTAACAGCTTCCTTTCTCGCTTTTCTCACTTGTTGAACTCTCTTCCCGCTCCATGCTTTCCAATCAACTTTGATATTAAAAATTTTTAATGCAATATCAACTATCTTCTTGATTACTCCTCTATTGCTGCCGCTTCTTCATAACGTTACCCTTTTCTAATTCTTTCCCATCAAGTAACACCTTGTGTCTTAGTGGCTTTTACTACCTTACTTAGAGTAAATTCGATTAAAAAGGAATTTATGATGCCTATATATGTCCTTATCTTTACGAACTTGAAAATTCTCTGCGATACAACCTAAATCCTTTGGTAAATATGATTAACTAGTTTTGCCTAATCTTCAGATTATCCCTCTCTTTACTTGGTATTAATCTCTCTCCTATACAATCCAGCTTTTTAGAGACCTGTAATTTGCAACGTTTTGCCAAGTATGTTAAATATTTCTATCTTTGCATAATTTTGATTGACTTTTCTGTGATAGAAAACAGATATTTTGGATATTTACACTATTTATATTGGGATTATACATAGTTTAAATAATGATGATACTTCATCCCAGAAATTCACACAGAAACGATCTTTTGGTACTTATGATTCTGTGACATTGCCAAATCTGTAAATTCTCCCTGTTTTTACATGATAATGACATCTATGCAATGCAATTCATCTGATCATTTTAATTTCATTACCATTACATGGTTTTTAATTATTTCTCTGCAATACAGCACCATCTTTCGGTACCTATGATTCTATTACATTACCAAACTTATAAAATATCCATACTTTTCTGGGCCATTGAATTCTTTTTTTGGTAACTAAGTTTGAATAGCTCTTTATATGTCCCGATTCCCCCCAATATGTCCTGTGACTATCAGATTTTTCAAGCCATGTGCCCTAGAAATCCGAACTATTTTTTCCTGAAGTATATGTTTCCTTTTTGTTTCAATTTTCCCTAAAATCTCGTCATTGCTCCACGGTATCCTCAGCATCTTTCTGTAGCATCACATTTCTGTTGTTTCAATTCTCTTCTTCATCTTTGAGGAGATTATCCAACATTCACTGCCATATAAGAGGATAGATATTACGTAACAGTTCAATACTCTTTTCTTTGTTTTTTTTTAACGAAGTTTTTCTGTTTCTTAATACTCTGCTTAGCTTTTAGAATGCCACTTTAGCCATCCCGATGTGTCTTCGGATTTCAGTGTCGCACTTTCCGTTCTTTGTTAGGACGCTTCACAGATGTTTACATTTTTGAATTTGTTTGATTTTGCTATCTCCGATCTGTAATTTGCATATTGGGCTCATATTTTTGCTGATAATCATGCATTCAGTCTTCTTGTAGTTTATACTTAGTCCTTTCATCACGCTTTCCTTCACTGCCTTCTGTAGGATGTCTTGTAGTTTTCTTTCTGTCTGCTATAATCACAGTGTCCTCGGCATATCTTATATTGTTAAGATTGTGGCCGACAATAAAGAATCCTGGTAGGACTTCTAGTTCTCTCAGAATTTCCTCGCTGTGAGAAGACACATTCTTATTTTACACACCTTTCATTATCTGCTGAACTCATTTTCTACATGTATGCAGGCAGTTTGATGCCATTATAGGTTCATGATTATTATAATATCCTTCCCGTATATGTCAAGATTGCTGAGCAGCTCTAAGAGATCTTCGTGGCGTACTTTATAGAACACCTTTGCAAAATCTAGAAATCACAGATACATGTCATTTTGCATTTTTATTGCTCTTTCTGGTAACATGCTCAGCATAATTATCTCTTTCTTTGTTCCGAATTTTGAGTTTTGTTATGTGGCTCATTAGGTTGATTGTCCAGTGGAGTTCACATGTTTTTGTGCCTGGTCTCTTAAGCAGTGCTTGTTGGAGTTTTTGGGTACCTTGGTATACTAGTGAGCCAGCCAAAATGAGCTGACTCATTTTATAGTTCACCAATAGAAAGTCAACCAATCAGAAGGCTCCAAATATTCAATGCGACGTGTATAAAGGCGGCCATGTTTTTTTCCGGAATATTCACTGCTAGGACTTTGATATCGAAGACTGAAGAATTATGGAACAGCTGCTGGTGGTATTGGCGATATAGTCAGATTCAGTAGAGTGTCTGACTCGTGAGTGTTAATCTTTAACGTTGTTTCATTGAACAGATTACGTACTGCGCTGGATTCTATATTCATAGACTATGGTGAACATGGTCAACAGTGCTATGAAAATAAATCTGCTGGGATCTTCCGGTATATCCACACTGTTGTAGATTTAATTTATATTTTCTGTAATCTTGTTTATGCCGAAATCATTTAAAGCAGCCAACATCTCTATTACAATTCCTTCTGGCCCTGCCACTTTGTTTATGTTCAATTTGGCCAGTACCGCTTCCATTTCGGTTTTTAGCATTTCCGGCCCGTCGATATTTCGGTTGTTCTCGTTCCTCGTGGAAGAGATCTCCGATATATTAATTCCATCTCTGAAGTATTTTTCTTTGTATAATATCATCGTTTCGTCTTGGATTTTATGCATTCTTTTGACGAGCATGTTTTTGCTCTGTTAGTTATATTATTTTTTATGAATATCTTTTCCATCTATGATACTCATTTTTTCTATTTCTACACATTTGTCGTTGAGCCATACTCTTCATATATTGATCTAGTATCAATCCTACTCCTCTTTTATTTTTTTCAGAATAGGTAAATATAGGTTATTTATATTTTAGTCTATAAGCATTTACTTTATAGATGGCTCCGTTTTCTTTTCTTTCTTTTTTCTGTGGGTGTAGTCTTTTCATTCTGCAGGAATCCAGTCTTTGTATCCGGCAACAGTCTAAATTTGAGGACTCTAGCCCGAGCAGAACAAAAGAATAATAATGAAAATTCCTAATCTTAGACATTCAAAATGAGTTATACATATTGAATAGTAAGAAGATTTCTTTTACAAATTCACAGATGATTGCTGAATCTAAGAGATAGGTAAAATATTTTGATGGTGCTATAACAAAAATAATATGTCTGCAAACAAGATGAGAATATTAATTGAAATAGGTCAATGTATATTAATACTAGTTTCTCATTTCAGAAACACAGATAGGTAAAGCAATACGTGGACAGTGAAATTTGATCGCTCTAATCCCATGGTTGGATAAATAACTCGGTTTAAAATCTCAAGTAGGCTATTAATTCACATGTCATCTGAAGTTGTACTCACTGTACAATAGCTGAAATACTGTTATTATAGCAGTCAAGATAAGAATAGGAATATGGTAATATTAGCCAAGGAAACAAAATTGGCATTCACTGACCAAGCAGTAATGCTTTCGATTGAAATTTTATATCTTCTGTTAGAAGTGCTGAGGAAATGTTAATATGTTGATAATGTCATTACTTTCTTTTCGAGTTACATGTGCTATCCACTTTAGTTGTTGCTGCTGTTGGTAGTCCTCAAGTGATGTGGTTTCTTCTATTTGGTACAGTTCTTTGTTTGGAATTCCGTACTGCCAGTTCACAGTGTTCAAAGAGGGATGATCTTTGCGAAGACTCTCAGGTTTCACTTGCTCAAGACCTTCTTTTACTATTGATCTTGAGAAGCGGTTGTATACAGCTGACAGTTTAGATATTTCTGAACAGGTTTGGCGTCATGCATGACATCCACATGAAAGTCTCAATCCGACGAGGCTGTTTCAGAACATGACATGCGTTGTCATATTGATGTTTTGGTTTTGCAGCAATTTGTGGTATAGTGCGAAATTAGATCTGGGACAGCCTATTCCATGTTCAAATTCTTTATAGTATACACAAATTAATATCTTACAACTGATTATTGAAATTATTATAAACTATTTATTAGCAACCACTCATATATATAAAGACAAGCCATCTATTTACTTCTTTATTTGTAAAATAACCTCTTTTTCAGGAATCCCTTACCGATTCAAATGGCAGATTAACCTGTGTATGCAATGTATTATTTGTTTTTGTTTTTTTTTTCTTTTTTCATTCTGTTCCGATGTCAATGTCTGTCCCTACTTCAATAAATGTTTATCTTTCACTGAAGTATGGTGTCTTTTCAGTATTTCCAAGAGTTTTATGGGAGTTTTTCTGTCACTACTTGAAGACGTCTGATTATATTGAGATTTAATGTTTATATTTACAAAGACCACAAGAAATAAATTGAATAACCCTTCGGATTTGAAAAGTCAAGATCTCTTCTGTTTTTCTTTCTTTTTTTTTTTCTCCAAAAACAAATTATTTTTAATAAAACATTAAGAAATACTTCGCTAGTAATGAAATTAAAATTTTATCTGTTCTGGTGTTTCCTGCCAACAGCAAGTTTGCCCGATGATTTCGCAACATTTCAAATAGTTTCTGTATTATTCTTCAGGGGAAATATTTTTGTAATTGAAGCAAATTTCCTTTCTCTCCATTTTTCTTTTCATTTCTTTTCTTTTCTTTTCTTTCTTTCTTTCTTTCTTTCTTTTATTTTATTCTTCTTTTTATTCTATTCTTTATTCACTTTTTATTTTTTCTTAATGTACTTTTACGTTGTTTATTTGGATTTTTTTACATTACTTATTTGTCTTTCTTTGTTTTTTTGTTTGTTTCTTTCGTTCTTTCTTTCTTTCTTCATATTTTTAAATTACTTTTTGTCATTCTGTCTTTTCCCTTCGCTTTTATTCATTCCTTATTCTTTCTTTTTTCTTAATATTCTTTATTACGATTTTATTTATCCTTCATCTTTCTTTCTTTCTTTCTTTCTTTCTTTCTTTCTTTCTTTCTTTCTTTCTTTCTTTGTAAAAGATGCAATAATGTCAAGGATAAACTTTATAGTAGAGCAAAAATTTTTTTAAAAAAGTTAATTCAGATGACGATAATTTAACAGAACAAAAATATTTCAATGAAAAAAATACAGAAAAGTTGGGGACGAAAATGAAGAAACGCAAAATTATTTAGAAAAAAATGATAAAATATTAAAATATATAAATGAAAATCAATTATATATTTACAAATTAGAGGTCGGGTTCGGGTTAGAGCTAAGGAAGATTTTAGACAGTGACGAACGAATGTAAGTTGAAGAAAGAAAGCAGTAACCTTGAAAATAGACAAATATCCTTAAGTAAAAATGTGGATACAAAAAAGAACGGAAGTGGGCACTTTACCGGAAGTAAAGCAAATGTCAATAAAATATTCTAGTAAACTAATAAAACTACAAGGAGCGTCTGTAAATTTCGCTTTGATTTGCAATTATTTCCAACAAGCTAGTATTGTAGATCAGTATTTTAGTGAATTTGATTCTCACTATGTGCCTGAGTATTTGGTTCTGAATTGTATTTAAGCCTTCTTGGGAATTATAGTAGTTTTGTTTTGTTTTTTTCTACAACCGGTAAAGGAAACTTTTTGCTCCACTTAGAATTC
>OZ038520.1:5556151-5563651 GCA_964036315.1 Acanthosepion esculentum
TTTGTTTAACTCAATTCCTCTCTTTGTGTCTTTATTTCTGGCCCTAACAAGGCCACAACAATTATGATTCTGGAGTTTTCGTAGGCGGCTTTTTGCAGCAAGTATATTTACTAGGGATGGTTAAATTTCTGTTTAAACATAGAATGTGGAAGTTTGTATTAAGAATGGATTTTAACTCTGTTTTTCCACAGTTTTGTTGTCAGCCAAATGAAGACTCTAAACGAATGCCCATGACGTTATAATATTATGATCCGATTGGTTGAAATGTGCATCTAGATTAAAGTTGATATTTTTGTCCCGTCTTTTAAAATCATTTCACCCCAAGCAAGGCAATAAACCCATGAAGATACAAGGGTTAGTGAGTGTGAAAGAATAAGAAAAAGAAAAATATTATTAACGAGCGATGACAATAAAAGAAAAGGAATCAAGAAGACAGTAGATAACGATAGACATTGCTTTTCAAATTTTGAAAAACAAATTTGACTTGAAAGGTAAGAAGCTGGGCGAAAGTTCCACAGGCAGAGTTTTTTTTTACAGTGAGGTTGATCCTGTATAATGCCCAGGGGCCACTCGAAGTAGAAGATAACAGTAAGAAGCAGTTTATGCGGATAGGAGGGGAAGATAACGGTTAACAATAAACTTGAACAGGTTAAGATTGTAGCAATCGAGGAAGTATCCTCTTGGGAGTCGGTTCCACAGAGTAGTGGTTCGCTCGAAGAAACTGTCAGAGTCGAATTTACATCTCATCCATAAAATACGGAAGAAATGTGGGTGGTTTGTTACAATGTTAGTGCGAGAAAAGAAACTGTTAGCAATATACTGTAATAATTTTAATTATAAAAGACGAAACCTTGCCGCCAATCTAGTACTACGCTTAAATTCATAAAGTCTAGGTACCACAGAGCAAAGATCATCAGAGAAATTACCATGAAAGTATTTATAGAAAAGTCACGGGGAGGCAACTTTACGGCGGTGGGAAAGTGACTGATGCCGAGACACCAGATCAGGACCAATAATATTGTTGATTCTTCTTTGGATTTTATCAATAATAAATAGCAGGAGCACTGGACCATATATAACAGCAATATTATATGCATGACCGAATGGTAGACTTTTAGATATGTAAGATAGATTCTGGAGAGAAGAATTGTCTAGCATAACACAGCGAACCAAACTTTCTGGCAGTTGACCTAGCAATGGATTCGATATAGTCTTTCTAGTTCATGTCAGCCGAGAACGTTGGCCCAAGAAGGCGCCACGATTCCACTCGGTCAGCATCAGCAATGCTGATGGAAGGCAGAAAGAAGTCTCTCTGATCATTATTAGAGATCAGTTTTGTTTTAGAAGCGTTAAAATTAACAAGCCATGCCTTGCTCCATTTAACAGCAGATTCAGGTCATTTCTATGTTTAGTTGCCAATTATACCTTATCGAACTAATCAGACTTACTATTAAGACTGGAGAAAATATTTGTATCATCAGCATAGATTCTGAGTTGAGAACTGATGACACCAAGAAATTCATTGATGAAAATTATGAGTACGGTAAAAATACTATTGGTATAATATCATTACAAACGTGACATCGGAGGTTACATCATTTGATGATTTGGACTGTCTAAATTGTAAATTAGGATTTTGTCGTCCGACTCTAATTTGTATTTCCTTAAGCATCTTATAAATTGTAGGATCTAGTTTTAGGTACTGTATATCTTTCACCTCACAGTTCTTTACTGCGCCATATATATATATATATATATATATATATATATATATATATATATATATATATATATATATATATATGGGGGGTCGTGTGCATGTGTCTATGCGTGTGTGCGCGCGATTGTGTCCGTGTGTGAAAATGATTCGCCTAAAAAAGTTTCTTCAGGATAATTCTGGAAGATAACATTTTAAAACAAACAGATTTTGTAATTATAATGTTCGATATCAAGTGTTTGAGCATTTGTAATAATAAATAGAATAAATTCAATTTATTGAATTATCTTATTTGTGTTTCTACGGTGACTTTCACAGAATTACTTACATGTATCAAGAAGTTTGATGGTAAAATTTTTCACATGAAAATATTCCCATGAAATATCGAAAGGAATGAACAGACAGAGAAAGAGAGAGAAATCCTGAAATTCAGGCTATATATATATATATATACATATATATATACATATATATATATATATATATATATATATATATATATATATATATATATATATATATATATATATATATATATTATGAAACGGACAAAGTCTGACAATTATTTAAAGACATTTTTATGTTTAACATTCTTTTTATTGATACAAGTATTTAAGTAAATGCTCTGTTTATAATAAACAGTATTAATATTATATTATGTTATTATAATAAATAGTATTAAATAACATTTACCGGCCTGAATGTCCGAGAGATCGTTCGGTAAATTCGACCTCGCCAATCGAACGATCCTCAGTGGCCGATTCGGTTAAAAAGGAACGTCAGGCCATATGACGATTCCGTATAGGATACAGGTTTGAACCTGTCTGAGGACGAATAATTTACAGAATAATTATCCCATGCACAATCACAGAAGCATATATACTATTAGAGTATAGATATACCAATATAGGTGTGCAGAGTTTCCTTATCTTTATCCACAGGGCTTAAAGGTACTTACGTGTGTGCCTGAATTTGGCAATATGTTCTGGACTTTTATACAGTATGACTACTCGGTATCTAAACCAAAGAATATCCAACTTTTTATCTTTGTGAAATTTGCAATACTTAGATCCTGTTTTATAACTATTGAAAAAAACTCAAAAAGTCAACATTTTGTAATTTTTCAAGGGGGTATGTTTTTCATATATTTATTTTTAATGGGGTTATTTTTTTGCTTTCATCGATGTCCTATATTTATTTTTAATGGGGGTATGTTTTTGCTTCCATCGATGTCTTATATTTATTTTTAATGGGCGTATTTTTTTGCTTTCATCGATGTCCTATATTTATTTTTAATAGGGGTATGTTTTTGCTTTCATCGATGTCCTATATTTATTTTTAATGGGAGTATGTTTTTGCTTTCATCGATGTCCTATATTTATTTTTAATGGGAGTATGTTTTTGGTTTCATCGATGTCCTATACTTATTTTTAATGGGAGTATATTTTTGCTTTCATCGGTGTCCTATATTTATTTTTAATGGGGGTATGGTTTGCTTTCATCGATGTCCTATATTTATTTTTAATGGGTGTATATTTTTGCTTTCATCGATGTCCTATATTTATTTTTAATGGGTGTATGTTTTTGCTTTCATCGATGTCCTATATTTATTTTTAATAGGGGTATGTTTTTGCTTTCATCGAGGTCCTATATTTATTTTTAATGGGAGTATGTTTTTGCTTTCATCGATGTCCTATATTTATTTTTAATGGGAGTATGTTTTTGCTTTCATCGATGTCCTATATTTATTTTTAATGGGGGTATGGTTTGCTTTCATCGATGTCCTATATTTATTTTTAATGGGAGTATGTTTTTGCTTTCATCGATGTCCTATATTTATTTTTAATGGGGGTATGGTTTGCTTTCATCGATGTCCTATATTTATTTTTAATGGGTGTATGTTTTTGCTTTCATCGATGTCCTGTATTTATTTTTAATGGGAGTATGTTTTTGCTTTCATCGATGTCCTATATTTATTTTTAATGGGAGTATGTTTTTGCTTTCATCGATGTCCTATATTTATTTTTAATGGGAGTATGTTTTTGCTTTCATCGATGTCCTATATTTATTTTTAATGGGTGTATGTTTTTGCTTTCATCGATGTCCTATATTTATTTTTAATGGGTGTATGTTTTTGCTTTCATCGATGTCCTATATTTATTTTTAATGGGAGTATGTTTTTTCTTTCATCGATGTCCTATATTTATTTTTAATGGGAGTATATTTTTGCTTTCATCGATGTCCTATATTTATTTTTAATGGGAGTATGTTTTTGGTTTCATCGATGTCCTATATTTATTTTTAATGGGTGTATGTTTTTGCTTTCATCGATGTCCTATATTTATTTTTAATGGGAGTATGTTTTTGCTTTCATCGATGTCCTATATTTATTTTTAATGGGTGTATGTTTTTGCTTTCATCAATGTCCTATATTTATTTTTAATGGGGGTATGTTTTTGCTTTCATCGATGTCCTATATTTATTTTTAATGGGAGTATGTTTTTGCTTTCATCGATGTCCTATATTTATTTTTAATGGGTGTATGTTTTTGCTTTCATCGATGTCCTATATTTATTTTTAATGGGGGTATGGTTTGCTTTCATCGATGTCCTATATTTATTTTTAATGGGGGTATGGTTTGCTTTCATCGATGTCCTATATTTATTTTTAATGGGTGTATGTTTTTGCTTTCATCAATGTCCTATATTTATTTTTAATGGGAGTATGTTTTTGCTTTCATCGATGTCCTATATTTATTTTTAATGGGGGTATGGTTTGCTGTCATCGATGTCCTATATTTATTTTTAATGGGAGTATGTTTTTGCTTTCATCGATGTCCTATATTTATTTTTATTGGGGGAACGGTTTGCTGTCATCGATGTCCTATATTTATTTTTAATGGGAGTATGTTTTTGCTTTCATCGATGTCCTATATTTATTTTTAATGGGAGTGTATTTTTTCTTTCATCGATGTCCTATATTTATTTTTAATGGGGGTATGTTTTTTCTTTCATCGATGTCCTATATTTATTTTTAATGGGGGTATGTTTTTTCTTTCATCGATGTCCTATATTTATTTTTAATGGGAGTGTATTTTTTCTTTCATCGATGTCCTATATTTATTTTTAATGGGGGTATGTTTTTGCTTTCATCGATGTCCTATATTTTTTTTAATGTGTGTATGTTTTTGCTTTCATCGATGACCTATATTTATTTTTAATAGGGATATGTTTTTGCTTTCATCGATGTCCTATATTTATTTTTAATGAGGGTATGTTTTTGCTTTCATCAATGTTCTATATTTATTTCGATAAGGATGTAAATTTTAGTATTTTGAATGACATTGTGAAACCGTTCTTTAAACGATTCCTCTGTTGATCCAGTAGAGATTTCCTTATTTATGTGTGATTCGGGGAAAATAAATGTTATTGATTTGCAGAACTTGACGAGCTTAATGAAAAAGAAACGAAAAGAGATACCTACTGATATCATGATGCTACTGGTCACAGTTCCGGTTTAGAGTCTTTCAGACCTTATCGCGTGGAGGCAATTTGTTGCTCTGACACCGAGATTCTCAAATACTGAATGGGGTGTATGTATTGCTTAAAATTTATTTATTTTAAAATTTATATATATAAACGTGCTCAATATCTTGATATCTCCCTTACTCCTACATTATAAGTATCGTAAATTTTAAGCAATACATACACCCCAATATATATATATATACAGTCTACGCGTAGAAATCAACACTGTGTGGGAATTTTTAGTTTAACGCATCAATGCGATGTTCAGACTGTGCCACTACTCCATTAGCGGGCAGTATACATAAGGTACTTGGAGATTAAGGGAAATAGAGAGTTTTGCAAAGTGACACTTCTCAGAACTGACAGTCACAATCTAGTGTATACGTTCACTCTGTTCCTCCCTTTCTCTTCCTTTTTCTGTTTCTCCATACATACATATGTATCGATTTTAAAAAATGTTTTGAACTTGTATATGTTTGTATATATGTCTACAATTATTGATTTGTTGCCTGACTGAGCCGTCTAGGCAGAAATCATGGTTGTGAGAAATTCACTGTTTCGGATATGTTGTGGCCAAGTAGATGGTGTAGAAATAACAAAACAAGAGGTTGCAGATAAATCGTATATTGAACAGTAAATATTACGGAAGAGTGTTACACGACTTGTAATTTTATATATCATATATATACGGGGGAGTTTGTGCGAAAGTGACTGCAACAAACGCCGAGATTGACGTTTCTTGTTCGTGCGTCGATATCCGTTATTCTTTTCTTTGTTTCTAATGAAATTTTTCAGTTTCTTAATATTTTACTTAGCTTTTGGATGGCGTCTTTCGCTATCCCAATTCACCTTTGGATTTCAGATTTTTGTTACTTGAATCTTCTGACGAATCATAATTCTTAAGTTAATGAGTGTATAAAGCTCTTGCAAATTCTACGACTATAAAATGTTCGTAAAAATTACTCTATTACCTCATTAATTATTTGTGCTTAACAAATAAAAAGGTATGAATGAAGTCATTATTTAAAGAAGTGAGTACAAATGAAAAGGATTTAAATCTACCAGGTTTTCCATTTTACTGAAGCAGACGTTAAAGATATGAGAACGTTATCACTTCTTTCTTTCTTTCTTTCTTTTTCACACTGAATCCAAACTGCATCTCTAATATTCCCTTTCTGTCTTTCCTTGCAATCAGAACGGAATAGTCCTTTATTAATTAAGTATAGGCAAGGCGTGACGTACGTTCAAAATAAGTAATTAAGGAATGAAATAACACGAATAATAATAGTAATAATAATAATAATAATAGCAACAACAACAACAACAATAATAATAACAATAATTATTATTATCATTATTATTATAATTATTTATCCCAATCGAAGTTATTTGATATTATTCATTTAAAATTATGCTAACGTCTTAGTCTATTTCTACACAGGAAATATAAGATTATTAAATTGTATATTACTTATTATTTTCCAGATCTTTTGTATAAACTTGGTGTAAGCTATAATTTGATTTTGAACATTGATTAATTTTATGACAAAAATTGTTGGATGGTAGGTCAAATGTTACTGAAGTTTCAATCATGTTCAAGGCTTGCTCCTGCTCAAAATATGTTTTTAAGTTAATTAAAAAATTATCAATTTCTAATATTTGAATAAAAAATAGACCTCAAATATTGTAAATATTTATGCTTATTGCCTGAGATTGGGAATACAGCTAGCCACTTACTTGATAAGCTTATGTGAAAGGCGGAAGCGGGTGTCTTTAGCAAAGAGAGAAAAACTGCTAAGGGTCACATGGGATAGGAAGGTGTAGAGAGCCATGATCACTTAAGTGCTGAAGAGACGCGTCATATAAAAGAAGTAGTAATTTAGAAATTGAAAAATTCAAATTCTCTAAATGAGAAGTGAATCGGTAACAGCAATAATAACAAAGAATTCTTGAATCTCTGACCAAAACCCATCAAGCGCATTCATCTTCCTTCGTGTAAAGCTCTGTGACTGGCGCCGATGTCCGTGTCGTATGTCTTGTGCACTGTAACTATGCGATTAACCAGAATCTCCCAAAACATTTAGCATGTAATTGTCTGGGAAACGGTTGCAGAACGAAACTGATTTCTCCCGAATGAGGACTTTCTTGGTTCGCTAAATAATGTTATGATTTGAAACGTCGCCAGTATAATTAATCAGCACTCTGCCCCGACGTTAGTCTCGACGACTCTTTGCGTTTTTATCGCAAGGATAAAAT
>OZ038520.1:5568651-5596151 GCA_964036315.1 Acanthosepion esculentum
ATGTTGGAAAAAAAGCAAGAGAAAGATGAAGAGACCATAGAAAACTAATAAGAATAAAATATGTGGAAGAATGAAAATACTTCATGTCATAATCTCTAAACAACTTAAAGAGTATGACTAGGAATTTAACAGCTGAAGAAGAAGAAGAGATCAGCTAAAATGTTGGAATAAAAAGAAAGAGAAAGATGAAGAGACTATAGAAAACTAATAAGAATAAAATATGTGGAAGAATGAAAATACTTCATGTCATAATCTCTAAACAACTTAAAGAGTATGACTAGGAATTTAACAGCTGAAGAAGAAGAAGAGATCATTTAAAATGTTGGAATAAAAAGCAAGAGAAAGATGAAGAGACCATAGAAAACTAATAAGAATAAAATATGTGGAAGAATGAAAATACTTCATGTCATAATCTCTAAACAACTTAAATGGTATGACTAGGAATTTAAAAGCTGCAGAAGAAGAAGAGATCAGCTAAAATGTTGGAATAAAAAGCAAGAGAAACATGAAGAGACTATAGAAAATTAATAAGAATAAAATATGTAGAAGAATGAAAATATTTCATGTCATAACCTCTAAACAAATTAAAGAGTATGACTAGGAATTTAACAGCTGAAGAAGAAGAAGAGATAGGCTAAAATGTTGGAATAAAAAGCAAGAGAAACATGAAGAGATTATTGAAAACTAATAAGAATAAAATATGTGGAAGAATGAAAATATTTCATGTCATAATCTCTAAACAACTTAAAGAGTATGACTAGGAATTTAACAGCTGAAGAAAAAGAAGAGATCAGCTAATATGTTGGATTAAAAAGCAAGAGAAACATGAAGAGACTCTAGAAAACTAACAAGAATAAAATATGTGGAAGAATGAAAATACTTCATGTCATAATCACTAAACAACTTAAAGAGTATGACTAGGAATTTAACAGCTGAAGAAGAAGAAGAGATCAGCTAAAATGTTGGAATAAAAAGCAAGAGAAACATGAAGAGACTATAGAAAACTAATAAGAATAAAACATGTGGAAGAATGAAAATACTTCATGTCATAATCTCTAAACAACTTAAAGTGTATGACTAGGAATTTAACAGCTGAAGAAGAAGAAGAGATCAGCTAAAATGTTGGAATAAAAAGCAAGAGAAACATGAAGAGACTATAGAAAACTAATAAGAATAAAACATGTGAAAGAATGAAAATACTTCATGTCATAATCTCTAAACAACTTAAAGAGTATGACTAGGAATTTAACAACTGAAGAAGAAGAAGAGATCAGCTAAAATGTTGGAATAAAAAGCAAGAGAAAGATGAAGAGACCATAGAAAACTAATAAGAATAAAATATGTGGAAGAATGAAAATACTTCATGTCATAATCTCTAAACAACTTAAAGAGTATGACTAGGAATTTAACAGCTGAAGAAGAAGAAGAGATCAGCTAAAATGTTGGAATAAAAAGCAAGAGAAAGATGAAGAGACCATAGAAAACAAATAAGAATAAAATATGTGGAAGAATGAAAATACTTCATGTCATAATCTCTAAACAACTTAAAGAGTATGACTAGGAATTTAACAGCTGAAGAAGAAGAGATCAGCTAAAATGTTGGAATAAAAAGCAAGAGAAAGATGAAGAGACTATAGAAAACTAATAAGAATGAAATATGTGGAAGAATGAAAATACTTCATGTCATAATCTCTAAACAACTTAAAGAGTATGACTAGGAATTTAACAGCTGAAGAAGAAGAAGACATCAGCTAAAATGTTGGAATAAAAAGCAAGAGAAAGATGAAGAGACCATAGAAAACTAATAAGAATAAAACATGTGAAAGAATGAAAATACTTCATGTCATAATCACTAAACAACTTAAAGAGTATGACTAGGAATTTAACAGCTGAAGAAGAAGAAGAGATCAGCTAAAATGTTGGAATAAAAAGCAAGAGAAAGCTGAAGAGACCATAGAAAACTAATAAGAATAAAACATGTGAAAGAATGAAAATACTTCATGTCATAATCTCTAAACAACTTAAAGAGTATGACTAGGAATTTAACAGCTGAAGAAGAAGAAGAGATCAGCTAAAATGTTGGAATAAAAAGCAAGAGAAAGATGAAGAGACTATAGAAAACTAATAAGAATAAAATATGTGGAAGAATGAAAATACTTCATGTCATAATCTCTAAACAACTTAAAGAGTATGACTAGGAATTTAACAGCTGAAGAAGAAGAAGAGATCAGTTAAAATGTTGGAATAAAAAGCAAGAGAAAGATGAAGAGACCATAGAAAACTAATAAGAATGAAATATGTGGAAGAATGAAAATACTTCATGTCATAATATCTAAACAACTTAAAGAGTATGACTAGGAATTTAACAGCTGAAGAAGAAGAGATCAGCTAAAATGTTGGAATAAAAAGCAAGAGAAAGATGAAGAGACTATAGAAAACTAATAAGAATGAAATATGTGGAAGAATGAAAATACTTCATGTCATAATCTCTAAACAACTTAAAGAGTATGACTAGGAATTTAACAGCTGAAGAAGAAGAAGACATCAGCTAAAATGTTGGAATAAAAAGCAAGAGAAAGATGAAGAGACCATAGAAAACTAATAAGAATAAAACATGTGAAAGAATGAAAATACTTCATGTCATAATCACTAAACAACTTAAAGAGTATGACTAGGAATTTAACAGCTGAAGAAGAAGAAGAAGAGATCAGCTAAAATGTTGGAATAAAAAGCAAGAGAAAGCTGAAGAGACCATAGAAAACTAATAAGAATAAAACATGTGAAAGAATGAAAATACTTCATGTCATAATCTCTAAACAACTTAAAGAGTATGACTAGGAATTTAACAGCTGAAGAAGAAGAAGAGATCAGCTAAAATGTTGGAATAAAAAGCAAGAGAAAGATGAAGAGACTATAGAAAACTAATAAGAATAAAATATGTGGAAGAATGAAAATACTTCATGTCATAATCTCTAAACAACTTAAAGAGTATGACTAGGAATTTAACAGCTGAAGAAGAAGAAGAGATCAGTTAAAATGTTGGAATAAAAAGCAAGAGAAAGATGAAGAGACCATAGAAAACTAATAAGAATGAAATATGTGGAAGAATGAAAATACTTCATGTCATAATATCTAAACAACTTAAAGAGTATGACTAGGAATTTAACAGCTGAAGAAGAAGAAGAGATCAGCTAAAATGTTGGAATAAAAAGCAAGAGAAAGATGAAGAGACTATAGAAAACTAATAAGAATGAAATATGTGGAAGAATGAAAATACTTCATGTCATAATATCTAAACAACTTAAAGAGTAAGACTAGGAATTTAACAGCTGAAGAAGAAGAAGAGATCAGCTAAAATGTTGGAATAAAATGCAAGAGAAAGATAAAGAGACTATAGAAAACTAATAAGAATAAAATATGTGGAAGAATGAAAATAATTCATGTCATAATCTCTAAACAACTTAAAGAGTATGACTAGGAATTTAACAGCTGAAGAAGAAGAAGAGATCAGCTAAAATGTTGGAATAAAAAGCAAGAGAACTATGGAGAGACTATAGAAAACTAATAAGAATAAAATATGTGGAAGAATGAAAATACTTCATGTCATAATCTCTAAACAACTTAAAGAGTATGACTAGGAATTTAACAGCTGAAGAAGAAGAAGAGATCAGTTAAAATGTTGGAATAAAAAGCAAGAGAAAGATGAAGAGACTATAGAAAACTAATAAGAATAAAATATCTGGAAGAATGAAAATACTTCATGTCATAATCTCTAAACAACTTAAAGTGTATGACTAGGAATTTAACAGCTGAAGAAGAAGAAGAGATCAGCTAAAATGTTGGAATAAAAAGCAAGAGAAACATGAAGAGACTATAGAAAACTAACAAGAATGAAGTATGTGGAAGAATGAAAATACTTCATGTCATAATCTCTAAACAACTTAAAGAGTATGACTAGGAATTTAACAGCTGAAGAAGAAGAAGAAGAAATCAGTTAAAATGTTGGAATAAAAAGCAAGAGAAAGATGAAGAGACTATAGAAAACTAATACGAATGTAACATGTGGAAGAATGAAAATACTTCATGTCATAATCTCTAAACAACTTAAAGAGTATGACTAGGAATTTAACAGCTGAAGAAGAAGAAGAGATCAGCTAAAATGTTGGAATAAAAAGCAAGAGAAAGATGAAGAGACCATAGAAAACTAATAAGAATAAAACATGTGAAAGAATGAAAATACTTCATGTCAAAATCTCTAACCAACTTAAAGAGTATGACTAAAGATTTAACAGCTGAAGAAGAAGTAGAGATCAGTGAAAATGTTGGAATAAAAAGCAAGAGAAAGATGAAGAGACTATAGAAAACTAATAAGAATAAAACATGTGGAAGAATGAAAATACTTCATGTCATAATCTCTAAACAACTTGAAGAGTATGACTAGGAATTTAACAGCTGAAGAAGAAGAAGAGATCAGCTAAAATGTTGGAAAAATAGCAAGAGAAAGATGAAGAGACTATAGAAAACTAATAAGAATAAAACATGTGAAAGAATGAAAATACTTCATGTCATAATCACTAAACAACTTAAAGAGTATGACTAGGAATTTAACAGCTGAAGAAGAAGAAGAGATCAGCTAAAATGTTGGAATAAAAAGCAAGAGAAACATGAAGAGACCATAGAAAACTAATAAGAATAAAATATGTGGAAGAATGAAAATATTTCATGTCATAATCTCTAAACAACTTAAAGAGTATGACTAGGAATTTAACAGCTGAAGAAGAAGAAGAGATCAGCTAAAATGTTGGAAAAATAGCAAGAGAAAGATGAAGAGACCATAGAAAACTAATAAGAATAAAATATGTGGAAGAATGAAAATACTTCATGTCATAATCTCTAAACAACTTGAAGAGTATGACTAGGAAATTAACAGCTGAAGAAGAAGAAGAGATCAGCTAAATTTTGGAATAAAAAGCAAGAGAAACATGAAGAGACCATAGAAAACTAATAAGAATAAAATATGTGGAAGAATGAAAATATTTCATGTCATAATCTCTAAACAACTTAAAGAGTATGACTAGGAATTTAACAGCTGAAGAAGAAGAAGAGATCAGCTAAAATGTTGGAATAAAAAGGAAGAGAAAGATGAAGAAACTATAGAAAACTAATAAGAATAAAACATGTGGAAGAATGAAAATACTTCATGTCATAATCTCTAAACAACTTAAAGAGTATGACTAGGAATTTAACAGCTGAAGAAGAAGAAGAGATCAGCTAAAATGTTGGAATAAAAAGCAAGAGAAACATGAAGAGACTATAGAAAACTAATAAGAATAAAATATGTGGAAGAATGAAAATATTTCATGTCATAATCTCTAAACAACTTAAAGAGTATGACTAGGAATTTAACAGCTGAAGAAGAAGAAGAGATCAGCTAAAATGTTGGAATAAAAAGCAAGAGAAACATGAAGAGACTATAGAAAACTAATAAGAATAAAATATGTGGAAGAATGAAAATATTTCATGTCATAATCTCTAAACAACTTAAAGAGTATGACTAGGAATTTAACAGCTGAAGAAGAAGAAGAGATCAGCTAAAATGTTGGAATAAAAAGCAATTGAAACATGAAGAGACTATAGAAAACTAACAAGAATAAAATATGTGGAAGAATGAAAATACTTCATGTCATAATCTCTAAACAACATAAAGAGTATGACTTGGAATTTAACAGCTGAAGAAGAGATCAGCTAAAATGTTGGAATAAAAAGCAAGAGAAAGATGAAGAGACCATAGAAAACTAATAAGAATAAAATATGTGGAAGAATGAAAATACTTCATGTCATAATCTCTAAACAACTTAAAGAGTATGACTAGGAATTTAACAGCTGAAGAAGAAGAAGAGATCAGCTAAAATGTTGGAATAAAAAGCAAGAGAAAGATGAAGAGACCATAGAAAACTAATAAGAATAAAATATGTGGAAGAATGAAAATACTTCATGTCATAATATCTAAACAACTTAAAGAGTATGACTAGGAATTTAACAGCTGAAGAAGAAGAGATCAGCTAAAATGTTGGAATAAAAAGCAAGAGAACTATGGAGAGACTATAGAAAACTAATAAGAATAAAATATGTGGAAGAATGAAAATACTTCATGTCATAATCTCTAAACAACTTAAAGTGTATGACTAGGAATTTAACAGCTGAAGAAGAAGAGATCAGCTAAAATGTTGGAATAAATAGCAAGAGAACTATGGAGAGACTATAGAAAACTAATAAGAATAAAATATGTGGAAGAATGAAAATACTTCATGTCATAATATCTAAACAACTTAAAGAGTATGACTAGGAATTTAACAGCTGAAGAAGAAGAGATCAGCTAAAATGTTGGAATAAAAAGCAAGAGAACTATGGAGAGACTATAGAAAACTAATAAGAATAAAACATGTGGAAGAATGAAAATACTTCATGTCATAATCTCTAAACAACTTAAAGTGTATGACTAGGAATTTAACAGCTGAAGAAGAAAAGATCAGCTAAAATGTTGGAATAAAAAGCAAGAGAACTATGGAGAGACTATAGAAAACTAATAAGAATAAAATATGTGGAAGAATGAAAATACTTCATGTCATAAGCTCTAAACAACTTAAAGAGTATGACTAGGAATTTAACAGCTGAAGAAGAAGAAGAGATCCGCTAAAATGTTGGAATAAAAAGCAAGAGAAAGATGAAGAGACTCTAGAAAACTAATAAGAATAAAATATGTGGGAGAATGAAAATAATTCATGTTATAATCTCTAAACAACTTAAAGAGTATGACTAGGAATTTAACAGCTGAAGAAGAAGAAGAGATCAGCTAAAATGTTGGAATAAAAAGCAAGAGAAAGATGAAGAGACCATAGAAAACTAATAAGAATAAAATATGTGGAAGAATGAAAATACTACATGTCATAATCTCTAAACAACTTAAAGAGTATGACTAGGAATTTAACAGCTGAAGAAGAAGAAGAGATCAGCTAAAATGTTGGAATAAAAAGCAAGAGAAAGATGAAGAGACCATAGAAAACTAATAAGAATAAAACATGTGGAAGAATGAAAATATTTCATGTCATAATCTCTAAACAACTTAAAGAGTATGACTAGGAATTTAACAGCTGAAGAAGAAGAAGAGATCAGTTAAAATGTTGGAATAAAATGCAAGAGAAAGATGAAGAGACTATAGGAAACTAATAAGAATAAAACATGTGGAAGAATGAAAATACTTCATGTCATAATCTCTAAACAACTTAAAGAGTATGACTAGGAATTTAACAGCTGAAGAAGAAGAAGAGATCAGTTAAAATGTTGGAATAAAATGCAAGAGAAAGATGAAGAGACTATAGAAAACTAATAAGAATAAAACATGTGGAAGAATGAAAATACTTCATGTCATAATCTCTAAACAACTTAAAGAGTATGACTAGAAATTTAACAGCTGAAGAAGAAGAAGAGATCAGCTAAAATGTTGGAATAAAAAGCAAGAGAAACATGAAGAGACTATAGAAAAATAATAAGAATAAAATATGTGGAAGAATGAAAATATTTCATGTCATAATCTCTAAACAACTTAAAGAGTATGACTAGGAATTTAACAGCTGAAGAAGAAGAAGAGATCAGCTAAAATGTTGGAATAAAAAGCAAGAAAAAGATGAAGAGACTATAGAAAACTAATAAGAATAAAATATGTGGAGGAATGAAAATACTTCATGTCATAATCTCTAAACAACTTAAAAAGTATGACTAGGAATTTAACAGCTGAAGAAGAAGAAGAGATCAGCTAAAATGTTGGAATAAAAAGCTAGAGAAACATGAAGAGACTATAGAAAACTAATAAGAATAAAACATGTGGAAGAATGAAAATACTTCATGTCATAATCTCTAAACAACTTAAAGAGTATGACTAGGAATTTAACAGCTGAAGAAGAGATCAGCTAAAATGTTGGAATAAAAAGCAAGAGAAAGATGAAGAGACCATAGAAAACTAATAAGAATAAAACATGTGAAAGAATGAAAATACTTCATGTCATAATCACTAAACAACTTAAAGAGTATGACTAGGAATTTAACAGCTGAAGAAGAAGAGATCAGCTAAAATGTCGGAATAAAAAGCAAGAGAAAGATGAAGAGACCATAGAAAACTAATAAGAATAAAATATGTGGAAGAATGAAAATACTACATGACATAATCTCTAAACAACTTAAAGAGTATGACTAGGAATTTAACAGCTGAAGAAGAAGAAGAGATCAGCTAAAATGTTGGAATAAAAAGAAAGAGAAAGATGAAGAGACAATAGAAAACTAATAAGAATAAAACATGTGAAAGAATGAAAATACTTCATGTCAAAATCTCTAACCAACTTAAAGAGTATGACTAGGAATTTAACAGCTGAAGAAGAGATCAGCTAAAATGTTGGAATAAAAAGCAAGAGAACTATGGAGAGACTATAGAAAACTAATAAGAATAAAATATGTGGAAGAATGAAAATACTTCATGTCATAATCTCTAAACAACTTAAAGAGTATGACTAGGAATTTAACAGCTGAAGAAGAGATCAGCTAAAATGTTGGAATAAAAAGCAAGAGAAAGATGAAGAGACCATAGAAAACTAATAAGAATAAAATATGTGGAAGAATGAAAATACTACATGTCATAATCTCTAAACAACTTAAAGAGTATGACTAGGAATTTAACAGCTGAAGAAGAAGAAGAGATCAGCTAAAATGTTGGAATAAAATGAAAGAGAAAGATGAAGAGACCATAGAAAACTAATAAGAATAAAACATGTGAAAGAATGAAAATACTTCATGTCATAATCTCTAAACAACTTAAAGAGTATGACTAGGAATTTAACAGCTGAAGAAGAAGAAGAGATCAGCTAAAATGTTGGAATAAAAAGCAAGAGAAAGATGAAGAGACTATAGAAAAATAATAAGAATGAAATATGTGGAAGAATGAAAATACTTCATGTCATAATCTCTAAACAACTTAAAGAGTATGACTAGGAATTTAACAGCTGAAGAAGAAGAAGACATCAGCTAAAATGTTGGAATAAAAAGCAAGAGAAAGATGAAGAGACCATAGAAAACTAATAAGAATAAAACATGTGAAAGAATGAAAATACTTCATGTCATAATCACTAAACAACTTAAAGAGTATGACTAGGAATTTAACAGCTGAAGAAGAAGAAGAAGAGATCAGCTAAAATGTTGGAATAAAAAGCAAGAGAAAGCTGAAGAGACCATAGAAAACTAATAAGAATAAAACATGTGAAAGAATGAAAATACTTCATGTCATAATCTCTAAACAACTTAAAGAGTATGACTAGGAATTTAACAGCTGAAGAAGAAGAAGAGATCAGCTAAAATGTTGGAATAAAAAGCAAGAGAAAGATGAAGAGACTATAGAAAACTAATAAGAATAAAATATGTGGAAGAATGAAAATACTTCATGTCATAATCTCTAAACAACTTAAAGAGTATGACTAGGAATTTAACAGCTGAAGAAGAAGAAGAGATCAGTTAAAATGTTGGAATAAAAAGCAAGAGAAAGATGAAGAGACCATAGAAAACTAATAAGAATGAAATATGTGGAAGAATGAAAATACTTCATGTCATAATATCTAAACAACTTAAAGAGTATGACTAGGAATTTAACAGCTGAAGAAGAAGAGATCAGCTAAAATGTTGGAATAAAAAGCAAGAGAAAGATGAAGAGACTATAGAAAACTAATAAGAATGAAATATGTGGAAGAATGAAAATACTTCATGTCATAATCTCTAAACAACTTAAAGAGTATGACTAGGAATTTAACAGCTGAAGAAGAAGAAGACATCAGCTAAAATGTTGGAATAAAAAGCAAGAGAAAGATGAAGAGACCATAGAAAACTAATAAGAATAAAACATGTGAAAGAATGAAAATACTTCATGTCATAATCACTAAACAACTTAAAGAGTATGACTAGGAATTTAACAGCTGAAGAAGAAGAAGAAGAGATCAGCTAAAATGTTGGAATAAAAAGCAAGAGAAAGATGAAGAGACTATAGAAAACTAATAAGAATAAAATATGTGGAAGAATGAAAATACTTCATGTCATAATCTCTAAACAACTTAAAGAGTATGACTAGGAATTTAACAGCTGAAGAAGAAGAAGAGATCAGTTAAAATGTTGGAATAAAAAGCAAGAGAAAGATGAAGAGACCATAGAAAACTAATAAGAATGAAATATGTGGAAGAATGAAAATACTTCATGTCATAATATCTAAACAACTTAAAGAGTATGACTAGGAATTTAACAGCTGAAGAAGAAGAAGAGATCAGCTAAAATGTTGGAATAAAAAGCAAGAGAAAGATGAAGAGACTATAGAAAACTAATAAGAATGAAATATGTGGAAGAATGAAAATACTTCATGTCATAATATCTAAACAACTTAAAGAGTAAGACTAGGAATTTAACAGCTGAAGAAGAAGAAGAGATCAGCTAAAATGTTGGAATAAAATGCAAGAGAAAGATAAAGAGACTATAGAAAACTAATAAGAATAAAATATGTGGAAGAATGAAAATAATTCATGTCATAATCTCTAAACAACTTAAAGAGTATGACTAGGAATTTAACAGCTGAAGAAGAAGAAGAGATCAGCTAAAATGTTGGAATAAAAAGCAAGAGAACTATGGAGAGACTATAGAAAACTAATAAGAATAAAATATGTGGAAGAATGAAAATACTTCATGTCATAATCTCTAAACAACTTAAAGAGTATGACTAGGAATTTAACAGCTGAAGAAGAAGAAGAGATCAGTTAAAATGTTGGAATAAAAAGCAAGAGAAAGATGAAGAGACTATAGAAAACTAATAAGAATAAAATATCTGGAAGAATGAAAATACTTCATGTCATAATCTCTAAACAACTTAAAGTGTATGACTAGGAATTTAACAGCTGAAGAAGAAGAAGAGATCAGCTAAAATGTTGGAATAAAAAGCAAGAGAAACATGAAGAGACTATAGAAAACTAACAAGAATGAAGTATGTGGAAGAATGAAAATACTTCATGTCATAATCTCTAAACAACTTAAAGAGTATGACTAGGAATTTAACAGCTGAAGAAGAAGAAGAAGAAATCAGTTAAAATGTTGGAATAAAAAGCAAGAGAAAGATGAAGAGACTATAGAAAACTAATACGAATGTAACATGTGGAAGAATGAAAATACTTCATGTCATAATCTCTAAACAACTTAAAGAGTATGACTAGGAATTTAACAGCTGAAGAAGAAGAAGAGATCAGCTAAAATGTTGGAATAAAAAGCAAGAGAAAGATGAAGAGACCATAGAAAACTAATAAGAATAAAACATGTGAAAGAATGAAAATACTTCATGTCAAAATCTCTAACCAACTTAAAGAGTATGACTAAAGATTTAACAGCTGAAGAAGAAGTAGAGATCAGTGAAAATGTTGGAATAAAAAGCAAGAGAAAGATGAAGAGACTATAGAAAACTAATAAGAATAAAACATGTGGAAGAATGAAAATACTTCATGTCATAATCTCTAAACAACTTGAAGAGTATGACTAGGAATTTAACAGCTGAAGAAGAAGAAGAGATCAGCTAAAATGTTGGAAAAATAGCAAGAGAAAGATGAAGAGACTATAGAAAACTAATAAGAATAAAACATGTGAAAGAATGAAAATACTTCATGTCATAATCACTAAACAACTTAAAGAGTATGACTAGGAATTTAACAGCTGAAGAAGAAGAAGAGATCAGCTAAAATGTTGGAATAAAAAGCAAGAGAAACATGAAGAGACCATAGAAAACTAATAAGAATAAAATATGTGGAAGAATGAAAATATTTCATGTCATAATCTCTAAACAACTTAAAGAGTATGACTAGGAATTTAACAGCTGAAGAAGAAGAAGAGATCAGCTAAAATGTTGGAAAAATAGCAAGAGAAAGATGAAGAGACCATAGAAAACTAATAAGAATAAAATATGTGGAAGAATGAAAATACTTCATGTCATAATCTCTAAACAACTTGAAGAGTATGACTAGGAAATTAACAGCTGAAGAAGAAGAAGAGATCAGCTAAATTTTGGAATAAAAAGCAAGAGAAACATGAAGAGACCATAGAAAACTAATAAGAATAAAATATGTGGAAGAATGAAAATATTTCATGTCATAATCTCTAAACAACTTAAAGAGTATGACTAGGAATTTAACAGCTGAAGAAGAAGAAGAGATCAGCTAAAATGTTGGAATAAAAAGGAAGAGAAAGATGAAGAAACTATAGAAAACTAATAAGAATAAAACATGTGGAAGAATGAAAATACTTCATGTCATAATCTCTAAACAACTTAAAGAGTATGACTAGGAATTTAACAGCTGAAGAAGAAGAAGAGATCAGCTAAAATGTTGGAATAAAAAGCAAGAGAAACATGAAGAGACTATAGAAAACTAATAAGAATAAAATATGTGGAAGAATGAAAATATTTCATGTCATAATCTCTAAACAACTTAAAGAGTATGACTAGGAATTTAACAGCTGAAGAAGAAGAAGAGATCAGCTAAAATGTTGGAATAAAAAGCAAGAGAAACATGAAGAGACTATAGAAAACTAATAAGAATAAAATATGTGGAAGAATGAAAATATTTCATGTCATAATCTCTAAACAACTTAAAGAGTATGACTAGGAATTTAACAGCTGAAGAAGAAGAAGAGATCAGCTAAAATGTTGGAATAAAAAGCAATTGAAACATGAAGAGACTATAGAAAACTAACAAGAATAAAATATGTGGAAGAATGAAAATACTTCATGTCATAATCTCTAAACAACATAAAGAGTATGACTTGGAATTTAACAGCTGAAGAAGAGATCAGCTAAAATGTTGGAATAAAAAGCAAGAGAAAGATGAAGAGACCATAGAAAACTAATAAGAATAAAATATGTGGAAGAATGAAAATACTTCATGTCATAATCTCTAAACAACTTAAAGAGTATGACTAGGAATTTAACAGCTGAAGAAGAAGAAGAGATCAGCTAAAATGTTGGAATAAAAAGCAAGAGAAAGATGAAGAGACCATAGAAAACTAATAAGAATAAAATATGTGGAAGAATGAAAATACTTCATGTCATAATATCTAAACAACTTAAAGAGTATGACTAGGAATTTAACAGCTGAAGAAGAAGAGATCAGCTAAAATGTTGGAATAAAAAGCAAGAGAACTATGGAGAGACTATAGAAAACTAATAAGAATAAAATATGTGGAAGAATGAAAATACTTCATGTCATAATCTCTAAACAACTTAAAGTGTATGACTAGGAATTTAACAGCTGAAGAAGAAGAGATCAGCTAAAATGTTGGAATAAATAGCAAGAGAACTATGGAGAGACTATAGAAAACTAATAAGAATAAAATATGTGGAAGAATGAAAATACTTCATGTCATAATATCTAAACAACTTAAAGAGTATGACTAGGAATTTAACAGCTGAAGAAGAAGAGATCAGCTAAAATGTTGGAATAAAAAGCAAGAGAACTATGGAGAGACTATAGAAAACTAATAAGAATAAAACATGTGGAAGAATGAAAATACTTCATGTCATAATCTCTAAACAACTTAAAGTGTATGACTAGGAATTTAACAGCTGAAGAAGAAAAGATCAGCTAAAATGTTGGAATAAAAAGCAAGAGAACTATGGAGAGACTATAGAAAACTAATAAGAATAAAATATGTGGAAGAATGAAAATACTTCATGTCATAAGCTCTAAACAACTTAAAGAGTATGACTAGGAATTTAACAGCTGAAGAAGAAGAAGAGATCCGCTAAAATGTTGGAATAAAAAGCAAGAGAAAGATGAAGAGACTCTAGAAAACTAATAAGAATAAAATATGTGGGAGAATGAAAATAATTCATGTTATAATCTCTAAACAACTTAAAGAGTATGACTAGGAATTTAACAGCTGAAGAAGAAGAAGAGATCAGCTAAAATGTTGGAATAAAAAGCAAGAGAAAGATGAAGAGACCATAGAAAACTAATAAGAATAAAATATGTGGAAGAATGAAAATACTACATGTCATAATCTCTAAACAACTTAAAGAGTATGACTAGGAATTTAACAGCTGAAGAAGAAGAAGAGATCAGCTAAAATGTTGGAATAAAAAGCAAGAGAAAGATGAAGAGACCATAGAAAACTAATAAGAATAAAACATGTGGAAGAATGAAAATATTTCATGTCATAATCTCTAAACAACTTAAAGAGTATGACTAGGAATTTAACAGCTGAAGAAGAAGAAGAGATCAGTTAAAATGTTGGAATAAAATGCAAGAGAAAGATGAAGAGACTATAGGAAACTAATAAGAATAAAACATGTGGAAGAATGAAAATACTTCATGTCATAATCTCTAAACAACTTAAAGAGTATGACTAGGAATTTAACAGCTGAAGAAGAAGAAGAGATCAGTTAAAATGTTGGAATAAAATGCAAGAGAAAGATGAAGAGACTATAGAAAACTAATAAGAATAAAACATGTGGAAGAATGAAAATACTTCATGTCATAATCTCTAAACAACTTAAAGAGTATGACTAGAAATTTAACAGCTGAAGAAGAAGAAGAGATCAGCTAAAATGTTGGAATAAAAAGCAAGAGAAACATGAAGAGACTATAGAAAAATAATAAGAATAAAATATGTGGAAGAATGAAAATATTTCATGTCATAATCTCTAAACAACTTAAAGAGTATGACTAGGAATTTAACAGCTGAAGAAGAAGAAGAGATCAGCTAAAATGTTGGAATAAAAAGCAAGAAAAAGATGAAGAGACTATAGAAAACTAATAAGAATAAAATATGTGGAGGAATGAAAATACTTCATGTCATAATCTCTAAACAACTTAAAAAGTATGACTAGGAATTTAACAGCTGAAGAAGAAGAAGAGATCAGCTAAAATGTTGGAATAAAAAGCTAGAGAAACATGAAGAGACTATAGAAAACTAATAAGAATAAAACATGTGGAAGAATGAAAATACTTCATGTCATAATCTCTAAACAACTTAAAGAGTATGACTAGGAATTTAACAGCTGAAGAAGAGATCAGCTAAAATGTTGGAATAAAAAGCAAGAGAAAGATGAAGAGACCATAGAAAACTAATAAGAATAAAACATGTGAAAGAATGAAAATACTTCATGTCATAATCACTAAACAACTTAAAGAGTATGACTAGGAATTTAACAGCTGAAGAAGAAGAGATCAGCTAAAATGTCGGAATAAAAAGCAAGAGAAAGATGAAGAGACCATAGAAAACTAATAAGAATAAAATATGTGGAAGAATGAAAATACTACATGACATAATCTCTAAACAACTTAAAGAGTATGACTAGGAATTTAACAGCTGAAGAAGAAGAAGAGATCAGCTAAAATGTTGGAATAAAAAGAAAGAGAAAGATGAAGAGACAATAGAAAACTAATAAGAATAAAACATGTGAAAGAATGAAAATACTTCATGTCAAAATCTCTAACCAACTTAAAGAGTATGACTAGGAATTTAACAGCTGAAGAAGAGATCAGCTAAAATGTTGGAATAAAAAGCAAGAGAACTATGGAGAGACTATAGAAAACTAATAAGAATAAAATATGTGGAAGAATGAAAATACTTCATGTCATAATCTCTAAACAACTTAAAGAGTATGACTAGGAATTTAACAGCTGAAGAAGAGATCAGCTAAAATGTTGGAATAAAAAGCAAGAGAAAGATGAAGAGACCATAGAAAACTAATAAGAATAAAATATGTGGAAGAATGAAAATACTACATGTCATAATCTCTAAACAACTTAAAGAGTATGACTAGGAATTTAACAGCTGAAGAAGAAGAAGAGATCAGCTAAAATGTTGGAATAAAATGAAAGAGAAAGATGAAGAGACCATAGAAAACTAATAAGAATAAAACATGTGAAAGAATGAAAATACTTCATGTCATAATCTCTAAACAACTTAAAGAGTATGACTAGGAATTTAACAGCTGAAGAAGAAGAAGAGATCAGCTAAAATGTTGGAATAAAAAGCAGGAGAAAGATGAAGAGACTATAGAAAAATAATAAGAATGAAATATGTGGAAGAATGAAAATACTTCATGTCATAATCTCTAAACAACTTAAAGAGTATGACTAGGAATTTAACAGCTGAAGAAGAGATAAGTTAAAATGTTGGAATAAAAAGCAAGAGAAAGATGAAGAGACTATAGAAAACTAATAAGAATAAAATATGTGGAAGAATGAAAATACTTCATGTCATAATCTCTAAACAACTTAAAGTGTATGACTAGGAATTTAACAGCTGAAGAAGAAGAAGAGATCAGCTAAAATGTTGGAATAAAAAGCAAGAGAAAGATGAAGAGACCATAGAAAACTAATAAGAATAAAACATGTGAAAGAATGAAAATACTTCATGTCATAATCTCTAAACAACTTAAAGAGTATGACTAGGAATTTAACAGCTGAAGAAGAAGAAGAGATCAGCTAAAATGTTGGAATAAAAAGCAAGAGAAACATGAAGAGACTATAGAAAACTAACAAGAATGAAGTATGTGGAAGAATGAAAATACTTCATGTCATAATCTCTAAACAACTTAAAGAGTATGACTAGGAATTTAACAGCTGAAGAAGAAGAAGAAATCAGTTAAAATGTTGGAATAAGAAGCAAGAGAAAGATGAAGAGACTATAGAAAACTAATACGAATGTAACATGTGGAAGAATGAAAATACTTCATGTCATAATCTCTAAACAACTTAAAGAGTATGACTAGGAATTTAACAGCTGAAGAAGAAGAAGAGATCAGCTAAAATGTTGGAATAAAAAGCAAGAGAAAGATGAAGAGACCATAGAAAACTAATAAGAATAAAACATGTGAAAGAATGAAAATACTTCATGTCATAATCTCTAAACAACTTAAAGAGTATGACTAGGAATTTAACAGCTGAAGAAGAAGTAGAGATCAGTGAAAATGTTGGAATAAAAAGCAAGAGAAAGATGAAGAGACTATAGAAAACTAATAAGAATAAAACATGTGGAAGAATGAAAATACTTCATGTCATAATCTCTAAACAACTTGAAGAGTATGACTAGGAATTTAACAGCTGAAGAAGAAGAAGAGATCAGCTAAAATGTTGGAATAAAAAGCAAGAGAAAGATGAAGAGACCATAGAAAACTAATAAGAATAAAATATGTGGAAGAATGAAAATACTTCATGTCATAATCTCTAAACAACTTAAAGAGTATGACTAGGAATTTAACAGCTGAAGAAGAAGAAGAGATCAGCTAAAATTTTGGAAAAATAGCAAGAGAAAGATGAAGAGACCATAGAAAACTAATAAGAATAAAACATGTGGAAGAATGAAAATACTTCATGTCATAATCTCTAAACAACTTAAAGAGTATGACTAGGAATTTAACAGCTGAAGAAGAAGAAGAGATCAGCTAAAATGTTGGAATAAAAAGCAAGAGAAACATGAAGAGACTATAGAAAACTAATAAGAATAAAATATGTGGAAGAATGAAAATATTTCATGTCATAATCTCTAAACAACTTAAAGAGTATGACTAGGAATTTAACAGCTGAAGAAGAAGAAGAGATCAGCTAAAATGTTGGAATAAAAAGCAAGAGAAAGATGAAGAGACTATAGAAAACTAATAAGAATAAAATATGTGGAAGAATGAAAATACTTCATGTCATAATCTCTAAACAACTTAAAGAGTATGACTAGGAATTTAACAGCTGAAGAAGAAGAAGAGAACAGATGAAATGTTGGAATAAAAAGCAAGAGGAAGATGAAGAGACTCTAGAAAAATAATAAGAATAAAATATGTGGAAGAATGAAAATACTTCATGTCATAATCTCTAAACAACTTAAAGAGTATGACTAGGAATTTAACAGCTGAAGAAGAAGAAGAGATCAGCTAAAATGTTGGAATAAAAAGCAAGAGAAACATGAAGAGACTATAGAAAACTAATAAGAATAAAATATGTGGAAGAATGAAAATATTTCATGTCATAATCTCTAAACAACTTAAAGAGTATGACTAGGAATTTAACAGCTGAAGAAGAAGAAGAGATCAGCTAAAATGTTGGAATAAAAAGAAATTGAAACATGAAGAGACTATAGGAAACTAACAAGAATAAAATATGTGGAAGAATGAAAATACTTCATGTCATAATCTCTAAACAACTTAAAGAGTATGACTAGGAATTTAACAGCTGAAGAAGAAGAAGAGATCAGTTAAAATGTTGGAATAAAAAGCAAGAGAAAGATGAAGAGACTATAGAAAACTAATAAGAATAAAATATGTGGAAGAATGAAAATACTTCATGTCATAATCTCTAAACTACTTAAAGAGTATGAGTAGGAATTTAACAGCTGAAGAAGAAGAAGAGATCAGCTAAAATGTTGGAATAAAAAGCAATAGAAAGATGAAGAGACCATAGAAAACTAATAAGAATAAAACATGTGGAAGAATGAAAATACTTCATGTCATAATCTCTAAACAACTTAAAGAGTATGACTAGGAATTTAACAGCTGAAGAAGAAGAAGAGATCAGATAAAATGTTGGAATAAAAAGCAAGAGAAAGATGAAGAGACCATAGAAAACTAATAAGAATAAAATATGTGGAAGAATGAAAATACTTCATGTCATAATCTCTAAACAACTTAAAGAGTATGACTAGGAATTTAACAGCTGAAGAAGAAGAAGAGATCAGCTAAAATTTTGGAATAAAAAGCAAGAGAAACATGAAGAGACTATAGAAAACTAATAAGAATAAAATATGTGGAAGAATGAAAATATTTCATGTCATAATCTCTAAACAACTTAAAGAGTATGACTAGGAATTTAACAGCTGAAGAAGAAGAAGAGATCAGCTAAAATGTTGGAATAAAAAGCCAGAGAAACAGGAAGAGACCATAGAAAACTAATAAGAATAAAACATGTGGAAGAATGAAAATATTTCATGTCATAATCTCTAAACAACTTAAAGAGTATGACTAGGAATTTAACAGCTGAAGAAGAAGAAGAGATCAGCTAAAATGTTGGAAAAATAGCAAGAGAAAGATGAAGAGACCATAGAAAACTAATAAGAATAAAATATGTGGAAGAATGAAAATACTTCATGTCATAATCTCTAAACAACTTAAAGAATATGACTAGGAATTTAACACCTGAAGAAGAAGAAGAAGAGTTCAGCTAAAATGTTGGAAAAAAAGAAACAGAAAGATGAAGAGACTCTAGAAAACTAATAAGAATGAAACATGTGTAAGAATGAAAATACTTCATGTCATAATCTCTAAACAACTTAAAGAGTATGACTAGGAATTTAACAGCTGAAGAAGAAGAAGAAGAGATCAGCTGAAATGTTGGAATAAAAAGCAAGAGAATGATGAAGAGACCATAGAAAACTAATTAGAATAAAATATGTGGAAGAATGAAAATACTTCATGTCATAATCTCTAAACAACTTAAAGTGTATGACTAGGAATTTAACAGCTGAAGAAGAAGAAGAAGAAGAGATCAGCTGAAATGTTGGAATAAAAAGCAAGGGAATGATGAAGAGACTATAGAAAACTAATAAGAATAAATATGTGGAAGAATGAAAATACTTCATCTCATAATCTCTAAACATCTTAAAGGGTATGACTAGGAATTTAACAGCTGAAGAAGAAGAAGAAGAGATCAGCTGAAATGTTGGAATAAAAAGCAAGGGAATGATGAAGAGACTATAGAAAACTAATAAGAATAAAATATGTGGAAGAATGAAAATACTTCATGTCATAATCTCTAAACATCTTAAAGGGTATGACTAGGAATTTAACAGCTGAAGTAGAAGAAGAGATCAGCTAAAATGTTGGAATAAAATGCAATAGAAAGATGAAGAGGCCATAGAAAACTAATAAGAATAGAATATGTGGAAGAATGAAAATACTTCATGTCATAATCTCTAAACATCTTAAAGGGTATGACTAGGAATTTGACAGCTGAAGAAGAAGAAGAGATCAGCTAAAATGTTGGAATAAAAAGCAAGAGAATGATGAAGAGACCATAGAAAACTAATAAGAATAGAATATGTGGAAGAATGAAAATACTTCATGTCATAATCTCTAAACAACTTAAAGAGTATGACTAGGAATATAACAGCTGAAGAAGAAGAAGAAGAGATCAGCTAAGAATGAAAATACTTCATGTCATAATCTCTAAACAACTTAAAGAGTATGACTAGGAATTTAACAGCTGAAGAAGAAGAGATCAGATGAAATGTTGGAATAAAAAGCAAGAGATAGATGATGAAACTATAGAAAACTAATAAGAATTAAATATGTGGAAGAATGAAAATACTTCATGTCATAATCTCTAAATAACTTAAAGCGTATGACTAGGAATTTAACAGCTGACGAAGAAGAGATCAGATGAAATTTTGGAATAAATAGCAAGAGAAAGATGAAGAGACCATAGAAAACTAATAAGAATAAAATATGTGGAAGAATGAAAATACTTCATGTCATAATCTCTAAACAACTTAAAGAGTATGACTAGGAATTTAACAGCTGAAGAAGAAGAAGAGATCAGCTAAAATGTTGGAATAAAAAGCAAGAGAAAGATGAAGAGACTATAGAAAACTAATAAGAATAAAACATGTGTAACAATGAAAATACTTCATGTCATAATCTCTAAACAACACAAGGGTATGACTAGGAATTTAACAGCTGAAGAAGAAGAGATCAGATGAAATGTTGGAATAAAAAGCAAGAGAAATATGAAGAGACTCTAGAAAACTAATCAGAATAATATATGTGGCGGAATGAAAATACTTCATGTCATAATCTCTAAACAACTTAAAGTTTATGGCTAGGAATTTAACACCTGAAGAAGAAGAAGAGATCAGATGAAATGTTGGAATAAAAAGCAAGAGAATGATGAAGAGACCATAGAAAACTAATAAGAATAAAACATGTGGAATAATGAAAATACTTCATGTCATAATCTCTAAACAACTGAAAGAATATGACTAGGAATTTAACAGCTGAAGAAGAAGAAGAGATCAGCTAAAATGTTGGAATAATAAGCAAGAGAAAGATGAAGATACCATAGAAAACTAATAAGAATAAAATATGTGGAAGAATGAAAATACTTCATGTCATAATCTCTAAACAACTTAAAGAGTATGACTAGGAATTTAACAGCTGAAGAAGAAGAAGAAGAGATCAACTAAAATGTTGGAATAAAAAGCAAGAGAAAGATGAAGAGACTATAGAAAACTAATAAGAATAAAATATGTGGAAGAATGAAAATACTTCATGTCATAATCTCTAAACAACTTAAAGAGTATGACAAGGAATTTAACAGCTGAAGAAGAAGAAGAGATCAGCTGAAATGTTGGAATAAAAAGCTAGAGAAACATGAAGAGACTATAGAAAACAAATAATAATAAAATATGTGGAAGAATGAAAATACTTCATGTCATAATCTGTAAAGAACTTAAAGATTATGACTAGGAATTATCAGCTGAACAAGAAGAAGAGATGATGTAATATGTTGGAATAAAAGGAAGAGAAAGATTAAGTGACCTTAGAAACAAATGAACAATAATATATTTTGAATAGTTCCTGTCTTCCTGTCACAATCATGAACCACTTTGAAGGTATTTCTCGGATTGTTATTTACATTACCCTCTTTCAGTAGTAGGAAGCAACTGCAAGATGTTTTAACGTTACTAATATTTTAAAAATAATCTCAGCATTTTCGCCGTTGTACTTGTCAACACTGTTTAAGGAAACTTTCAGAGAATTTTGAATTGACTCCTTTAATGTTATTGTTTTTATTCCTTTGTCTATTTCTAGGTTCATCCTTCGTTAGTTAACCATAGGCACCTGAAAAATGCCGGATAACACAATGGCCGAAACGTTCGGTTAGAAACAACAATGATAAGTATATTAGTCCAACTTTATGTAATATATAGATTCTGATAAATTCATCCGTTTACTTTTTTATCTTTTTGCTGAATGAAAAAGTATAAATGAACATTTTTATACTAATAACTACGTGCTAGTATCTTCGTCAGTACAAATTAATACCTATAAGTACTTTGAACAAATATTATAAAAATACCAACATGAAAACACTTATCGTTATGTATTTTCGGAACCACCACTACAAAGTTTCATTTTTAATGTATTTCACCCCCAACCAAAATAATAAAGCCACTAAGGCGCAAGATGTTTACTGTGTGTGAAAAATTAAGAGAAAATGATAGAATATTAGGAACAGAGAACAAGAAAAGAACATTAATTTAGAAAACAAAACGATTGTCAGTGCATCGAAATTTTTCAAATTTAACTTGACTGGAAAGTAACAGCCGGAAGTGAATGCCACAAGCTTGAAATGAGAGAGAAGAAACTGTTAGCATAGAACTTACGGTTGCATCTAAACATTTCACCTGTAAATTGATAAGACCTAACTTCCAATCTAGTACTGCACATAAATTCGTAAATTCGAGGTAGCAAAGATTAAAATTCTTCAGAACAATTGCAATGAAATTATTTATAGAAACGGCATAGAGATGCTATATTACATTGATGGAAAAGTGACTGAATCCAAGATGCAAAATCATGACTGTACCAAAGAGGAAAGCTTATCAGAATAATTGCCATGAAAGTATTCAAAGAAAAGGCAGAGAGAAGCTACGTTATGGTGATGGGAAAGTGACTGAAGCCAAGATGCCAGGTCAAGACTGTACCAAAGAGGAAAGCTCCTCAGAACAATTACCATCAAAGTATTTATAGAAAAGGCACAGAGAAGCTACATTACGGTGATGGGAAAGTGACTGAAGCCGAGATGCCATGTCAAGACTGTACCAAAGAGGAAAGCTCATCAGAACAATTACCATGAAAGTATTTATAGAAAAGGCAGAGAGAAGCTACATTACAGTGATGGGAAAGTGACTGAAGCCGAGATGCCAGGTCAAGACTGTACCAAAGAGGAAAGCTCATCCGAACAATTACCATGAAAGTATTTATAGAAAGGGAACAGTGAAGCTACATTATGGTGATGGGAAAGTGACTGAAGCCGAGATGCCAGGTGAAGACTGTACGAAAGAGGAAAGCTGATCAGAACAATTACCATGAAAGTATTTATAGAAAAGGCACAGAGAAGCTACATTACGGTGATGGGAAAGTGACTGAAGCCGAGAAGCCAGGTCAAGACTGTACCAAAGAGGAAAGCTCATCTGAACAATTACCATGAAAGTATTTATAGAAAAGGCACAGAGAAGCTACATTATGGTGATGGGAAAGTGACTGAAGCCAAGATGCCAGGTCAAGACTTTAGCAAAGAGGAAAGCTCATCAGAACAATTACCATGAAAGTATTTATAGAAAAGGCACAGAGAAGCTACATTACAGTGATGGGAAAGTGACTGAAGCCGAGATGCCAGGTCAAGACTGCAGCAAAGAGGAAAGCTCATCAGAACAATTACCATGAAAGTATTTATAGAAAAGGCACAGAGAAGCTACATTACGGTGATGGGAAAGTGACTGAAGCCAAGATGCTAGGTCAAGACTGTACGAAAGAGGAAAGCTCATCAGAACAATTACCATGAAAGGATTTATAGAAAAGGCACGGAGAAGCTACATTATGGTGATGGGAAAGTGACTGAAGCCGAGATGCCAGGTGAAGACTGTACGAAAGAGGAAAGCTGATCAGAACAATTACCATGAAAGTATTTATAGAAAAGGCACAGGGAAGCTACATTACGGTGATGGGAAAGTGACTGAAGCCGAGAAGCCAGGTCAAGACTGTACGAAAGAGGAAAGCTCATCTGAACAATTACCATGAAAGTATTTATAGAAAAGGCACAGAGAAGCTACATTATGGTGATGGGAAAGTGACTGAAGCCAAGATGCCAGGTCAAGACTTTAGCAAAGAGGAAAGCTCATCAGAACAATTACCATGAAAGTATTTATAGAAAAGGCACAGAGAAGCTACATTATGGTGATGGGAAAGTGACTGAAGCCGAGATGCCAGGTCAAGACTGTACCAAAGAGGAAAGCTCATCCGAACAATTACCATGAAAGTATTTATAGAAAGGGAACAGTGAAGCTACATTATGGTGATGGGAAAGTGCCTGAAGCCGAGATGCCAGGTGAAGACTGTACGAAAGAGGAAAGCTGATCAGAACAATTACCATGAAAGTATTTATAGAAAAGGCACAGAGAAGCTACATTACAGTGATGGGAAAGTGACTGAAGCTGAGATGCCAGGTCAAGACTTTAGCAAAGAGGAAAGCTCATCAGAACAATTACCATGAAAGTATTTATAGAAAAGGCACAGAGAAGCTACATTACGGTGATGGGAAAGTGACTGAAGCCAAGATGCTAGGTCAAGACTGTACCAAAGAGGAAAGCTCATCAGAACAATTACCATAAAAGTATTTATAGAAAAGACGCAGGAATGCTACATTACAGCGATAGTAAAGGGACTGAAGTCTAGATGCCAGGTCAAGACCGATAACATTGCAGGTTCTTTGGATTTTATCAAGAATCACTAAATACATAGCAGAAGCACCAGACCAAATGTGGCAGTAATATTCAATACATGGACTAACTGTGGACTTATAAAGTTCAGATTAGAGATATTTTTAATGGCAAAATGACCAGAATTTAGAATTGATGAATGCCTTGAAATTTTTATTGATTATTCATAATCAATATATTTGCAATTTACCAATTTCGATTTGTTTTACTTAATATCTATCGCAATGGTTATTCTCTGCACAAACATATTTTTTAGACATGTTTTAATTTTTGTTATATTCTACGATTTTGAAAAAGTTTTTTTTACCACTAATTAAGCCTAATATAAACATAATTAGCGCAATGGTTATCGGTGTGATGGCGGAAATCAATAAGCAGTGTTCAGATTCTGACCGCGTCTGTTTCATTCCTTTTCACTAATACGCTCAGAAGAGGCATGAATTCATATTCCCTCAGCGAAATATCAAATAGCGGGGGCCACTGTGCCGTGTGGCCTTTGGAAACAGCAAATCTAGGCAAATGAAATCTCTAATAAACAAAAGACCATTTTGAATTCAAAACCCCCCCGAGAGAGATAGGTTCTCTGAGACTGATTATCGACGCACCCAAATAACACAAATGGGATACGTGACACCTGATAGTGACGACACTAAACAAATAACAGTTGGGAGTCTCTAATTAAAATATAAATGACCATAGATTTAAAGGAAAAAAAAATTCCATTATCCGACATTCTTAAATGAGAAAATAATTGATCACATTAGTTTTTTTTTTAAATTTTTTATTTATTTATTTTTACATATAATGACTTAATGCTACTAATTTAAATAATTTAATCTAATTTTTTATGTATACACTATGTCAGATTTTCTTATGGAATTGATATTAAACAATGTTGGTAATTGTGGATATATTTTTAAAGTCTTTTCAAACTTTTCGGGATTATTAAAATCCGAAACATATTTTTTGGATTGTGAGATTAAAACATTTTTTTGAGAGTGAGTATTGCATAACAATGATATTTCCAGATACAAGTCGTAGTATTTAACCCATATTAAGGGGAGATGGATTCATAACTTTCCAATGGCTATTTGCGCGCAAATCTATATAACGAATACGACGAGAATTGATGTTGATAAAATTTATAAGATATATCGATATTAACAATATATCATGAAAGTTTCATTTGTCTATCCTTTTTTTTTTAAAGATATTAGTAATAATTATTTTTAGAATCATTTTATGTAAAAATAAAAGTGCAACATAAAATTTATTTAAAAGGAACCCAAATGATATAAATGTTTTAAACATATAGTAGCAGCATGGCCCGGCGTTGCCCTTGCTTGATTAAAAAATCGTACGACTCATACAGCAATCGCTATCACTTGACTTAAAATATTTTTGCCCTTCCTTGCCTTTAAAGGAGTGCCCTTTGCCGTGCTGATGTTGCTACATGCCTTACTTCTTGCCTATTGAATTTTTTCTAAGCTCTATACTAAACATTAAATCTGTTACGAAAAAAGAACTAAACAAAATGAACACAAAACGATCAGCTTTAAAAAAGGACTCGTAACTGGAAAAACCGAATGAAAAAAGAATGTTAAGAACAAATACATTTTTTGTTTTTGTAAGTATTCTGGAAATTTTTAATGCGAACTGAGCGCGGGTGTTACACCGCAAATTAACCCAAGACGTACCATATGAAGAGATATCAGACTAAGGAAACTGACAATTAGACGGTCAACAACTACCACCTATCGAAGCAGTAATAAGTATTAGTTCCTAATAGATAAACATGATATCAAAATTAGTCTATCCAGATGAGTTGATGATAGTTTCTGTTGATATTTTTAACCTTTATCACTCTTTTATTCATTGCTTTTGTTAACTTTTTCCTATTTTGGTTATAGCATTTTCCACGTCCTTCAGGACGTGGGCGATCATGGCTCTCCACAATTTCCATTCCTTTGTATCTCTTAGAAAAATTATCTTTTCGCTCTCCTAATCATTGTTCTTCCAACTATATACATAAGCTTCTTCTTCGTCTTTGTTGCTAACACATATGATTATCTTTCTCTGTAACAACAAGATGTTCTCGATCATGGCTCTCCACAATTTCCTGTCCTTTGTGGTTCTTAGCAAATGTTGTTTTTATGCTCTCTCTCCTAATACTAGTTCTGTCAATTATTTACATAAGCTTTTACACCTATTTCTTCTTTTTTGTGTCGTGTCCTTTCAGAACGTTCAAGATCATGGCTCTCCATAATTTCCACTTCTTTGTAGCTCTTAGTAAAATTTGTTCTTTTTGCTATCTCTCCTAATCCCTGTTTTTCCACCCATCTACACGAGCTCGTTATGTATGTTACGCGTTTGTTCTTGCCTTCAATATATCTTGTGAGTATCAAATTTTCCAAACCCTCTTTCTTCGTTATATGCTCTAAAATTTTCAGTTGTCTCTTATCTGTGTTAAGCATAAGTGTAATTATCGTTTCAATTTTCTTCAAAACTTTGCTTGAATATTGTTTTCCTGCATTAGGTAGTCATTTCTATATGGGGCAGACCACTTGCCATCCAGCGCTATAGAGTCGGGTCTGTTCTGCAATTTGGGTGAAGAAAAAGAGGATCCATACCTTTCCCAAGGGTTTAGCACGTAAGCGAATGGATTCAACTGGAATTCAAAGTCAGCTCTTTGATTCCAGAGTTCGATCCACTATCCATTACTCCACCGTTCCTTGTTCTTTTCGTTTTATTTTAAAGTATTTAGAAATGTTGTGGAACACTGTATTAATTTGGTGTCTTTCAAACGACTTTGTATAAGTTAATCATCAGTCAAGTTTTCAGAATGTGATGGATCATTGTCAATAAAGAATATACTATTTAAACATTATTAA
>OZ038520.1:5608651-5643651 GCA_964036315.1 Acanthosepion esculentum
TATCTATCTATCTCATTATGTTCATATATATCAATCTCATTCTATTCATATCTATCTATCTATCTATCTCATTATGTTCATATATATCAATCTCATTCTATTCATATCTATCTATCTATCTATCTATCTATCTATCTATCGTATTTTCATATATATCAATCTCAGTCTGTTCCTATCTATCTATATCAGTCTGTTCCTATCTATCTATCTATCTATCTATCTATCTATCTATCTATCTATCTATCTATCTATCTATCTATCTATCTATCTATCTCATTCTATTCATATCTATCTATCTATCTATCTATCTATCTATCTATCTATCTATCTATCTATCTATCTCATTATGTTCATATATATCAATCTCATTCTATTCATATCTATCTATCTATCTATCTCATTATGTTCATATATATCAATCTCATTCTATTCATATCTATCTATCTATCTATCTATCTATCTATCTATCTATCGTATTTTCATATATATCAATCTCAGTCTGTTCCTATCTATCTATATCAGTCTGTTCCTATCTATCTATCTATCTATCTATCTATCTATCTATCTCATTCTATTCATACCTATCTATCTATCTATCTATCTATCTATCTATCTATCTATCTATCTATCTATCTATCTATCTCATTATGTTCATATATATCAATCTCATTCTATTCATATCTATCTATCTATCTATCTCATTATGTTCATATATATCAATCTCATTCTATTCATATCTATCTATCTATCTATCTATCTATCGTATTTTCATATATATCAATCTCAGTCTGTTCCTATCTATCTATATCAGTCTGTTCCTATCTATCTATCTATCTATCTATCTATCTATCTATCTATCTATCTATCTATCTCATTCTATTCATATCTATCTATCTATCTATCTATCTATCTATCTATCTATCTATCTATCTATCTATCTATCTCATTATGTTCATATATATCAATCTCATTCTATTCATATCTATCTATCTATCTATCTATCTCATTATGTTCATATATATCAATCTCATTCTATTCATATCTATCTATCTATCTATCTATCTATCTATCTATCGTATTTTCATATATATCAATCTCAGTCTGTTCCTATCTATCTATATCAGTCTGTTCCTATCTATCTATCTATCTATCTATCTATCTATCTATCTATCTATCTATCTATCTATCTCATTCTATTCATATCTATCTATCTATCTATCTATCTATCTATCTATCTATCTCATTATGTTCATATATATCAATCTCATTCTATTCATATCTATCTATCTATCTATCTCATTATGTTCATATATATCAATCTCATTCTATTCATATCTATCTATCTATCTATCTATCTATCTATCTATCTATCTATCTATCTATCTATCTATCGTATTTTCATATATATCAATCTCAGTCTGTTCCTATCTATCTATATCAGTCTGTTCCTATCTATCTATCTATCTATCTATCTATCTATCTATCTATCTATCTATCTCATTCTATTCATATCTATCTATCTATCTATCTATCTATCTATCTATCTATCTATCTATCTATCTCATTATGTTCATATATATCAATCTCATTCTATTCATATCTATCTATCTATCTATCTCATTATGTTCATATATATCAATCTCATTCTATTCATATCTATCTATCTATCTATCTATCTATCTATCTATCTATCTATCGTATTTTCATATATATCAATCTCAGTCTGTTCCTATCTATCTATATCAGTCTGTTCCTATCTATCTATCTATCTATCTATCTATCTATCTATCTATCTATCTCATTCTATTCATATCTATCTATCTATCTATCTATCTATCTATCTATCTATCTATCTATCTATCTATCTATCTCATTATGTTCATATATATCAATCTCATTCTATTCATATCTATCTATCTATCTATCTCATTATGTTCATATATATCAATCTCATTCTATTCATATCTATCTATCTATCTATCTATCTATCTATCTATCTATCGTATTTTCATATATATCAATCTCAGTCTGTTCCTATCTATCTATATCAGTCTGTTCCTATCTATCTATCTATCTATCTATCTATCTCATTCTATTCATATCTATCTATCTATCTATCTATCTATCTATCTATCTATCTATCTATCTATCTCATTATGTTCATATATATCAATCTCATTCTATTCATATCTATCTATCTATCTATCTCATTATGTTCATATATATCAATCTCATTCTATTCATATCTATCTATCTATCTATCTATCTATCTATCTATCTATCTATCTATCGTATTTTCATATATATCAATCTCAGTCTGTTCCTATCTATCTATATCAGTCTGTTCCTATCTATCTATCTATCTATCTATCTATCTATCTATCTATCTATCTCATTCTATTCATATCTATCTATCTATCTATCTATCTATCTATCTATCTATCTCATTATGTTCATATATATCAATCTCATTCTATTCATATCTATCTATCTATCTATCTATCTCATTATGTTCATATATATCAATCTCATTCTATTCATATCTATCTATCTATCTATCTATCTATCTATCGTATTTTCATATATATCAATCTCAGTCTGTTCCTATCTATCTATATCAGTCTGTTCCTATCTATCTATCTATCTATCTATCTATCTATCTATCTATCTATCTATCTATCTCATTCTATTCATATCTATCTATCTATCTATCTATCTATCTATCTATCTATCTCATTATGTTCATATATATCAATCTCATTCTATTCATATCTATCTATCTATCTATCTCATTATGTTCATATATATCAATCTCATTCTATTCATATCTATCTATCTATCTATCTATCTATCTATCTATCTATCTATCTATCGTATTTTCATATATATCAATCTCAGTCTGTTCCTATCTATCTATATCAGTCTGTTCCTATCTATCTATCTATCTATCTATCTATCTATCTATCTATCTATCTATCTATCTCATTCTATTCATATCTATCTATCTATCTATCTATCTATCTATCTATCTATCTATCTCATTATGTTCATATATATCAATCTCATTCTATTCATATCTATCTATCTATCTCATTATGTTCATATATATCAATCTCATTCTATTCATATCTATCTATCTATCTATCTATCTATCTATCTATCTATCTATCTATCTATCTATCGTATTTTCATATATATCAATCTCAGTCTGTTCCTATCTATCTATATCAGTCTGTTCCTATCTATCTATCTATCTATCTATCTATCTATCTATCTATCTATCTATCTATCTATCTATCTCATTCTATTCATATCTATCTATCTATCTATCTATCTATCTATCTATCTATCTATCTATCTATCTATCTATCTCATTATGTTCATATATATCAATCTCATTCTATTCATATCTATCTATCTATCTATCTCATTATGTTCATATATATCAATCTCATTCTATTCATATCTATCTATCTATCTATCTATCTATCTATCGTATTTTCATATATATCAATCTCAGTCTGTTCCTATCTATCTATATCAGTCTGTTCCTATCTATCTATCTATCTATCTATCTATCTCATTCTATTCATATCTATCTATCTATCTATCTATCTATCTCATTATGTTCATATATATCAATCTCATTCTATTCATATCTATCTATCTATCTATCTCATTATGTTCATATATATCAATCTCATTCTATTCATATCTATCTATCTATCTATCTATCTATCTATCTATCTATCGTATTTTCATATATATCAATCTCAGTCTGTTCCTATCTATCTATATCAGTCTGTTCCTATCTATCTATCTATCTATCTATCTATCTATCTATCTATCTATCTATCTATCTATCTATCTATCTATCTATCTCATTCTATTCATATCTATCTATCTATCTATCTATCTATCTATCTATCTATCTATCTATCTCATTATGTTCATATATATCAATCTCATTCTATTCATATCTATCTATCTATCTATCTCATTATGTTCATATATATCAATCTCATTCTATTCATATCTATCTATCTATCTATCTATCTATCTATCGTATTTTCATATATATCAATCTCAGTCTGTTCCTATCTATCTATATCAGTCTGTTCCTATCTATCTATCTATCTATCTATCTATCTATCTATCTCATTCTATTCATATCTATCTATCTATCTATCTATCTATCTATCTATCTATCTATCTATCTATCTATCTATCTCATTATGTTCATATATATCAATCTCATTCTATTCATATCTATCTATCTATCTATCTCATTATGTTCATATATATCAATCTCATTCTATTCATATCTATCTATCTATCTATCTATCTATCTATCGTATTTTCATATATATCAATCTCAGTCTGTTCCTATCTATCTATATCAGTCTGTTCCTATCTATCTATCTATCTATCTATCTATCTATCTATCTATCTCATTCTATTCATATCTATCTATCTATCTATCTATCTATCTATCTATCTATCTATCTATCTATCTATCTATCTATCTATCTATCTCATTATGTTCATATATATCAATCTCATTCTATTCATATCTATCTATCTATCTATCTCATTAGGTTCATATATATCAATCTCATTCTATTCATATCTATCTATCTATCTATCTATCTATCTATCTATCTATCTATCTATCGTATTTTCATATATATCAATCTCAGTCTGTTCCTATCTATCTATATCAGTCTGTTCCTATCTATCTATCTATCTATCTATCTATCTCATTCTATTCATATCTATCTATCTATCTATCTATCTATCTATCTATCTATCTATCTCATTATGTTCATATATATCAATCTCATTCTATTCATATCTATCTATCTATCTATCTATCTATCTCATTATGTTCATATATATCAATCTCATTCTATTCATATCTATCTATCTATCTATCTATCTATCTATCTATCTATCGTATTTTCATATATATCAATCTCAGTCTGTTCCTATCTATCTATATCAGTCTGTTCCTATCTATCTATCTATCTATCTATCTATCTATCTATCTATCTATCTATCTATCTATCTATCTCATTCTATTCATATCTATCTATCTATCTATCTATCTATCTATCTCATTATGTTCATATATATCAATCTCATTCTATTCATATCTATCTATCTATCTATCTATCTATCTATCGTATTTTCATATATATCAATCTCAGTCTGTTCCTATCTATCTATATCAGTCTGTTCCTATCTATCTATCTATCTATCTATCTATCTATCTATCTATCTCATTCTATTCATATCTATCTATCTATCTATCTATCTATCTATCTATCTATCTATCTATCTATCTATCTATCTATCTCATTATGTTCATATATATCAATCTCATTCTATTCATATCTATCTATCTATCTATCTCATTATGTTCATATATATCAATCTCATTCTATTCATATCTATCTATCTATCTATCTATCTATCTATCGTATTTTCATATATATCAATCTCAGTCTGTTCCTATCTATCTATATCAGTCTGTTCCTATCTATCTATCTATCTATCTATCTATCTATCTATCTATCTCATTCTATTCATATCTATCTATCTATCTATCTATCTATCTATCTATCTATCTATCTATCTATCTATCTATCTATCTATCTCATTATGTTCATATATATCAATCTCATTCTATTCATATCTATCTATCTATCTATCTCATTAGGTTCATATATATCAATCTCATTCTATTCATATCTATCTATCTATCTATCTATCTATCGTATTTTCATATATATCAATCTCAGTCTGTTCCTATCTATCTATATCAGTCTGTTCCTATCTATCTATCTATCTATCTATCTATCTCATTCTATTCATATCTATCTATCTATCTATCTATCTATCTATCTATCTATCTCATTATGTTCATATATATCAATCTCATTCTATTCATATCTATCTATCTATCTATCTATCTCATTATGTTCATATATATCAATCTCATTCTATTCATATCTATCTATCTATCTATCTATCTATCTATCGTATTTTCATATATATCAATCTCAGTCTGTTCCTATCTATCTATATCAGTCTGTTCCTATCTATCTATCTATCTATCTATCTATCTATCTATCTATCTATCTATCTATCTATCTATCTATCTATCTCATTCTATTCATATCTATCTATCTATCTATCTATCTATCTATCTATCTATCTATCTATCTATCTATCTCATTATGTTCATATATATCAATCTCATTCTATTCATATCTATCTATCTATCTATCTCATTATGTTCATATATATCAATCTCATTCTATTCATATCTATCTATCTATCTATCTATCTATCGTATTTTCATATATATCAATCTCAGTCTGTTCCTATCTATCTATATCAGTCTGTTCCTATCTATCTATCTATCTATCTATCTATCTATCTATCTATCTCATTCTATTCATATCTATCTATCTATCTATCTATCTATCTATCTATCTATCTATCTATCTATCTATCTCATTCTATTCATATCTATCTATCTATCTATCTATCTATCTATCTATCTATCTATCTATCTCATTATGTTCATATATATCAATCTCATTCTATTCATATCTATCTATCTATCTATCTATCTCATTATGTTCATATATATCAATCTCATTCTATTCATATCTATCTATCTATCTATCTATCTATCTATCTATCGTATTTTCATATATATCAATCTCAGTCTGTTCCTATCTATCTATATCAGTCTGTTCCTATCTATCTATCTATCTATCTATCTATCTCATTCTATTCATATCTATCTATCTATCTATCTATCTATCTATCTATCTATCTATCTATCTATCTATCTCATTATGTTCATATATATCAATCTCATTCTATTCATATCTATCTATCTATCTATCTCATTATGTTCATATATATCAATCTCATTCTATTCATATCTATCTATCTATCTATCTATCTATCTATCTATCGTAATTTCATATATATCAATCTCAGTCTGTTCCTATCTATCTATATCAGTCTGTTCCTATCTATCTATCTATCTATCTATCTATCTATCTATCTATCTATCTCATTCTATTCATATCTATCTATCTATCTATCTATCTATCTATCTATCTATCTATCTATCTATCTCATTATGTTCATATATATCAATCTCATTCTATTCATATCTATCTATCTATCTATCTCATTATGTTCATATATATCAATCTCATTCTATTCATATCTATCTATCTATCTATCTATCTATCTATCTATCGTATTTTCATATATATCAATCTCAGTCTGTTCCTATCTATCTATATCAGTCTGTTCCTATCTATCTATCTATCTATCTATCTATCTATCTATCTATCTATCTATCTATCTATCTATCTATCTCATTCTATTCATATCTATCTATCTATCTATCTATCTATCTATCTATCTATCTATCTCATTATGTTCATATATATCAATCTCATTCTATTCATATCTATCTATCTATCTCATTATGTTCATATATATCAATCTCATTCTATTCATATCTATCTATCTATCTATCTATCTATCTATCGTATTTTCATATATATCAATCTCAGTCTGTTCCTATCTATCTATATCAGTCTGTTCCTATCTATCTATCTATCTATCTATCTATCTATCTATCTCATTCTATTCATATCTATCTATCTATCTATCTATCTATCTATCTATCTATCTATCTATCTATCTCATTATGTTCATATATATCAATCTCATTCTATTCATATCTATCTATCTATCTATCTCATTATGTTCATATATATCAATCTCATTCTATTCATATCTATCTATCTATCTATCTATCTATCTATCGTATTTTCATATATATCAATCTCAGTCTGTTCCTATCTATCTATATCAGTCTGTTCCTATGTATCTATCTATCTATCTATCTATCTATCTCATTCTATTCATATCTATCTATCTATCTATCTATCTATCTATCTATCTATCTATCTATCTATCTATCTATCTATCTATCTCATTATGTTCATATATATCAATCTCATTCTATTCATATCTATCTATCTATCTATCTCATTATGTTCATATATATCAATCTCATTCTATTCATATCTATCTATCTATCTATCTATCTATCTATCGTATTTTCATATATATCAATCTCAGTCTGTTCCTATCTATCTATATCAGTCTGTTCCTATCTATCTATCTATCTATCTATCTATCTATCTATCTATCTATCTATCTATCTATCTATCTATCTATCTATCTATCTCATTCTATTGATATCTATCTATCTATCTATCTATCTATCTATCTATCTATCTATCTATCTATCTCATTATGTTCATATATATCAATCTCATTCTATTCATATCTATCTATCTATCTATCTCATTATGTTCATATATATCAATCTCATTCTATTCATATCTATCTATCTATCTATCTATCTATCTATCGTATTTTCATATATATCAATCTTAGTCTGTTCCTATCTATCTATATCAGTCTGTTCCTATCTATCTATCTATCTATCTATCTATCTATCTATCTATCTATCTATCTATCTATCTATCTATCTATCTATCTATCTATCTCATTCTATTCATATCTATCTATCTATCTATCTATCTATCTATCTATCTATCTCATTATGTTCATATATATCAATCTCATTCTATTCATATCTATCTATCTATCTATCTATCTCATTATGTTCATATATATCAATCTCATTCTATTCATATCTATCTATCTATCTATCTATCTATCGTATTTTCATATATATCAATCTCAGTCTGTTCCTATCTATCTATATCAGTCTGTTCCTATCTATCTATCTATCTATCTATCTATCTATCTATCTATCTATCTATCTATCTATCTATCTCATTCTATTCATATCTATCTATCTATCTATCTATCTATCTCATTATGTTCATATATATCAATCTCATTCTATTCATATCTATCTATCTATCTATCTATCTCATTATGTTCATATATATCAATCTCATTCTATTCATATCTATCTATCTATCTATCTATCTATCTATCTATCTATCGTATTTTCATATATATCAATCTCAGTCTGTTCCTATCTATCTATATCAGTCTGTTCCTATCTATCTATCTATCTATCTATCTATCTATCTATCTATCTATCTATCTATCTATCTCATTCTATTCATATCTATCTATCTATCTATCTATCTATCTATCTATCTATCTATCTCATTATGTTCATATATATCAATCTCATTCTATTCATATCTATCTATCTATCTATCTCATTATGTTCATATATATCAATCTCATTCTATTCATATCTATCTATCTATCTATCTATCTATCTATCGTATTTTCATATATATCAATCTCAGTCTGTTCCTATCTATCTATATCAGTCTGTTCCTATCTATCTATCTATCTATCTATCTATCTATCTATCTATCTATCTATCTATCTATCTATCTATCTCATTCTATTCATATCTATCTATCTATCTATCTATCTATCTATCTATCTATCTCATTATGTTCATATATATCAATCTCATTCTATTCATATCTATCTATCTATCTATCTATCTCATTATGTTCATATATATCAATCTCATTCTATTCATATCTATCTATCTATCTATCTATCTATCGTATTTTCATATATATCAATCTCAGTCTGTTCCTATCTATCTATATCAGTCTGTTCCTATCTATCTATCTATCTATCTATCTATCTATCTATCTATCTATCTATCTATCTATCTATCTATCTCATTCTATTCATATCTATCTATCTATCTATCTATCTATCTATCTATCTATCTATCTATCTATCTATCTCATTATGTTCATATATATCAATCTCATTCTATTCATATCTATCTATCTATCTATCTATCTATCTATCTATCTATCTATCTATCTATCTATCTCATTATGTTCATATATATCAATCTCATTCTATTCATATCTATCTATCTATCTATCTATCTATTTATCTATCTATCTATCTATCGTATTTTCATATATATCAATCTCAGTCTGTTCCTATCTATCTATATCAGTCTGTTCCTATCTATCTATCTATCTATCTATCTATCTATCTATCTATCTATCTATCTATCTATCTATCTCATTCTATTCATATCTATCTATCTATCTATCTATCTATCTATCTATCTATCTATCTATCTCATTATGTTCATATATATCAATCTCATTCTATTCATATCTATCTATCTATCTATCTATCTATCTATCTATCTATCTATCTATCTATCTATCTCATTATGTTCATATATATCAATCTCATTCTATTCATATCTATCTATCTATCTATCTATCTATCTATCTATCTATCTATCTATCTATCTATCGTATTTTCATATATATCAATCTCAGTCTGTTCCTATCTATCTATATCAGTCTGTTCCTATCTATCTATCTATCTATCTATCTATCTATCTATCTCATTCTATTCATATCTATCTATCTATCTATCTATCTATCTATCTATCTATCTATCTATCTATCTATCTCATTATGTTCATATATATCAATCTCATTCTATTCATATCTATCTATCTATCTATCTATCTATCTATCTATCTATCTATCTATCTCATTATGTTCATATATATCAATCTCATTCTATTCATATCTATCTATCTATCTATCTATCTATCTATCTATCTCATTATGTTCATATATATCAATCTCATTCTATTCATATCTATCTATCTATCTATCTATCTATCTATCTATCTCATTATGTTCATATATATCAATCTCATTCTATTCATATCTATCTATCTATCTATCTATCTATCTATCGTATTATTTTCATATATATCAATCTCATTCTGTTCATATCTATCTCATTATGTTCATATCTATCTATCTATCTATCTATCTATCTATCTATCTATCTATCTATCTATCTATCTATCTATCTATATCAGTCTGTTCCTATCTATCAATATCAGTCTGTTCCTATCTATCTATCTATCTATCTATCTATCTATCTATCTATCTATCTATCTATCTATCTCATTCTATTCATATCTATCTATCTATCTATCTATCTATCTATCTATCTATCTATCTCATTATGTTCATATATATCAATCTCATTCTATTCATATCTATCTATCTATCTATCTATCTATCTATCTATCTATCGTATTATTTTCATATATATCAATCTCATTCTGTTCATATCTATCTCATTATGTTCATATCTATCTATCTATCTATCTATCTATCTATCTATCTATCTATCTATCTATCTATCTCATTCTATTCATATCTATCTATCTATCTATCTATCTATCTATCTATCTATCTATCTATCATATTGCACACACTGGGAACAAGTATAATGACCATACCAGTCAGGCAATTAGTACAGGTATCATATGGATGGGTAATTATTCTGATGGGATATTATCATACATTCATATTGCAAGAGCGGCAACAGAACGGATACAACAATGTTCTAGACGTAAATGGCGGTGTGAAAAGTTCTTTCCACGAACACAAAAAGCAGACGACATTAGTAATTTATCGTAGCTAACATCCTGGTTTTCAGTTATTGTAGACGAATAACCACTTGAAGATGTCGTTCACTGTGTCAGAAAATAAATCCCACATTACTTACATGATGGTCGTTGTTCTATTCCGTGCTAATAGGAATATATACTTGAAAAACAAGGTGGATAAAATAAGTAAAGCTTTATTGTAAAAAACCAATACAATAAGAACGAAGGTAACAGTTCCGCACAAGGTCATTGCAAGTGAAACCAGTAGTAAGTGCTACTATTGGAAGGTCGGTAGTTCTTGCGTAAGTCTGACTTGTACTCAACAGATCTCAGCTAGTCGGTATGTACCTGCCTCCACAGAAAGAAGGATGTGGCACAAGGCCGAGTTTAATCTGGGGCAATCCGAGCCCATAGGCTCGGCCGAAAATTCCCTGTAACCCCACATAAACGGGTTCGGGTCTGTCTATCTCCCCGGACGAAACTCTACTCTTTGGCATAGCCTCGTCCGGGTTTCTCTCTGCCCGAAGGCAGAGAGTTCGACAGCAGCCAAGATCTGACTAATAGATCCCAGCTAGTCGGTATTTACTAGACCCCCCACCCCACCCACGAGAGTAGATGTGGCACAGGGCCGAGTTTAACGTGGGACATCCGAAGCCTTAGGCTCGGCCAAAAAATCCCCGTAGAACACGCATAAACGGGATCGGGTTGGTCTACCTCCCCGAACAAGACCCTGCCCTTCGGCATAGTCTCGTCTGGGTTCAACCGTATAGCTGAAAAGATTTCGGCTAGAATATTTGCCAACCGCCCTACGAAAGTCGAATGTGGCACAAGGCCGAATTTAACGTGGGGTATCCGAGCCCGTAGTCACCGGCAAAAATTCCCCGTAGACCCCGTAAAAAACGGGGTCGTGTCGGTCTACCACCCCAGACGAAACTCTGCCCTTCGGCATAGTCTCGTCTGGGTTTCTCTCTGTCCGAAGACAGAGAGTTCAACCGTACAGCTGAAAAGATTTCAGCTAGTCTCTCTAGACCGTTGATTTACAGATACTTGTAGGTAGTTACTACTTATAATGTAGTAACTCATGGGGGTGACAGGTTATTATTACATCAGTCGTGTTTTAGACAACTTCAATATTCGATTACTCAGGTGAACCTTCCGTAACACCACTGTAGCCGTGGGTAATGAGTTGTGATGTAGGTTAATATCTGGCTAATGATGTGCCATGAGTTCTGTGTAGTCGAATACTGCTGCCTCTAATTTACTCAATTTTAGTGAGCGTTTTTATTAAGTTGCCGTCTAGAAACTAGTTTACGGTTGTAACAATGTTTATTTACCATTACTTAAAGAAAACAAATATGTCATCTCAGAATAGTCCAACCGAGCAAAATGAGTTGCGCATGTGTTTGCTTGTATGTGTGTGTGCATATACATATCTTACTTTGTCTCTTATTCTGTCTCTTTCTCTCTACACGCACACACACATACAAAACACACAAACATACATATATGTGTCTTCTTTTTGAAATTGCTAAAATCGCTGATTTTAGGACTATTTTTATCAATTCGAATCATGGTGTAATTCACATTATTAATAAAAATCTTTCAAAAATTAAATATACTTTTCTGAAATTTTATTTGAGGAATATTAATTATTTAAAGTATAAATGAACTGATTTAGAACAAATATTACTTACTTTATGCTTATAATATCGCAGAAATGCATTTTAATACTGTTTATTTAAGGTGTAGACAGGCTGAGAACGAGACTGACAGACGAAAATTTATCGAATTTTTTATTAAGGGGGACATATCTATAAAAATTACTTGAGGAATATAAAGTGAGCACCTTTTTATATAAGTTTTAACTACCCAGTAATCTTAAAGATTTATAAAATATTCTCGGTAATCTAATGTTTTAATGAATTTTAAGTAATTTGGTTTTAAATATACTATAGTTAGCGCTCTTACTTTCTGATATACACATCCAAGAAAAATTAAAATTCTTTTTAAAATCTCAGGGGTATGTAAATTATAACAAGTTTTTTCATTTATGATCAGTAAAAATAGTTTTAATTTAGAAACAATACCACCTAACCGGGTCAAATTAAGACAGAATTTTAAGAAACTTAAAACATTATAAATTATTATAATTAAAATTTTAAAAAATGGAAACAATTCTTGTAAAAATTCATTATTCACCGAAAAACTGTTGCTTCAATAATATGCTTAGTATATGTTATTCATAAAAGCAATTAAAAGATTTTCTAATTAGATAATCTTTTAGCTTGATTGTAGTTATTATTTTGCGATTAAGAGCAGATTTTCGGTAAGTGGGCGTCTTGTTTTGCAAAAAGAAATTGATAATTCAAATTATCTCAGGAGTTCTGCTTTTAACTCATATAAACATTAAGAGGGTCAAAATTTAATTTCTCGGAATTTCGTAGTGGGTAATAGATGAAAAAAAAAAACAAGGCTTTTCTAAAAAAAAAAAAAAGAATTTTCGAAAAAAATTTTATTCATTTATAAATAAGTCCTGAAAGTTTCATTAAAATCCGACCATTATTTGATTTTTGCAAGAATTTCTAAATCAATAAATCAATTTGTTTTTCACCGCAAAAAGACGCTAAAATTTCACTGCTAAAATTTCCTATAATAATAATAATAATTCCCCGCCCCCTCAGCTGACGTAAAAAAATAAAAACAAAAATCGACCCCCCCCCAAAAAAAAAAAAACACGATTACAAACGTTCTAAAAAAGGATAAATAACATAATTTAATAATAAAAAAAATCCTTTGGTCATTCTTTTTAATAATAACAAAAATTTTGATGAGAAAAAAAAAATTTATTATCAAGGTACACTAATGTTTTAGCGAATCTGTGGAGGTACCTACTTTATTTATTTATTTACAAATGACTAAAAAGAAGTTTATAATGAGATTCACTTTCTTATATTATGCCAAAAGTTTTATGTTGTAAGATATTTGAATACATTAAGCCTGTCGCCCTTGTTTTTATAGTTTAGCTTTTACAAAAATGATATATTTTTGTTTTTATTTTTCTTTACATATTCAAGACTAAACAAAAATAACTATTTGGTTTATTTTTTTTTACTTTTTGTATTCATACACATCATATTTTCCATTTTTGTTAACTTTTTTTTCTAGGGCAACGTCCGGTTTTTAATTCTGAATAATATTTATCTATAATTAATAAGGTAATTAATTAATAATTAATAATAATTACTAATTTTTCATCATAGTATACTCATGTTTTAGCAAATCAGTGGAAGTACCTATATATATATATATATATATATATTATATATATATATATATATATATATATATATATATGTATATATATATATATATGTGTATATATATATATATATATATATATATATATATATATATATATATATATATATATATATATATATCAAACACTAATATCCCATGGTTATAATTTATTACATTGGAATCGTAATCAGGATCCAATTAATCAAAACTACAAATTAAAAAAAGCATATATATATATATATATATATATATATATTTTTTTTTTTTAGAGAGAGAGAGAGAGAGAGAGAGAGAGAGAGAGAGAGAGTTAATATTAGTGGTCAATATATGTTTTTTTTTAATTTATAGCTTATATATATATATATATACATGTATATATATATATATATATATATATATATATATATATATATATATATATATATATATATATATATATATATATATATATTACTCTACTATATAATCCGTTGTTCACTGGCAACTGAAAAAGTATTTTTCAAACAATTTATTCCAGTTTTTTGTACAGTTGACCTTAAATTAGCACCGCCACACACACACACACACACACACACACACACACACACACACATACATACATACATTATGTATTTAGGCAGCAAATTATCTTTTAGGCATGTCTGATTAAATAAACGCTAAGCACGACTGACAAACGTTTCATTTAAATTTTAAAAGTAAAAATAAAAAAATTACGTAGCAACACACAGTTTTGTATTACTACTTACACAGTTGAAGATGATTTCTGAAGAAGATCGAAAGTACTTTGTAAATGGGAAATAAAAGCGATTTTCACAGTTAGAGCACATTTTTCACATCATTTAATTGCAACACACGGAAGGTTATTCATGAGTATGAACGGATTATGTAAAAAATAATGTCGGTAATTTATTTAATCAGACACACACACACACACACACACACACACACACACACACACACACACACACACACACACACACACACACACACACAAGAAAAAACACACACATACATATGAGGACTTGCTAAAAAATTCTCTGCGTAGTCAAGTCTTTCCCACAAAATTCGGATATTTAGTCCTTTAATCAGATTTTAGGAAGTGGGTTAGGCCACGAATTTATCATCATTCCGAAGACACCCATACACATATAAATAATTGTCCTACTAAGAAAACAATATTTTATCTATCTATCTATCTATCTATCTATCTATCTATCTATCTATCTATCTATCTATGTTTGTATGTCTGTGTATGTTTCAATAGAATATAAGAGTTTTATACATTGTAATAATGTGGACGCTATTTCTTTAAAACTGGGAATACTTCAACAAATGATAACTATAAAAGATACCGCCAAGTACATATTTATTTAATTATTTGAAAATATGAATTAGACGTGCAAATCAATTTCACGTCAAATTTATTGCATGAAATATTTCTCGGCCATCGGAAAAGTGCACCTTGACATGCAGGTTAAAATGATAAGAAACATTCTTTCGCCATCAGTCTGGTGCCAGAACCAATAACTACTCCGTGTAGAAAGTGATCTAAACCAGGAGCAACACACACACACAAACACACACACACACACACACACACACACACACACACACATATATATAGTCATTCTGAACATGCCAAACAAACAAATAAAACTGTGCGATCTTTGTTCGAAGTCGATTATTCAGCCCCACCCCTGAGGTTAAGTATGTTTTACAACGGGGCAACGGATACGTTTCCAACACGTATTGTTTTGTCTATTTTCTTTCAATCTCTGCTACAAATCACTTTAAAGACTGACCATTACACTGGTGAAAATCAAAGAAAACAGTTACACGTGTAGAAATTGGTTAGAAATATTGTGCAATATTGGTGATCATGACATGTATTTTGCCGAGAGATGCTGGGTCGGGTAATTAAATCGTCACGGCGACATCCATAAGAGGAGCAACATCAAGAATCATCTTGATTGCCCGTCTATTCGTTAGTTCGCACGACCGTTACGTCCTGTCAATACCTCATAAGTAATGAACTATTCCGTTTTGATCGCGTCGAATGAAGAGAAATGACACTACATGGTTACAGTGAGAAAATGGAAGAAAGAAGGGAAAATAGAAGGGGAAAGATATATTAACTTGATCACAACAGATATTGCACTTTGATTCAGGCAGAAGTCGATTGTATTTTCTTGCCACCCCACGCTGGCGGGATGTGACACAAGGTCTGCGTAATGTGGTGAACCTTTAGCGCGTGCATCCCGAGACAAGTCTAAAATTATCCCCGTTCCAGCAACTGTCGGTTGCGCTGGTATGGGTATTACTACCGGTCTTCTCTCTTTATGCAACGAGGGAAGTACTTCCGCGGAAAGCTGCTTTCCGAGACCGGGCATTCCTCAACAACACCTTCAGCCGAGATCCATCCGCAGACAGACACACAACAGAGTCGAGCTCCGTCCGAAGACAGCGTCACAATTGAGAGACGTAATTCAGTTCATCTGCTCGAGAGCAGACACTACAATCCGATTGCAGGCAAAAGGCCGAGAAGGAATGTCCAAATAAATACGCCATTTTTCAGGTGTACAGTATGGAACAACGCAATGACAGTCTCCAAAAATCCAGTTATAATGAATAAGATAAAATCGTCTGCTGAATTATTTTCAAATTATTATTAAGAGAGTTATTCGTAAGATGGGTATTTAGCAAGTATGAAAGAAATAAAGAAAGAATTGAAAAAAAAAAGGCAAGATAAAAGTGTTTAACGTCTCCTGCCAGTTCTGAATGAATGAATGAAAGAAAGAAAGAAAAGAAAGAAAGAAAGAAAGAAAGAAGTAAGGGAGGATAGAAGTCTTTAACGTCTCCTGCCAACCCCTCATAAATTGTGCTTTGATTGCATAGAAAAAACAAAAGGCATACACTACTTGGTTTCAGTTAGACAATGAAAGAAAGAAAGAAAGAAAGAAGGAAAGAAAGAAAGAAAGAAAATAAAGGAAGAAAGAAAGAAGATAAGAAGTGCTTAACGTCTCCTGTCAGTATCTCATAAATTGTGTTTTGATTGTTTAGAAAAAAAATGATGCGCTACTTGGTTTCAGTAAGAAAATAAACGGAGAATAGAAAGAAAGAAGGGAATACAAAAGTCTTTATCGTCTATTTCAGTGAAATGGAAAAAGTTGTTAATTTCGAATATGTTCATTTGTACCCACTTCTTAAATTAACAGCAAGAACAACAACAATAAAAATAAATAATATGTGCAGACTACGTGTATATGGAATAGTAGCAATTATATAACAAGCAAGTACAACAAATTGACTCAAGAAAAAATAGGTATGGCTTAGTGGGGAGGGTTAGATGATCTAATAAGAACTCTACAGACGGTTAGGATTCGTGGATTTAAACTAACGACTTATGCATAAACCAGAATATACTTTCGAGAATAATTCTTTGGAATTACATTCGAAAGCATTACCCAGTCTACGCCAGGAAGCAAATAAAATGAGGTGGAATAAAAAGAATGTTTTAGTTTCTATTAGCCAAAAAATAAGAGACATTCTTTTGTTTTTTCTCTTAAATCATTTCCACCACCCCCTCGAAAGCCACTACGACGAGGCTACTGAAAAGAAAGGAACTCAGAAAACATTATTATGGAGTAAAGACAATAAAAGAACAAGATTAAAAAAAGAAGATGATAACGAGTGATTCTTCATTTAAATTGTTATATGATTATAATTGACTGGAAAGCAAGAAACCGTATGAGAGTTCCACAAGCAAGAAGTGCGATAGAAGAAACGGTTAACATAGAACTTACCGTTATATTTGTCAATTTCAAAACTGAAATGATGAGGTCGAGCTGCCAAATTAAATTTAGTCGGGTTACCAAAAAAGAAAACTCATCAGAAGCACTACAGTGAAAATATTTGTAGAAAAGTACAAAACCTATAAACTACGTAACGGCAGCGAGAAATTCATTGAAGTCGAGAAGCCAGGTCAGGACCGATAAAATTGCATAACATTTGGATATTGTCAAAACTTCTAGATATATAGCACAAGCATCAGACCAGGTGTGGAAACAACATTCAATGTCGAGACGAATGGCAAACGTATAAACATGCAAGATAGATTTTTGCCCAGAAAGACTGTCTGGCACAGTGAAACAACTTTCCGAGCAGCAGATTTAGCAATTGCTTCGATAAGATTGGATAAACGTCTAGATCTTGCTGGAGAACTGAAGATGCTATGGAAACTAAGGGTAACAGTATTTACTTTCATTGTTGGCTTTCTTGAAATAAAAGCATAGAAGAATCTAAATATATATATATATATATATATATATATATATATATATGAAACCTGTTTATATATATATCGACATCATTCACTTGTTTATATATATTGACGTGTTAACATATATATCGACATCATTGACTTCTACCTCCATTTCCGAAGACCTGTTACTAAATCGCCTAAATTTTGCCAAGAATTATATTAACATTACAAACGATGAACAAGAAATTATTATATCGTCTAGAAGATCTATACTTATATATATAATGAATCTCCTTGGATTAAACGGATTAATGAAAACTTCGATTTCTATGGGAGCATTCGACTCTGCTCAGACAGCTGACTAAGTAGACATATATATATATATATATATATATATATATATATATATATATATATATATATATATATACATACCGCCCGGTCAACACCCCCCCTTCTCTTGGACATGAGTAGAGTCTCACACCTTGTTTCTTGTTTCTTGTTTAGGAAGGGGTTTCTGGAACTCTCTCTCTCTCTTTCTTCCTCTCTCTCTCTCTCTCGCCTCTGTACTAGTGCTGCTGTGTTTCTCCCGTGATGTGCGCAGTCTGTGGCATAACCTCTTAATTCTGAGCGTACACGGTTGACAGTTCCCTGGTTGCTGTTTCCCACTGGAAGTTAGGAGCCCTAACTCTTGCGTGGCGTCTTGAGCGGCTGCTCTGATCAACAGTTGTATAATATCAAGGTGTCTGTAGTGCCATGTCGCGCATGGAAAGGTGTCCCTGCAGTCGCCTCCGGTGGGCCACCCTGAGGCCACATTATGATGCAGGCTGTGTCCAATTCCCTCTGCCCACGTCACGGCCGATAACCGTCGGCTTCTTTTACCTCAGGCCTTCTCATTTTCCAACCATAATTCCACATGATGACTTACAAAGATCACCAAAACCCATCAACATCTCGTTCTCCAATATCCTTGGCATCAGAACCAATTTTTACAGTGTGGAATCTTTCCTCACTGCAAACTGCCCGGACATACTGGCTCTGTGTGAGACTAATCTTGACTCATCTATTCCCTCCTCTGAACTCCCGATCCCTGGCTACCTTCCTCTCCTCAGAAAAGACTCTCTAACCCACATGCATGGCCTTGGTGTCTACGTCAAGGACCGTCTCCCTCTGGTTAGAGAGTTCTCTCTCGAATCGCCGGACCATTCGTACATGTGTCTCCGGCTTTCTCTTCTCAATGCTGTAAGCTATCTCTTCTTCCTTTATCGCTCTCCATCCTCTCATGACTGTGGAATACTTGATGTCGTTTCTGACAGCATAAACAAGGCTCTCTCCACCCGTACGCTCACATATTTGTGTTTGGCGATTTTATTACCCACCATAACAAGTGGCTTCAGAATGCTACTACTAACCTCGCAGTCATACACACAATTAACTTTTCAGTTTCTCAATCCCTCACGCAGATAGTTGACTTCCCCACGCGTTTTGCCTACAACCAGGACGGTAAGGCCTCTCTTCTCGATCTGTGTTTTACCTCCATCCCCGAGTCTTTTAGTGCCACGAAGCTCTACCCGCTTGGCAACTCTGATCATGTGGTAGTGTCTATTAACATCTCCTTCAACCCCAGCCCCTGCAAAGAGCCTGCTACCACCCGAACATTGTTCTGCTACCAACTAGCTGACTGGGACTCGTTCCGTGATTTCCTCTGCAATGTCCCTTGAGATGTTGTATTTAAGCTCCCCGTTCATGAATGTGCTTCAGACGTCTCATCCTGGGTCAAAGCTGGAATTGACGCCTTCATCCCCTCAAGGAAATTCAAGGTCAAATCGCGCTCCTCCCCGTGGTTCTCCGCTGCTTGCTCAGCCGCCATTGCCCATAGGAACCACTTCTTCCACCTATTTCGTAGCGATATGTCCGACTGCAATAGATGCCTCTTTGCCTCCGCCCGTAACGAGTGTAAGCGTGTCCTCAACGAAGCTAAGTCTCTGTTTGCTGCTCGGATGAAGGAACGCATCGCATCTCGCAAATTCGGCTCCAAGGATTATTGGCGTCTCTGCAAGAGCGTTCTGAACAATTGCAAACCCTCTATACCTCCTCTGTTCAACCAGTTTGAGGTCCTGACCTCCTCTGCCAACAACGCTGAATGCTTTGCTCGGAAATTTTCTTTCAATTCAACGCTTGACTCTTACGGTGTACCCATACCTATTTCCCTCTCAGAACTGAAGCCCTTTTGAGCGGTTTACACATATCCCCGTCATTGGTATTGGGCATTATCTCTAATCTAGACCACCACAAGGCTAGTGGTGGAAATGGGATACCAGCCATTGTCTTGAAGAAATGCGCGCCTGAATTGGGCGCCCGTCTTCTCTAAATTATACAACTACTGCCTCAAGGAATCTTGTTTTCCTGACTGCTGGAAGTCCTCATCCTTTGTTCCTGTCTTTAAGAACTCTGGCGCCCCTCCGACCCTTCTAATTACCGTCCTATCAGTCTCCTACCCCTCTTTGGAAAAGTCTTCGAAGCCCTTATCAACACCGAAGTGGTTAACCTCCTTACATCACATGATCTGCTCTCAGACAAGCAATATAGATTCCGCTTTGCCCGATCTACAGCTGATGTGCTTACGGCCATCACTGAATTTGTCTACCAAGCTCTTCATAATAACGGAGAAGCTCGCGCCGTGGCCCTTGACATCTCCAAGGCGATTGATATGTTTTGGCATGCCGGCCTTCTTCGCAAGATTCAGGGCTATGGTATTACAGGTTGATTGTTTGATATAATACAATCATTCCTGTCAAACCGTGAATTGAAGGTCGTTCTCAACGGATTCTCCTCCAGCTCCTATCCCACGAACGCAGGTGTTCCGCAAGTCTCCATCCCAGGCCCTACCCTGTTCCTTATATTCTTAAATGATCTTCCTGACGCCATAGATTCCCAAGTTGGCATCTATGCGGATGAGACCACAATTTACTCCTGCCTCAGAAACAAATCTAGTGTCGCTGACAAAATTAAGCTGGCCGTTCGTCTCGAAAAGGACCTTCAATCGGTTGTGAACTGGGGCAGGAATTGGCTGGTTAACTTTAATGCCTCCAAAACAAAACTGCTCTCTATTAATCACCACAGGAATCCTTCCCTGCATCCCATTAGAATGTCTGAAGCACAACTTCTCGAGAGCTCCTCGGTCTCACGCTGTCTGATGACCTGAGATGGAACAACTACATTGAGTCGATTGCTTCATCCACCGCAGGGAAAGTTGGCTCCCTGTGCCGGGCCAGGAAATTTTTCTCCCCGAAATCAATCCTCCAAATTTACAAATCATTCATCCGCCCTTGCATGGAGTATTGCTGCCATATATGGTCTGGAGCCCCTTCTGTTTGCCTTGGCGTTCTTGATAAGACCCAGAGACGGGTATGCAATGTAATTGGCCCTGATGTGGCTTCTCGTCTGCAGTCTCTCTCTCACAGACGCACCGTCGCCCCTCTCTGTCTCTTTCACAAATACTTCCATGGTAAGTGCTCCGAAGAGCTGCTATCGCTGGTTCCCAGGCTCCATGAATTCAAGCGTTGTACGAGGCTCGCATCCCGTTCCCACACTTTCACTGTTGAAACTGTTAAATGTAGACGTCTCTTCTACTCCAATAGCTTCATATCTCGCACCTCACGCCTGTGGAACTCCCTTCCTTATTCCTGTTTCCCTGACAACTATAATCTCCAATTATTCAAATGTAACGTCAATCGACATCTCCAGTTGCATTGATCTATCCACTATCTTTCTCCACATTCTTTCTTCTATCACTCCTATCTGCTCTTGCTCCAAATTCTCTGTAACCCCTGGCGCGCTAGTGGCTTCCAGCCTTGCCTGGGGTGAAAAGCTTAAATGTATATATATATATATATATATATATATATATATATATATATATATCTATTACAATGAATCATTCATACAAAAAATAGATTAGTTAAGTTAATGATATAAAACTAACTTTAATAATCTACTTTTTGTATGATTCATTGTATGATTCATTGTAATATAAAATGAACTGCACTACATATTATATATATATATATATATATATATATATATATATATATATATATATATATATTTCTGGCATTCAAGATAGATATATCCTCTAATCTAAAAATAGTTAACTGCCTAGTTATTACTTTTTATCTTTCTAATGATACATTCAAACAATTCCGCATCTACATCCACGTCCACTCGAACCACCCGAAGTCTATAATAAACCAGATTCCCAACACTGTCAACACTAGGATCAACAGGTTACCTTCTATTTTATTGAAAATAAATTTTAATGAAGCCCTTAAGAAAAATATGTTTACACAAAGATTAGATTATGAAGAAGATTTGAAGAACAATACATCCAATAAATCTAAAAACAGGAAAAGGAAAATCATATGGTTCAACCCACCTTTCTGCAAGTATCGGACATTAAAATTGGCAGTATTTTTCTGAAATTAATAGACAGACACTTTAATAACAGTAATCCAGAAATGAAAAAACTTCAATAGAAAAAAATTAAAAAGTAGTTACTCTTGCGTTAGTAATGTTGAGAAAATTATATCAATACCCACAATAACAAACTCCTTAATAATTTTAATAGTAGTGAATTACAAGAGAATAACTCCACCTGTAATTGTAGAATTAAAACGGAATATCCAGTAGGACGTAAATGTATATCTGAAAATGTGGTATATGAGGCCACCATCTTCCCCAAGGATAATATAAACCTGAAAAAGGTTTATATGAAATCTTTGTGGTAAGTTGGAAACAACGCCTATATAACCACCAGCATTCATTCAAAAACAAATCCTTGAAACAACAGACAACACATTCCAAAAACTATTGGGATCTAGTTGAAAATGGATTCACCCCGCAACTGTAATGGTGGATCATATCTAGGGCTCGTACTGCTAACAATTTCAGAGACAGACTAAAAGAAGAAGAAATCATAATTAAATATAATATCACGGAAAATTACTTAACCATCGCAATGAACTTATATTCAAATGCAGACATAAACATCGATTTAATGTCTGAAACAACTGTCTTGAAAAAAACTTACCCTGGAAAACTTTAATATCGGATATAACAATAACATGTATTAATGCATGTAGTCATTTTATGATTTAATGTTCATATTTGTATACAGATATATGTGTGTATGTGTATATATATGTGTGTATGTGCGTATATGTTTATATATATGTGGTTATATGTATTTGTACCTGTATGTATGTGTATATGTGTGTATATGTATATGTCTATGTATATATGTTTATGTTATATATATATATATATATATAGGTTGATTCCTATATGTGTATGTCTAAGAATGTATGTATATGTGTGTGTGTGTGTGTGTATATATATATATATATATATATATATATATATATATATATATATATATATATATATACACACTCACACATATACATACATTCTCAGACATGCACATATGAATGTATGTATATGTGTGTGTGTATATATACATATATATATATATATATATATATATATATATATATATACACTCACACATATACATACATTCTCAGACATACACATATAGGAATCAACCTATATATATATATATGTGCGTATGTGTGAGAATGTATATATATATATATATATATATATATATATATATATATATATATATATATATATATGTGTGTGTGTGTGTGTGTGTGTGTGTGTATACGTAAGTATGTAGGGATTTATAGGCTTATATGCATGTGTATATATATATATGTGTGTGCATATATATATATATATATGGGTGTGTTTGTGTTTTTGTATGCGTATATATTTGCATTTGTATCTAAAAACGTATAAACATAAAATGTCTTAAAATACGGTTATATATGTGTGTGTGTGTGTGTATGTATATATGGGTGTGGGTGTAGGTATATTTGTGTATATATAAATGTATATATGTATGTCTATTTATATATGTATATAAAAATTATATATATGTGTGTGTCTGTGGGTGCACGCGCGTGTGATTTATGCACTCATATGCACAAAATACAAGAAGTCATATATAGGTATCAGCCAACAACTAAACAACCGGGTCTCCCTACACAACAGCAACATAAAATTACCACACAACAGAAAACTGTGAAAGGGTGAATTTAAAATTATGCCAATATACCAAACAGACAATTATTCTTACCTACAAATACAAGAAAAAAACTTCATGAACAAATGTAAACCAGGACTATATAGATCATAACCCCACACGCAAAAGCACAAAAAATGCACACACACTGGCCAAATACAGTGGTCAAAGCACACGCATCCTTGCGCACATACACACATGCGTGTATATGTGGAACACGAATGTGTATACACATATTGGCAAAAACAATAGACTGCTCACAGGCACGCGCACAAACCTTACACAACACCAGAAGTGTGTGTGTATATGTATGTATGTATATATGTATGTATATATGTGTGTGTGTATGTGTGTGTATACTAATTCCTTATAATAAGACAGTATGTATGTATAGAGAGGGAGTGCGCATGTACATGCGCGTACTGGTATATATATACACATGTTGACAAAAAACTACTCACGGGCACACACGCGAACATAGGAAGTGTGTGCGTGAGTGTTTGTTTGTATGTGCATGTATGTGTGTATGTGTACATATGTGTATAGTAATTCCTTATAACAAAGAGTATGTATGGAGAGGGAATATAAGTATGTGTACGCATACAAAAACACAAAAAATGGAAATAGATCTAAGGACACACAGGAATCATTAAAAGATAAGAATATAGATATCTTTCTCACCCTTTCTCGGACCAGTCTTAATTGTTTTATTACCCTTCATACAGAACTTTTTCACTGCCAGTTCAAGGAAGACATTTGGGTCACTAACACACACACAAAAAAAAGAATTTCAAAAATCAAGAATATGTAACATCGAAAAACATAAGAAAAATTAATTCCTTTTAATAATATGTGGAAATATCCACTTTTTGCCTGATGAAGGTCGCGCGACCGGAAACACGTGTAGCAAAATTATGGGAAATAATGTATAATATATTAAAAAAAAAAATCACATTACAACTAAAAACGTGTGCGGTTTCTCTCTTCTTTTTGATATACACACTTTTCTCTCGTTTATATATATATATATATATATATATATAGAGAGAGAGAGAGATAGATAGATAGATAGATAGATAGATAGATAGATAGATAGATATGCATATGTGGGATTATTATGTTATTTGCATAATTATACATATTCTAATTTTGATAAGGGTGTTATTATCATCATGTTTATGCTATAGAATAGAAAAGAAATACTTTTCTAAATTTGGTGTCATATATGTATGGTATTTATATGTGCTTATATGATTTTAGTGATATGTAAATTGTTTGGTTCTTTACAGATACATAATTACATAGTTTTCTTACTAACCTAGATATCATTGTTTAATTAACCTTTATGTGTTTGTTATTATTATTATTATTATCATTATTATTTCCTTTGATATCTGGTGTTTACACATTTCTTTCCGGGTCCCGCCCAGGGACCTAAGGTTAGAAATGGCATCATGACACTTTCCACTGCAAAAAAAAAAAAAAAAAATATCATAATTACATAGATAAAGCCCTTCGTAAAGTGTGGGCTGTACTTGTCAGAACAATTTTTTGTATCTCTTTGAGGCATGGACTTCCAGGGATCCCTTCAATCAGCCTACTGGAATCTTTTCCAACCGGTCCAAGGGCTCCAACTACAACAGGGATTGTTGATGTTCCCATGTGCCACATTTTTGAGATTTCGATTTCAAGGTCCTTCTATTTTGACAGTTTTTCGAATATCTTCAAAGACACATTGCAGTCTGCAGGGACTGCCATATCAATAAGGAGGCACTTATTTTGTTTGTGGTCTTTAATAACAATGCCTGGGCGGTTGGCTTTGATTGTTCTGTCAGTGTATATTGTGTAGTCCCATAGAATTGTAACAGGTCCTATCTCCGTAACCGGGTCAGGGTGGTGTTCGTACCAATTTCTTCCAGTTTCCTTCCCATAGGAGTTGCAAATTTTCCAGTGCAGATATTGGCCCACTCTGTCATGCCGGGTTTTATATTATTATTATCATTATTATTATTATTATTATTATTATTGGTATTATTATTATGTATATTTATTTTTTATTATTTTGAATGATATATATTTTCTATTTTGGAAGGAGAATATTTTGATCAATAATCGCATATATATATTTTTTTTAAATTGTTTGCACAATAATAATAATAATAATAATAATAATAATAATAATAATAATAATAAGTTTTTATTCTTTTATAACAAAAAAAGTGTGCAAAAAATGTCATAAACTGAAGGACTACATATATCCGACAGAAAATTTATTGGATTGTACACAAAAAAAATCGGTGGGTCTTTTTTCTCTCTTTTTCACATTTTTTCTTTCTTTTTCATTCTTTTCTCTCTCTTTTCTTTACTCTTCTCTGTCGCCCTCCCTCTTTTTTTCTGTAAAGATCTCTTTCTACTTCATTGTGCAACTCCGGAAAATTAGGTCAACGTGTCTACAAACTAAAAATATCATTTTAAACAGAATTAGATATATCCTTCTCCCGCCTTCTTTTTCGTCACCCTAGCCCTATCTGAATACATGCCCTTTCATCCTCGACTCTGCCATTTTTTAAAAAAATTTGCATAAATTATGTTCATATTTTTCTTTGAACCTGGTAAAATATTTATCCATTTATTTGTGTATAATGTCTTTGGTCAGAAGACTTGCTAGCGAATTTTTGATTTTAACGAAATAAATATCACCATGGTCTTGTCAGTCTTCGTTTTCATGGTAATAATTATATATATATATATATATATATATATATATATATATATATATATATATATATATATATATGTTTTCACTCTCGTGTGGTCATGTGTGAAGTCATGAGCTGCGGGTCGATTTTCGCTTCTAGCGTCTGGTATGCACGAGTTTGTCGCTGCGAGTAAATTTCCTATGCAAACAAAAACAGACTATCATTATTGTTTTGTCCGTGTATTGTTTAATATATTGTAATGTAATTGCCTTTGATAATGGCTTATGTAAGCCGAAAGCTTAAATAGGATTAATATATATATATATATATATATATATATATATATATATATATATATATATATATATATATATATATATATTTAATTGTCATGAAAACGAAGACTATATATGTTAATAATATTTTTATTTAAAAGAAATTTTACATCTCTACATAAAAATTTCTCTGTTTCGGAACTAAAATTGTTCCGTCATCAGGTGATATTAGGCAACTTATGATGAAAATGATTTACTTTTGAAAAGAAAAAGCAACACGGTATCTTATTTAAGATTTTTAAAAAAGCGGGGACAATATTTCAAAGATTTTTTAAAATCTTGAATATATGTGTGCGCACGCGCATGTGTGAGTGCGGGTGTGTGTGTGTGTGTGCTGGTGTGTGTGCGTGCGAGTATTCGCGTATGTGTGTGTTTTGGCCGGTGTGTGTGCGTGCGTGTGTGTGTGCGTGTGTGCGGGTGTATGTGTGCGGATGTGTGTGTGTGCGGAAGGGTTTGCGGGTGTATGTGTGTGTATGCGGATGTGTGTGTGCGGGTGTGTGTGTGTATGTTTAAAATACGATATAGAGTGTCGACAAAGCTTTAAAGAAACTTGTCAAATGGAAAACCTTTCACTGAAACTAGATTACGGGTTTCGCCTTTCTATGTTTCTTCAGATAGAAAAACGAAAGAAAAAAATGTGTGTGTATGTGTATTCGTGTGCATGCTTAAATAGTAAAACGCATAATCAAATCTAGTTGCAATGAAACGTTTCCATTTGTCAAGATTCTATAAAAAAAACTTTGTCGAAATTCTATACCCTAATTTAAAAACATACTGTCGACACAGAAACACAGGGCAACACAGTAAAAAACATACAGATCTTTTAATGTGAATTTCTTGCTTTCGAGCCATTCTGAAAATGAGATGAGGATTTGTCTGGAATTCATTTCAGACAAGGCTATGTGAATTTCTTGCTTTCGAGCCATTCTGAAAATGAGATGATGATTTGTCTGGAATTCGTTTCAGAAAAGGCTATGTGAATATCTTGCTTTCGAGCCATTCTGAAAATGAGATGAGGATTTGTCTGGAATTCTTTTCAGACAAGGATATGTGAATTTCTTGCTTTCGAGCCATTCTGAAAATGAGATGAGGATTTGTCTGGAATTCGTTTCAGAAAAGGCTATGTGAATTTCTTGCTTTCGAGCCATTCTGAAAATGAGATGAGGATTTGTCTGGAATTCGTTTCAGAAAAGGCTATGTGAATTTCTTGCTTTCGAGCCATTCTGAAAATGAGATGAGGATTTGTCTGGAATTCGTTTCAGAAAAGGCTATGTGAATTTCTTGCTTTCGAGCCATTCTGAAAATGAGATGAGGATTTGTCTGGAATTCGTTTCAGAAAAGGCTATGTGAATTTCTTGCTTTCGAGCCATTCTGAAAATGAGATGAGGATTTGTCTGGAATTCGTTTCAGAAAAGGCTATGTGAAATTCTTGCTTTCGAGCCATTCTGAAAATGAGATGAGGATTTGTCTGGAATTCGTTTCAGAAAAGGCTATGTGAATTTCTTGCTTTCGAGCCATTCTGAAAATGAGATTAGGATTTGTCTTGGATTCGATAGAAAAACAAACTGGGATTAATATAACAACTTTCGAGATGAACTAAGAATAAATATTAGCGGCTTTTTTAAATGTCACTCATTTTCTTTGTTCTCTAATCACAAGAAACGCCAGCTTAGAGAAAAAGTTCTATAATACATTATTTAAGCACACATGCACATACACATTTATTCTTTTAGTTTTGAATCTGTTGATGTCTAGAATGGCGAAACACGTAATCAAATTTAGTTTCCATAAAGCGTTTTCCATTTGTCAAATACAATAATATTGGCTTCTGAAAATTAATTTCGGTTGGGCTCTGTGGGAAGGAAGCATAGGTTTGTAAACAGTGACTATTAAAGCTAATATAGCATGACTCTTAGGCAGAATTGAGTCACTGTCAGTCTCTGTGTGTTTATCTAAATCTAAAAATAAACACGCTAAAATTCACCTTCATCCCTGCCGTGCGCCGACGGCTTAGTAGAATTTCCGACTGACGCCAATTCAGTCGGGTTTCGATCCTAGCTAGAGGCAACCGGACGTCTATCACACTGATGAGCTGTGATACAGCGAAACAGTCTGTCTGTGGATGACAATAATGTATATATATATATATATATATATATATATATATATATATATATATAAACCTAAAAAGCCAGCTTGATTTTTTTTTGGTGGGGGTCACGTGGTCATGATTCTTTTTGGTTTAAGCTATATATTCTGTTCCGTTTTGTACCTCTTTGGCCAGTTTACCTTGATGATCCGCGTAGGTGAAACCTAAGTAGTTTTACCTGTCTCTTTAGGTTCATAGTTAGTTTTGCTCTACTTAGTGTATTGAGCACTTTACTTTTGCTTTACTCGTGTTGGAGGTTTTGTTCTTTGGACTCTGAGCTTGGATTCTGGACGATTGTTTTCGCCTCAATTTCATGTTCTTCTTTCTTTTTTTACCCCTTATTTTTCCTTGGGCATTGGTTTGTTCAATCACAAGCCGAAATACCTAAGGTTTTTCCAAACGAGTACCACTATTTATATATATATATATATATATATATATATATATATATATATATATGAACATAGAAGTCAACACTTAGAAGCGATAGTCTGTTTCATGCTAGACGCAATCGTCAGGCCACGACTATATATATATGTGTGTGTGTGTGTGCGCGCGCGCACGCGCGTGTGTGTTACCAAAGGACTTGTGAGATAAAAGGACTGTCTAGGTGTTAGTCTCTTATCAGTATCTCAATCCTTTGTAAATCAAAATGAAGGTTGATTACTGATGTTAGGTTTTGAGAGAAAAAGTACGTCTTCACTCCTTTCGATTGTTCTTCTTTCAATACATGTAAATTATAGTTTTGGGCACTTCGACGTGGTATAATAGTTCGCACAGTTTGTCTTGCTAGTTCAATTCGACTAAATAGTGAGTTCGATCCTCAAAGGGTGCCCCATACTTTCAGCCTTGTACCACATCTAAGGTACGCTTAGAAAATCGCCATACAAATTATAGTTCGATTTTATGATTGACAGAAATGAATAGCATCAGCCACTTGTTACCCAATTAGTTAAGGCTTTAAAGTGGGAACGTCGTTTCTCGTTCTTCCAAAAGCGTAACTTCTACTTATATATTCGTCTTCTATGTACCATTTTTCTTCAGGACGTGATCGATTATGGCTCTCCATAATTTCCTGTCCTTTGTAGTCTTGAGTAAAGTTTGTGTTTCTGCTATATTTCCTAAAGTTATATATACTCTGCGAAATATTTTACTATAGAAATTATTTACTACAGGAATTCGTTGCGATTTTTTACTATACTTAATGAAACTGGTAGGAATACTAAAATAATGCATAAATACTTTTATTCGTGAATGCATATATATGCACACGGTATATATTAAAAGTATATATAGAATGTCACTGGAAATTATTGTACTATTGATATTAATCTAAATTATTTAATTCTAACAATGATATTACCTGTACGATTTATAAATGAATATCTTAAAATTACAGTTCACTATAATCTTTTCATATATATAGATAAAGACAGAAAATTTCAGTGAAATGAAATCAGCTGTATTTTAAAGCAGGCATTAATTGCAAGAAGATGAAATGCATGATTGTTAGCAAAAAATCAGCCTACCATGCACATTATAAATTAAAGATACCAAATCAAAAAATACAACTGTTTAAATACCTGGGAAGTTTTTTTGACGGAGGACGGAAAGTGCGACACTGAAATCCGAAGCTGCATTGCGATAGCCAAATATGCCTTCCAAAAGCTAAGCAGAGTATTTAGAAACAGAAAAACTTCGTTAGAAACAAAGAAAATAGTAATAACCTTTTACGTGATATCTGTCCTCCTATAGGGCAGTGAATCCAGGACAATCTCTTCAAAGATGAAAAAAGATTTTCAGTAACAGAAATCCGGTTCTACAGAGGGATGATTAGTATGCCATGGACCGAATATGTGAGCAACAACGAAGTTTTAGGGAAAATGAAAATATAAAGGAAACTTAAACTTAAAATATTGTAAATAATAATAATGACTCTTTCTCCCAGAAATTCAGACAGAGTGCGGCACTGAAATCCAAAGCTGCATTGGGATAGCCAAAGAAGTCTACCAAAAGCTAAGCAGGGTATTAAGAAACAGAACAAATTCGTTAGGAGTAAACATGACGTTTTACATAATCTCTCCTCCTATAGTATAATGAATCCAGGACAATATCCTCAAGGATGAAGGAGAGACTTGAAGCAACAGAAATGTGGTCCTACAGAAGGATGCTGAAGATACCATGGACCGAATATGTGAGTTTTTTTGGGAAAATGAAAACATAAAGGGAATTTATACTTAAAATCAGGAAAAGACAGTTGAAATATCTGGGACATATAATGAGGTAGGTGGGCTTGGAAAATATGATACTCACAGGACATATTGAAGGTAAGAAGGACAGAAGTAAAAAAAGTATTACAAAAAGACAACATTTGTTAAGAGCTACAAAGGACAGGAAATTGTGGAGAGCCATGATCGCCAACATCATGAAGGGACATGACACAAAAAAGAAGAAGAAAAGTAAGAAAATTTATGGCTTTATTTATTATTAACCACTGATTCTCCCTTTATACAACTTTATTTTATCGTTCAATACAAGGCCCAAGGGTCACTCAAGGTAGTGGGTTAGTGTATAGAGTTATGTAAGAAAGGGCAAGATAACAGGAAATATAGACAGTTAATTCTAGATTTGAAGAGGTCTAGATGTAATTAACGAATAAAATTTCAGAGTTCAGGCGGAGAGGTTAGGAATATAGACTTGAAGCAGACTTTGGAAAGAGCCAGAAACCCAATCCTAAATAGGAAACAAAGCATGAAATTCTAATTTTGTTCAAAAGATCGGGAAGGGTTAGGATAAACATTTCTACGTGCAAGAAAAAAAACAAAAAAACAAAAACAAAAACAAAACAAAACAAAAAAGAAACGGTGCTTGTATTTTTTAAAAACTAACAATTAGTCGGGGTGGACCTTTGATTGTGCTGAATATTGAAATCAGAAGAAGTTATTGTCGTTAGTAAGAAATTAATTACAATATTAATTACAATATTAATTACAATATAGCTTGTAGAATATTTAACATGGAATTGCATATCTAAAGTCCATTTTTTAGAAATGAGTTCGAGCATTGCTGATAGAATAGGGCTATTATATATAAATACATTGTTAAAGATATATTTATGTATAAAAATTCAAAGTAAAAATGGATAGTCAGTGGCCAGGAGTTAAGACAATAATTACGGATAGATTAAGACTATTATCTGTATTATATAAATGCATTGCTAATGAATTTGCTATAAAATGTATGGAAAATCAGAAAAAATGTATTAACAGTGATCAGGAATTAATTCAAGAATTGTCGATAGAAAGTGGATATTATATGCATAATACATATGCATTGATAATGTTTTTTAATATAGAAATTCACTGGAAAATCAAGAAGAAAGGGATTGTCAGTGGTCGGGATTATATACGAGCATTACTGACATAATAAGGTTATTATATGTAGAAATTAAATGCATTGTTATTGATTTTAGGAATGACTGAAAATCAGGAAGATAGGGATTGTCATGGATCAGGAATAAATGCAAGCTTTACTGAGAAAATAGATCATATGTAGAATATAAATTTTCACGGTAGAAAATGCATTGGAAATCATGAAGATAGGTATTGTCATGGGTCGGGAATGAATCCAGAATTACTGAGATAATTGTATTTATGATATATATAATGCAAATTTATTGCTAATGATTTACGTATTTTAGTGTTACACACTATGTTTATATCATTTTCTATTATGAGAAATTTTAGTAATTAGCCCTTTTATAGTGTGGCATAAAGGTTTGCTACACAAGCTCTCCAGCTATGGAATCATTGGAACGGTTTTCTTCATTATAAAATCCTTCATCACACGTAGATTCCTGAAGGTAGTTATTAACGGGCAGTCTTCCGAGACCCTGGCGGTCAACGCAGGCGTCCTCAGGAGTCACTTCAAGAACCAACCCTCTTTCTGATTTACATAAATGATATACTTATAAATATACTCCAATCATTCGTAAACATCTATGCTGATGATACGACGATATACGGGCGCACCTCTAAAACACTTGACGATCAGAGATTGGCTGATGACCTCTCTTCTGATCTTGCACTAACTTCCCAGTGATTGGTTACATTCAATGTCTCGAAAATTAACCTAGTTACATTCCGTCACCAGCGACCAGACCCCGAACTACCAGTCACGATGAACGGATGTCCCACTCGAGGAGGCACCATTCCTTGAGAGGATATTGGGCCTCAAATTCATACCCGAGCTCTAGTGGGATTCCTGTATACATCGCTAAACATTCAGGTAAAGTAATCAGTTCCCTGTAACGCTCCAGTAAGTAGCCCGACCCCATATGCTATCTTCTACCTTTATAAGAGCCAGATCAGGCCAAAAAATGGAGTACTGTTGCCATATTTGGGCAGGAGCTGCCCAGACCCCAAAGTCCAGTCTTGATAGAATTCAAAATCGTCTCCGTGTCCTTAGACAAGAATTATTTTCCATTCTCCAACCTCTCTCTCACAGGTTAAATGTAGCAAGTCTCTCACGGCTTTCTCG
>OZ038520.1:5648651-5663651 GCA_964036315.1 Acanthosepion esculentum
ATTTTTGCATAGTCGCATGTGATGAGAGGAAAAGGTCTTGGAATATTATGATGTTTCCATCTCTTCTGGAATTCATCAGGAATGATCTGCTCAAAGATAAAAAGCGGCAAATACAGCTTCACTATAATACACACGCATACATACATACATATATAAATTATTTTTATTATATATATATACTAGCAGCATGGCCCGGCGTTGCCCTTGCTTGATTCAAAAATTGTACGACTCATACAGCAATCGCTATCACTTGACTTAAAATACTTTTGCCCTTCCTTACCTTTAAAGGAGTGCCCTTTGCCGTGCTGATGTTGCTACATGCCTTACTTCTTGCCTATCTCACACTGCGAATTTTTTCTAAGCGCTATACTAAACATTAAATCTGTTACGAAAAAAGAACTAAACAAAATTCAACACAAAACGATTAAAAAAGGACTCGTAACTGGAGAAAATGGCCGCAAACTACATGAAAACTGCCGTAGAAGCATGAAAAATCGATTATTTCCACTATCAATGGGAGTTGGGAAATGCAAAGTCGGTCTTGGCCTTCTCGCTGGCTTGGAGCAAGTAAATCCATCGGAAATTGCGGCCGTGAATTCGTTACACACACACACACACACACACACACACACACATACACACACACACACACACACACATCCTGCCTTTTATAAATAGAGATATTTGTATTATTTTTATTATTTATATATACACTTAGATATATACATATATCTATCTATCAATCTATCTCTCTCTCTCTCTCTCTCTCTCTCTCTCTCTATATATATATATATATATATATATATATATATATATATATATATATATATATAATAAAAAGGCTCAAACACTAATATCCTCTCTCTATATATATATACATATATCTATCTATATCGTAATCACGATCCAATTCATCAGACCTACAAATTCAAAAAGAAATCGGAAAATATGACTCCGGGCATAAAAAATAAATTTTAGTGATAGTGTATGTGTGGGAGTGGGAAACAAGTGTGAGAGGGAAATGTATGAAAGAGAGAGGGGTAATAAAAGAAAGAACATATATAGTCATACACAGGCAGTTTTGCTGTTTCTCATCTCATCAGTACGTCTAGACATCCGATATATATATATATATATATATATATATATATATATATATATATATATATATATATATATATATATATATATATATATATATATAAGTAATTAATATATATATATAAATAGATAAATAGAGAGAGAGAGAGAGAGAGAGAGAGAGAGAGAGAGCGTGAGAGTGAGAGAGAGAGAGATCCAATTATGGGACAAGAAGAAAAATCTTTATTAACGTTAAATTTATAAATATCGTAACATATTTAACAATTTTTTCTGACTTAATTTATATTGTGATCCACACACACACACACACACACACACATATATATATATATATGTGTGTGTGTGTGTGTGTGTGTGTGTGTGTAGTGATTATATATATATATATATATATATATATATATATATATGTAGTGATTAACAGTTCTCAGCCTGGTCCATTTAATGAAATATCGTCCAGATGACCAGATATCAGAATTTCTATTGTAGAAATCCCTTCTTGTTCGAACCTAAAGCCTTTCAGTTCCAAACTTTCTTATTTCTTTTATACGTACCAGATTAGTGACTTTTCCATTACCATTAATACCATTTCCTTTTCTTTTAGTCTTAACTAAAATTTCAACACCATATTCTTTTCGTTCTCTCTCACAAGACCCTTTTCGCCATCTTTTTCCTTATTTTTTTTTCGAATTATTTTCCTTAAATTGTTTTGTTTTCAATTTTTCCTGATTTTTATCTCCTCTCCTCTTTTTCTTTCTGTTTATTCCCTTGACTCCTTCACCACTTAAGAAGATAGATATTGCCGTCTCTATCAATTAAAGCGTCTTTCTACTTCCCCCTCTGTACTCTCTTGTCGTCTATATCGTTAAACACTCAGTGTCTCTCGTTCTCACTCTCTGTACTCTCTCCGCCTCTCTCTTTCTCCGTTGTCTCTTGTTTTTTCTATCCTTTAATACTCAAATCTTTCTACTTCTCCATCTCTCTTTCTGTTCACTCTTTCTTTCTCTCATTCTCTATCACTTAACACCTCAAATATTTCTACCCCGTTCTTTCTCTCTCTCTCTCTCCCCCCCTCTCTCTCTCTCTCTCACACACACACACACACACACACACTTCATTTCTTAGACCCTGTCCCATTTTCTTTTATTTCCAGATATATAGAATTTTTTTCCTTACTACTTCCCTCATCAAACCTTCGCACTTTCACCACACGCCCCACCCCACGTCATAATCCCCTGATTGGTTGTTCACGCGACTTCCATCTTCTTTTTTTAATTCATTTATTTTTTTATTATTATTTTTTTTTTTCTCCATCTTTTCTCTCCTGTCGTCATTTTAGTTTTCTGGAAAATGCTAGCGTCTGGGCACTACCCCGACCCTTTTGACACCGCCCGCTATCACACCCAACGCCCGACACAAGCACTTCACACTCCCAGTCGAACCCACACCAGATCAACACTGAAATGTACTTGGAAGCACTCACACGTATGACGCGTTCTCTTCTTCCCGATTTGCCTATTTCCTCCTGTGTACACACAGATATACACATGCAGCTATGAACACTACACACACACAAGTACTGAAGGAAATTTAAATGAACATATATATATATATATATATATATATATATATATATATATATAAGGAGTTGCTGAGAAATGTTGGCTTGAATTTCTTGCCAAAATCTGTACAAAAGTCTTAAACTAAGTCTTTTTCATATCTTTTCTTGGGTGAGCGATAATTTTTCAACAGCCCCTCGAATCTTTGGAGTTGCAGGTAGTGTAGTGGTTAACAATACTGAAATGTAATTTGGGAACGGAGTTCAAATTCTGACAGCTTATGTTCACATGAATGCCCTTGGGATAGGCGTGGCAATGTCTCCAAGTGTAGGTTAAATAGCAGACCATGTTTGGTTCTTGATTGATAACCAGTATACTTAAAAGAAACATAAAACAAACTTAAACCGTGGAAAAGAAGGAACAACTCCACTACCTTTCCCAGGAACTTTCATGGTAAGGCATTGTTTATATATAGTCAGTGCGATGGATAAATTGTCGTCTAAATTAAGCAAAAAATGAAAATAACACTGACATCTCATTTTAACAGATATACATATAAATATCTCGAAATACTAAAGAGTAAATTTTATTCAGTAAAATTGCCACAGTCTCTAGACGACTTCGGAATCTCCTGCATCTCTTCTGGATGGCCTCCTTGTTTATGTTTGTGAATGCTGCCATAATCCTTGCCATCTTTGGTGTTACAAAAAGTTTTGTTGCTCTCTCGCTCAACTGCGTCCCATACATAATAATCAAGGGGCTTGAAGTCTGGAGAGTTGGATGACCAGATATAGGGGATAATGTGATCGAAGAAATTGTATGAGAGTTATGAAGAGTTTCTTCTGCTTGTGTGGCATGGTGCAGAGTCCTGTTGTCAGGCAGCAGCCGCCCTCTTGAGCCAAGCCAGCACAGCTTCCTCAAGGTAGTTGATGTGGGCTTTCCCGTTGAGTCTGAGGCTATGTGGGAAGATGAATGGAGTTATAATATCCCCATTATTAGTGATCACTCCAAACACCATGATGTTAACTGGATATATCATCCAATACTTTCCAAATCATCTGCACTGTCTCAGATTGACACTGAAACACTCTGAAATACTGTTGTCATAGGAGCTTCCAGCGTGAATGTCAAGCAGTACAGCATGCCGTTTCCAAATTTCTGGCGGAGAGAATTGCATCATGGTGCTCTTTTACTCACAGGCGGTGCCCAACTGACCCTACTATGAGCGAAATTAAAAAAATAAAATGGCAACACTTTACTCGTCGCAACCTATATATATATATATATATATATATATATATATATATATATATATATATATATATAATTCCGTATTTGGGTAGATTCTTTTTATCGTAAGCTATATCTGCCAAGTTTCTTATCCGAAACGTAAAAAAAGCAGTTTCTATAGAATTAATGGGTTTTACTATTTAATCCGATGTATTTCTATTACTTAAGACGTTTTTTTAGTGGAAATCCCTAGTTAAGTTCACGCTTCGGCTTTTAAAAAATCGTCTGTCGCTCGACGTACTCGAGAAAACTTTTACCCTACGACAGGATACAAAACTATGACTCCCCTTGCAGGCGTGCGCGCGCATGTTTGCGCGCGCGTGTTTTCTCGCGCGGGTGTGTTTGCGTGCGCGCGTATTGTCTTACGCTTATCACCACGACAAGTTGAATTGGCGTTACGCGTTCTAATTCAATTCGAGACCCTTGCATTCACTTTCACACAGATTCTTTTGGTTAAGGGATGAACGCATCTTTTTTTCGCCCAGCTATGCTTGGTCGGTTTTATCCTGTGATCAAGTAATAAAAACACGAAGAAATCAGTTCCATCGGTTATACAGGATATATATATATATATATATATATATATATATATATATATATATATATATATATACTCGGGTACACAGGGTGTGTATATATATATATATATATATATATATATATATATATATATATGTATATATATGTATATATATATATATATATATATATATATATATATATATATATATATATATATATATATATATATATGTATATATATACAGGGTGTCCATAAAGTTCGTGTGCACTTTAAAAAAATTTAATAAGAGCATATAAATGATTAGTGTTAAATAGGAGAGGTATTTTAAATTGTTTTGTTAAGGCAAATATCGCTGTAGCTAATTTTGTTGGGTTTAAATATATTCAAGAAATAGATTGTGTGTGTGAAAATGTTACTTAATAAAAGCCTCCAGTTAAAAATTTTCAGAAAATCTACCAACAAGAGTGTGCCCGAGTGTGCCCTCAAAAACTATTATTCACAAAACTGTAACAGAATAAAATCCAGCCAGTGATAGGATTTTGTTTAAGATCACTAAGAATCTATATAAAATAATTCAATAGTACAAAATGTCTAGATGTTTCCTGAATATAGTTAAAAAAATTATATTCTTTTAGAAATCGTACACAAATTCATTTGTTTTTTTGTTTGTTTTATCCCGTGACTCGTAGGGCATCATGTGTAGTAGTAATATACAAGTCAAAATATGATAATATAGTAAGAGTAGTAGAAGTAATATACAAGTCAAAATATGATAATGTAGTAAGAGTAGTAGTAATATACAAGTCAAAATATAATAATGTAGTAATAGTAGTAGTAGTAGTAGTAATATACAAGTCAAAATATGATAATGTAGTAATAGTAGTAGTAGTAGTAGTATACAAGTCAAAATATGACAATGTAGTAGTAGTAATATGCAAGTCCAAATGCGATAATGTAGTAGTAGTAATATACAATCAAAATATGATAATGTAGTAACAATAGTAGTAGTAGTAGTAATATACAAGTCAAAATATGATAACGTAGTAATAGTAGTAGTAATATACAAGTCAAAATATGATAATGTAGTAATAGTAGTAGTAGTAGTAATATACAAGTCAAAATATGATAATGTAGTAATAGTAGTAGTAGTAGTAGTAATATACAAGTCAAAATATGAAAATGTAGTAATAGTAGTAGTAGTAGTAATATACAAGTCAAAATATGATAATGTAGTAATAGTAGTAGTAATATACAAGTCAAAATATGATAATGTAGTAATAGTAGTAGTAGTAGTAATATACAAGTCAAAATATGATAATGTAGTAGTAGTAATATACAAGTTAAAATATGATAATGTTGTAGTAGTAATATACAAGTCAAAATATGATAATGTAGTAATAGTAGTAGTAGTATACAAGTCAAAATGTGATAATGTAGTAGTAGTAATATACAAGTCCAAATGCGATAATATAGTAGTAGTAATATAAAATCAAAATATGATAATGTTGTAGTAGTAGTAGTAGTAGTAGTAGTAATATACAAGTTCAAATATGATAATGTTGTAGTAGGAGTAATAATCAAGTCAAAATGTGATAATGCAGTAGTAGTAGTAATATACAAGTCAAACACGATCGTCGTCATTATTACTATAACGAAGTTACGATTTTTAACTAATTAATTAAAAATAATATCAACCAGTGCTAATACCATTACTTCACATACTACAATAATTCAGTCATGTTCTTAACGGAATCCAAGCAACAAATTTAAAATCATTATTAAAAAGTGTTGTTTTTTTTACGAGAATACCTCTTTCTCGTTTAACTGCATTGAAATCCAATAGATACGAATGACGATAGTGTCACCTGTCATTATAAGAGATCTTGGAACGGGCTCAAAGAATCTTGCAAAAGTTGACTGGAAATACTTATTTTCTTTTGCTAATTGTTCACCCAGTAAAAGGACCAAGAATAATTGAGTAACTAGGGATGATGCACATGAGTAAATAATTCATGAGGATATGTGAATAAGACAACGGTTGCCTCTAGACCTGAAGAGGTTAAGATTGGAGCGATCAGAAAATCATCCTCTTTGGAGTCTGGGAATAAGCTATACAAAAAGTACTTCCTCTTTAAAGGAGTATGAAGGGAATAAAGATGATTCGAGCCTGTGGATGTGGCACAGAAACTTAAAAAGAATTTAAATAGTCCAGAAAACAACATTTACTATACTTTTTCAGAATACTGAGGCAAATAGCAAAATATTAAGACTCCTTGCTATCAGTGAAAAGTCACCAGACAGAACTGTTGTGAAAAAGCAAAAATAATTTTCGCTGCTGATATTGTCACCATCGTTTCTAGTACCACACAATATTTGTCCTTTTCTTACAACTGCAAGAAGAAGAAGAAGAAGAAGAAGAAGAAGAAGAAGAAGAAGAAGAAGAAGAAGAAGAAGAAATTCAATACAGAACAAAATGTGAGCCAGGCACCTGTTTAACAATAACTTGTCCAGACCTTCTTTTCTTAACATGAACAGATGAAGGCCACAGACGGCGAACCGTATGTACATAATTTAACCGTGGGGAGAGTAATCATCGAAATAAACAAAAAGCAAGTAAGAAGGGAGAAAGCGATACGACATTGTCAAAAGAAAGAAAATAACATCGAAAGGGAGAAAAAGCAAGAAGAAAGACAACGCCCCTATTGAAAGAAAGAATAAGAAGACCTGAAAGATGAGAAGGTGTGTGTGTGTGTGTACATTTGTGTATGTGTGTGTATTTGTGTGTGTACGCGCGCCCGCACGTGCGATAGACGAAAAGAAAGACGAAAGAAAATATTCAAAGAGAAAGAGGGAAGCGGTCATTTTCACATTCTCCCACCAATGCTATCTTTCCCGCCGCGTTCCACGTCTTCTGCTGATCCATAATATCGCACCCATGCCTCCATCTTTTCTAGCCACCTTCCATCTCCAAATGACAACAAAGTGAAAACCTCGCCACCCCGCTAATGAATTAAATCGGGTTTCGAACCCTTAAGAACCCAATACCACCACCGTCCATCTACCCCAAGCTACGATAACGACTGCACACACCTCCAACCAACTACTGCTCAGTGTGTTTTCTACTTGCCTTTCGTCTTACCAGTCTGTCTACTAGTCAGCCAGCCAACCAGCAAGCTAGCCACTCTGTCAGTTGGCCCACGCGTTCCGTGTTTCTGTCGTACGTCCATCAGAGTTGGCGCCTCTCTTGACTAGCCCCTGTCTACCTGACTCACTCAGTATTTGCCACTTCCTTCGTCCTCTACCCACCACCGACTTCTTTCGTCCAGGTTCTGCACAGTTTTATCCACCGCGATTCTGGCTGATCTGCTGTCAATTTACTGATCGCGCATGCGCACAAATACGCACATACACACACACACACGCGCACACGTATGCACATCTGTCTGTGTCTTGTAAATGTGAAAATGCACACGCCCAAATACGCGTATTATTTTACACATACAAGCACACAAGCATATACGTAGACGCGTTCCCTGGCCACTATGGTTGACGCTTTGACAAGATGGCACCCGGATTAAGGCAATAAGATCTCAAGAAAATCTTTAATACATCCTGCTCGGAGCAACTGTCCATTAACATACTTTTAAAATCACAATTGAATTATGTAAATATTAATTCTTACATACAACTTGTATGAAATAACTTGCAATAATAAATATCAAGTATCCATCATCACCTTTGAAGTTGCTCTTTTCTATATAGCAATCACAAAAGTGCTGTTTACAAAGGATCTCTACCCCACCTCCCCAAAAAAAAAAACCCGTAAATCATCCGAATGGATGTTTGTATTCCCTAGACAGATATTTTAATCATTTCACCTCAAGCAAGGCAATAAAACATCTAAGATGCAAAGGGTTACTGAGTGTGAAAGAATATGACGAAAATATACTATTGTGGTAATAGACAACAAAAGAACAAGAATTAAGAAGACAGAAGATAACAGCTGACATTACATTTAATTTTCAAGGATCAAAGTTGGCAGGGAACCTAAAAGGTGGAAGAGAGTTCCACAAGCAAGCAGTGCGACAGAAGAAACTATTAGCATAGAACTTATGGTTATATCTAGCCATTTGAACTGTAAAATGATGAGGCTTTGCCACCAATCAAGTGCCGCACTTAAATCCATACAGTCTAGGTACAAATAGATGAGTGTACATAAAAAGAATTACCATGAAAGTATTTATAGAAAAGGCGCAGAGAAAAGCTACATTACGGTGATGGGAATGTGACTGAAGCCAAGATGCCAGGTCAAGACTGTACCAAAGAGGAAAGCTGATCAGAACAATTACCATGAAAGTATTTATAGAAAAGGCACAGAGAAGCTACATTATGGTGATGGGAAAGTGCCTGAAGCCGAGATGCCAGGTCAAGACTGTACCAAAGATGAAAGCTTATCAGAATAATTACCATAAAAGTATTTATAGAAAAGGCAGAGAGAAGCTACATTATGGTGATGGGAAAGTGACTGAAGCCGAGATGCCAGGTCAAGACTGTACCAAAGAGGAAAGCTCATGAGAACAATTACCATGAAAGTATTTACAGAAAAGGCAGAGAGAAGCTACATTATGGTGATGGGAAAGTGACTGAAGCCAAGATGCCAGGTCAAGACTGTACCAAAGAGGAAAGCTCATGAGAACAATTACCATGAAAGTATTTATAGAAAAGGCACAGAGAAGCTACATTATGGTGATGGGAAAGTGACTGAAGCCGAGATGCCAGGTCAAGACTGTACCAAAGAGGAAAGCTCATCAGAACAATTACCATGAAAGTATTTACAGAAAAGGCAGAGAGAAGCTACATTATGGTGATGGGAAAGTGCCTGAAGCCGAGATGCCAGGTCAAGACTGTAGCAAAGAGGAAAGCTCATCAGAACAATTACCATGAAAGTATTTATAGGAAAGGCGCAGAGAAGCTACATTACGGTGATGGGAAAGTGACTGAAGCTGAGATGCCATGTCAAGACTGCAGCAAAGAGGAAAGCTCATCAGAACAATTACCATGAAAGTATTTATAGAAAAGGGAAAGTGAAACTACATTACGGTGATGGGAAAGTGACTGAAGCCGAGATGCCATGTCAAGACTGTACGAAAGAGGAAAGATGATCAGAACAATTACCATGAAAGTATTTATAGAAAAGGGAAAGTGAAACTACATTACGGTGATGGGAAAGTGACTGAAGCCGAGATGCCAGGTCAAGACTGTATGAAAGAGGAAGCTCATCAGAACAATTACAATGAAAGTATTTACAGAAAAGGCACAGAGAAGCTACATTATTGTGATGGGAAAGTGACTGAAGCCGAGATGCCAGGTCAAGACTGTACGAAAGAGGAAAGCTCATCAGAACAATTACCATGAAAGTATTTATAGAAAAGGCATAGAGAAGCTACATTATGGTGATGGGAAAGTGACTGAAGCCGAGATGCCAGGTCAAGACTGTACCAAAGAGGAAAGCTCATCAGAACAATTACCATGAAAGTATTTATAGAAAAGGCATAGAGAAGCTACATTATGGTGATGGGAAAGTGACTGAAGCCGAGATGCCAGGTCAAGACTGTACCAAAGAGGAAAGCTCATCAGAACAATTACCATGAAAGTATTTATAGAAAAGGCAAAGGGAAGCTACATTATGGTGATGGGAAAGTGACTGAAGCCGAGATGCCAGGTCAAGACTGTACGAAAGAGGAAAGCTCATCAGAACAATTACCATGAAAGTATTTATAGAAAAGGCAAAGGGAAGCTACATTATGGTGATGGGAAAGTGACTGAAGCCGAGATGCCAGGTGAAGACTGTACCAAAGAGGAAAGCTCATCAGAACAATTACCATGAAAGTATTTATAGAAAAGGCAAAGGGAAGCTACATTATGGTGATGGGAAAGTGACTGAAGCCGAGATGCCAGGTCAAGACTGTACGAAAGAGGAAAGCTCATCAGAACAATTACCATGAAAGTATTTATAGAAAAGGCAAAGGGAAGCTACATTATGGTGATGGGAAAGTGACTGAAGCCGAGATGCCAGGTCAAGACTGTATGAAAGAGGAAGCTCATCAGAACAATTACCATGAAAGTATTTATAGAAAAGTCATAGATAAACTATATTACGGTGATGGGAAAATGATTTTCTTTTTTATTATCAATACTTCCATTTACTTTTAGTCTTTTTTCTACGAGTGTGTTGCGGATGGTGTTTGGTAGGTTTCTGTGTGTTCATATATATACATATACATACATACATATATATATATATATATATATATATATATATATATATATATATATATATATATATATATATATGTATATATATATATATATATATATATATATATGCATATATGCGTGTATCTACAATTATGGGAATACAAAACATCCACCCACACGAACACCCACACACACACACACACACACACATATATATATATATATATATATATATGTGTGTGTGTGTGTGTGTTTGTGTGTGTGTGTGTGTGTGTGCTACAACACCAATCATCATCATCTGTCTTCGTAAATCTTGTTCTTTTATTGTCATTTCTCCTCACTAAAGTTTTCTCGTTCTCATTCACTCCTAGTAGCCCCTTGCGCCTCAGCGGCATTATTGCCTTACTTGGGTTGAAATGATAAATAAATAAAAATTGAAGCCTTCAACATCGATGTCAAGTATGATCATCGCAAGACATCATTGTAAGGCTTTGTTATGCCTTGTAAATAAGAACATGCCTGTCATCTATACTGTTTTCCTCTAAAAGTTATCGCTTGGTCCCGGAGATTCCAGCACCTATCTCTTGTACTAAAACCACATCAAACTGACATTATATCACTTTTTATCTCCGTCTGGAGTTAGATAAATACCGCGATTCTTTTCTCGACTTTCGACTTGAGATTAAATTCTAGTAGATACGATTGTATGATCCCTCTTCGGCTTAAAAGTTAAATGATGGGATCATGGGTACTGGAATTCTTCACAGTGGCAGTACCATCCTTATTGCACTAAATGGGGCGAGTTGGTTGATATCAATAGCAATGTGATAGTGATCGCGTAGACTAGGCAATCTTTGTCCTTGGCTTTCATATTGGGCAATATTAAACTAATTGTGTCTCACATTATGCTCCCGTTAATGTGAGTGGGTAAATACCAGCACATCTATCTATTTTAATCAGGGATCTTCATTAGTTTTCGACTTCGGGTCTGTGCTGTTGATACAACTATTTCCTCATATCTTAATGGTAAGTCTGATAGGTTCGATAAAGTCAAATTGTCAGCTGATCTAAAAATGACTTTCAATCTTTTTTTTAAGTGGAGCAAGGATATGTTTAAAGAGTTAATTTTCGTTCAAGGGTTAACGGTGAAAAAACACAGAAATACGTGCTAGAATTCTAACGAAACTTGAACAGAATCAAAAACAAGAAATATCGGACCAATATCAAAGAATTTTAAATCTGAGACGCGATATCGAAGAAACTGAAGGAAATGAATGCACATACATACAAAAAAAATGTGGAAAAAGAAAAATTAATCCATGTTTCAGATGTGGAAGCTTACATCTCGGAGACGACTGTTCTTTTAAGAATTCAAAGTGCTACAAATGTGGAAAAGTAGGACATAAAAAGTCACATTGTAAAACTAAATCAAGGAAAATTACTCACTGAAAAAAATTCGTATACAGCTTTGCGACGAAAAAAAAAGTAATTACGGAAAACCAAAAAAAATTTGTGCATATGAAAATTAATAATGTGGAAGTAAAAATGCAACTAGACGGAAAACCTATATTAAAAACAATTTCGAAAACAGTACGTGGCGTGTGGGGTAGGAAATTATCTTTTATTTGTGAAATGACTTGTAACGTTTCATTTTCAGAACAAGTGTGAAAAAGGCTAAGGCTTATGTGTTAAAAACAACTACAAACTTATTCGGTACTGACTGAATGGAATAGTGTTAAACAAATATTTAGAATCCCATAACTACCCTTTAGTAAATCCAGAGGAATTTTTTTGCGAACTTAAACGCTTTGCCTGGTGTGAAGTTATTAAAAAATGCATGACTAGTTAGGTACGGTAATTTACTTGGAATTATTTGTAAACAATACTAATTCCTGCCAAAAAATTCAAAATCTGGTCCATGAAAAACCTGGAGTAAAACAGACTTAGCCTAAGTTCAGTTTTATGAAACCGGATACAAATCCGTCTCAAAAAACTTAAAATCCGTGTTTTCTAACAACCTTATTGACTACAGTCAATGAAGTTGAGTCCACAATCTCACACCGTAGTTTTTTGTAACCATTTCACCCTAAGCAAAGGAACAACGTCTCTAAGATGTAGGAGATTTCTGAGTGTAAAAGAATATAAGAAAAGAGAATCTTATAAGACCCAAGAGAAATAAAAGAACAGAATTTAAGGAGACAGAAGATAATGATTGATATTGCATTTAGATTTTTGAAGATCAAACTCGACTGGAAAGGAAGAAAATTTTAACCTCTCATCTTTTCCAAACCTGTGTAGTATGTACTTTTCTAGAGTGGCATAGAGTTTGGAATTCAAACTTTTTCTTTTCTCAGACGGGTTGGCAACCACGACTAGAATGCACAGGGGAGAAAAGTTTCATGCCTTTTCTAAGGGTATTTGAATGAAAGAGAAACCAATATATTCAACCGGGTTTCGAAATAATCTTATTGATTTCTCATCCTGAGCTGCTAACCTTTGCACTGTTTACACATCATTATGCTCTGTATTTTATTATAATCAACGTTTCACAATCTAAACAAAATAAGATATGCAGATAACACAGTGTGGATAGCAGACGCGGAAAGAAAACTGCAAAAACTCTTACAGAAGGCAGTGAAGGAAAGCGAGAAGAAAGGACTAAACACCAACTGCAAAAAGACAGAATGCATGGTTGTTAGCAAAAGGACGAATCTAAAGTGCAAATTGTAAATCGGGAGGTACCAAAATCAAATAAATGCGGAAATTTAAATATCTGCGAAGTGTTTTAACAGAGGATGGAAACCGTGACACTGAAATCCGAAGGCGTATTGGGATAGACAAAGATGCCTTTCAAAAGCTAAGTAGAGGACTGAGAAATAGAAAAAAAACCTCATCGCTAGAAACAAGGAAAAGAGTACGAAATTGTTACGTATTATGTCTTTCTTGTATGCCAGTGAGTGCTGGACAACCCTCTCAAAGATGAAGAGAATTGAAGAAATGTGGCCCTATAGAGAGAATCTGAGGATACCATAGACTGAACGACGAAGTTTTTGAGGCAATGGAAAAAAAAACTTATACTTAACACCAGGAAGAGACAGTTAAGATTTCTAGGTCACGTAATTAGGAAAGAAGGTTTGGAGAATCTGATACTCACAGGACAGACTGAAGATAATAGGGAAAACAACGTATAACATAGTGAGATTGAGTAAATGGATGGTGAACCAGAATTTAGGGGAAATAACAGAAAGACCAAATTTATTAAGAGCTACAAGCCACAGGAAATTGTGAGAGACATGATCACCTACGCCCTGAGGCATACGATAAATAAAGAAGAAGAAGAAGAATTAAAATCTACATAATCTCTTATTAAGTGTACAATCTAGAATGTAAGGTCACGTTAAGTGACCTCCTGCACTGTCATTTTTATCAAAAATATTATGTATGCTTAGTAAATTCGGGTTAAATGGGATATTTGAAACAGTTGTAGAAAAAAATTCAAGCATATGTAATATTTTGCCATTTATATGTAAATCCGTTTGAAAAGTGCGATAATTTTTGTAGAGGTCAAAATTCGTGAACTCAGTATGTTTTGCCAAAAGTGGGAATGATATATTTAAAGGTGCCCGGCTTTAAAAAGCAAAGTGCACACATTACCAGTTACATGCGCGCACGAGCGTGCGCGAGTGCATGAGCGTGTATGTGCGTGTGTGTGTGTGTGTGTGTGTGTGTGTGTGCGTGTATGTGTGTGTGTGCGCGTGTGTGTGCGTGTTTGTTTCCTTAATTTTTTCGTGCGAACGATATAAATAATCAAATTAACAATAAAAAAATGATACGTCATACGAAATTCGCATGTTGCGTGTGTACGTATATATATATGTATGCATCGTTATTCGCGTATGTCTGTGTACATGTATTTGTGCATGTGTGTGTATGCGTTTAAGCGTGTTTTGATATGTATGCGTTTATTGTTTATACGTAAGTGTGCGCGCCGATATAAATCAACATAGGTTTTTATTTGTCACACCACAGAGTTAAACGTGTTACATTTTCTTTTTTTTTTTTTTTTTTGCATGTGTATGCGTTGTGTGTGTGAATGTGGGAGGGGGGAAGCACTTACATACGAATCACAATCATATAGTAGGTCGTTCACAAATTGCACGGTTCCCCTGACTATAACTGCGGCAACATGTCCTTTCCCCTACTCCTGTTAGTACAATAGGGAGACACTAGTCTTCAGTTAATTGTTATTGGCTTCCATTCCCGAAAGAGTGG
>OZ038520.1:5668651-5678651 GCA_964036315.1 Acanthosepion esculentum
ATTGTTGTAAGTAAATGTACTCCTGAACTGAACTCTCCAGAACCTATAACAAATACCTTGCTGTTCCTGCTTTCCAGCTTGTTGAAAATCCTCTTCCGCCGTTCGTGTCTGTCAGAACTCTGGTGAACATTCTGATCTTTTCAAATTATTGTAATTTTAGGCTGAAATTTAGGCGATATATTAATAGTTATTACTGAATCTGTCTATCAAGTTTTAGATAAGCACGATGAAGTTCCGGCTGTAATTTTAAATATTTCAAATGCGTTTGACAGGGCTTGGCATATTGGCATATTCCCAAACTGAATGGATATTGTGTTTCTGGCTGAATATTTGATTTGATCCAGTTTTTCTTAACAATCAATAGTTTCATTTACCGCAAGGAAAGTTGGCTCTCTGTGTCGTGTCAAAAAGCTTTTGTCGTCTGAGTCCATCGTCCAAATCTGTAAATCAACCATCCGTCCTTGCATGGAATATTGCTGTCATATATGATATGGTGCTCCCGCTGTACGTCTCGGGGTCCTCGACAAAATCCAGAGACGAATATACAAGATGATAGGTCCTGATCTGGCATCTAGTCTACAATCGCTATCCCACAGACGTGTTGTGGCCTCCATCTGTCTCTTCTACAAATATTTTCACGGCAACTGTTCTGACGAGTTACTTTCGCTGGTTTCCGGACTGCATGAATTTAAGCGAGCTACCTGGTTGTCATCTCGGTCTCACCCTTTCACTGTCAACACGGTTAAATGCAACCATCTCTTCTTCTCAAACAGCTTCTTCATCCGCACTTCCCCTCTGTGAAACTCCCTTCCCCTTACTTGCTTCCTCGATGACTATAATCATCAAATATTCAAGTGTAATGTCAATCGACATTTGACACCCTGAGCTTGTTCCCTGTCCTTCTCTGTATCCTTTCCTCAAACATGCCTCTTTACTCTTGTTCTCAATCCTATGTAACCCCCTGCGTGCTAGTGGCGCTCCCGCCTTGCTTGGGATGAATTGCCTTAAAAAATCGTGTAATGAGATTTTTGTTGAGCGGCTAGTCTTCTAGATTAACTCATATTAATTTTGGGATCCAACCACGGGGAACTATCCTTGAATCTACATTATTTCTTGACTTCATCAACAACCTTCACGATATTATCAGTTCCCAAATACCTATTTATGCTGATGGCATATCTATTTGTTCAAATCTTAATATGTACGACAAAGTAAAACTGCAAGTGATCTCGTAAATTAACTCCAGCCAGTTGCTAACTGTGGTAAAAAATGTCTGATCAATTTTAACGTCGTCGCCAAAACGAAACTGTCATTTAGTCATCATAGAGAACTATATTTACCTTTCATCAGCATAGCCGATGCTAAACTCTACGTATTCTTGGTCTCACGTTTTCGACTGACCTGAAATGGAATCATTATTTTGAACCAATACCAAAATCTGCGACTAGTAATTCTGGTTCACGGTATCGTACCAAACAATTTTCTCGCCATAATGCATCTTCCACATTTATATGTCTCCCATTCGCCCGTGTACTGAATATTTCTGCCATATCTGGCCTGGTGCTTCCGTTATATGTCTCGAGATTCACAACAAAATCCAAGGAAGGGTCTGTCATGTTATCGGTCCTGATCTAGCATCTCAACTTCAGTCACTTTCCCACCGATGTGACGTGGCTACCAACTATCTTTTCCATAAATATTTTCATGGTAATTGTTCAAATGAACTTTCCTCTTTGGTACCTAGACTTGTATGAATTAAAGCTTACTACTTGGTTAGCAATTAGTTCTTGCCGTTTTACTGATAAAATAGCTACATGTAACCGTACGTTCTGTTGTAATAGTTTCTTTTATCGCACTTCTCGCCGGTGGAACTCTCTTTCGGTTTCTTGTTTCTCTATCAATTATGATCCTAAAAAATTGAAATGCAACGTTAGTTGCCATCTTTTGTCTTCATGAACCCTATGCTTTTATTGTCTTATTTCCTTAACGTCTTCTCATTTTCTTTCATTCTCAATAATTTTTTGCGTCTTAGTTTCTTTATCGCCTTGCTTGGGATGAAAGAATCAAAAAAATATATAAATGCTACATACAATTGTAGTACTGAAAGAAGGTAGTGAAATACTGGATAAGGTAAGATTTGGACTATGCACAGCGTAATTAATAACCAACATTTGATTAAAAGAACAGCAGTGGCGCTTGTGAGCATAGGAAAAAGCAACAGAGGATAAACGAATTAAGTAGGATTTTTCATGGGATGGAGTTGTTAGCTCCATACCCAACTAGATTTGAATTCAGAGTATTTTTACTTCTGGACTGGTTGGCAACCAAAGCTGATTAGTCCATCCGTTTAGGGGAAAAGAAAATGGATTCCTAAGTTTCCCAATGGTATTTAAGTGATAATGAATATAATGAACCCGACTGGAATTTGAACAGGTACACTGATTTTTCGTCTCAAGCCGCTATGTTCTACCTGTTCATCTAATATAAAGTAGTAATGAAACAAAAAACAGAAAACAAAACAAATGGAAGAAAATGGGATTCCTGGATATATAAATCTGCTCTAAGAGGCTCTGTTGAGATATTGTTCCACCGCAAAGATGGTGTTTTTATTCTTATTTACTATTAATTAATTAGAGAATAAATAATTAGATATTGGAATCTCAGTCCTACCCTTTCATTGTCGAAATTGTTAAATGTAGCCGTCACTTCTACTCCAATGTCGCACTTCCCGTCTGTGGAATTTCTACTTACTTGCTTCCCTAGCTATAATCTTCAATTATCCAAATGCAATGTCAATCGACATCTCCAGATGCCTTGACCTATTTCCCTTCTTTCTCTTCATCCTGTCCTCTATCACGCTTCTTTACTCTTGCTCCCACTCTCCGTAACCCTTTACGTGCTAGTGTCACTCCTGCCTTGCTTGGACTGAAATGCTTAAAAATCTTTTTTTTTTTAAATTAGAGAATAAATCAAACGAAAATAATGATGATAACCTGGAGAACACACAGCAGAACCAAAATTTCTTCTGCGGGATGATTATATAATTGGAATACGGCATGGATGTATGTTTTCACTGGATTTATTTAACGTGTACCGCAAGACGATTCTAAAAGGACGAAAAAAACAGGATTGTTTTTCGGCGGATGTAACCTTAACAGCATTGAGTTGATGGAATGTTCCGAAGGGAAATTGAAATAACTATTAGACAAGGTAGCTGAAGAGAGCAAGAATAAAGGCCTAACCATTAACTGCAATATAACAGAATGCCTGGTTGTCAGCAAAAGAGATAGCCCAAGATGAAAACTACGTTCTGGGGACGTCAAAATCAAGAAGGCGTGGAAATTTAGTTCAGTGGATATTGTGAAAATTAGGACTAGGATGTGTGATGGGGTGTAATGGATAACGGTTCGAAGTGAAAAATCAGACAGCCGAGATCGAATTCCAGTTGGGTTCATTACATTCACTTACACGCAAATACACTTGGAAAAGGTATTAATCCATCTAGTCTCCTCTCAGTAATGGATTGAATAGCAAGACAGACTGGGTCCTATAGCAATGGTTAGTAACCAACCAATGGCAGAAAGAAACAGCAACCTACTGCGGGAAAATCTTCTGCCTAGTTAGTCATGTATCTAAAGAGATATGATTGCACAAGCATGTAGCACGTATGGCACATGGCTATCTGACGCGCAAAAATTCGAGTTACTTTCACATATTATGGGTGTGCAATGTGGCGTAATAGATCTCGGAATGAGAAATTAGAGTTGATGAGTTCGAATTACAGCCAGGCCAGGGCAGTTATATTCACATACCCACAAATACTCTTAGGAAAAAGAATGAAATCATGTCCCTCCCAGCTAGGGATTGAATAGCAGGGCAGACTGGGCTCTATAGCCTTGGTTCAGAAAGTCAGTCAGTCATGAATCTATAGAGACATGATTGTCTAAGCATGTAGCACGTATGGCAGTTGACTGACTGACGGGCAAAACCCTTGAGGAAGGTATAAATCCATCTCTTCTCCCCCCAGAATAGCAGGACAGACTTGGTCCTATAGCCTTGGTTGGTAACCAGTCTACGACAGAAAGAAACGGCAGCCTACTGCGGGAAAATCTTCTGCCTAGTCAGTCATGAATCGAAAAAGACACGATGGCCTCAGCGTGTTTCACGTATGGCACTTGACTGACTGACGCGCAAATATCCTTGGGGAAGATATAGATCCATTTCTTCTCCCTCAAAAAAGACATAATCACTCAAGCGTATGGCACTTAACAGATATTCTAGCAACAAGTGACGAAAAACGAGTCACAGAAATCCGAATGCACATAAGAAAACTTTCAGAAACTAAGCAGTGTTTTAACGGGTCGGAAAATTGTCATTAAAAACATAAGAAGCACAGACTAAGAGCTATGTAATATCTAATCTTCTGTATGGCGGTGAATGCCGGACAATCGCGTCACAAATGAAGCACAAAAGCGATGTGAGTTTAAGAGACGAATACGAGGAATAGCATGGACAGGGTGTGTATGACACGAGAAAATTTTGAGAATAAGAAATGGGAGAAAATTGCTACGAACAATCAGGAGATGAAAAACCAAGATGAAAATTACCACAACTAATTTACTGATGGTAAGACAAACAGACGGAAGCAGCGAGTAACCTATGTGTTGTGCTCCAACGAATGAATGGTTATCTATCTATCTATCTATCTATCTATCTATCTATCTATCTATCTATCTTTTCATATCTATCTATCAGCCTTTTCATATCTATCTATCTATCTATCTATCTATCTATCTATCTATCTATCTATCTATCTATCTATCTATCTTTTCATATCTATCTATCAGCCTTTTCATATCTATCTATCTATCTATCTATCTATCTATCTATCTATCTTTTCATATCTATCTATCAGCCTTTTCATATCTATCTATCTATCTTTTCATATCTATCTATCTATCTTTTCATATCTATCTGTCAGCCTTTTCATATCTATCTATCTATCTATCTATCTATCTATCTATCTTTTCATATCTATCTATCAGCCTTTTCATATCTATCTATCTATCTATCTTTTCATATCTATCTATCAGCCTTTTCATATCTATCTATCTATCTATCTATCTATCTATCTATCTATCTATCTATCTATCTATCTCAGTCCTTTTCATATCTATCTATCTATCTATCTATCTATCTATCTATCTATCTATCTATCTATCTATCTATCTATCTATCGCATTCTGTTCATATCGTTCTCATTCTGTTCATATCCATGCCAGTTTGTTCACATGTACATATCTCATTCTGTTCATATCTATTACAGTCTGTTCATATCTATCTATCTATCTATCTATCTATCTATCTATCTATCTATCTATCTATCTATCTCAGTCTGTTCATGTCTGTATCCAGACTCTTCCCATCTCTCCCCTCTCTCACACTCTTTCTCTCTCTCTCTCTCCCCCGACATATATATATATATATATATATATATATATATATATATATATATATATATATATATATATGTGTGTGTGTGTGTATATATTACTTTAAAAGTTATTTTTAGTGAATATCCATATTTGAGTAGAAGCTCCGTTTATTCTTTAAAATATTTATTTCTGCCGACTTTATCTTTAGAAGATAATCTGAATGAGTAAAGTGTGCTTATACGCCAAGTAAAACCTTATTTGATTATTAAGCACTTCGTAAACGAATGGCCAAATACGTCGAATTAAACGACGATTTCTCCTGCAAAGAGGGACGTACGTTCGAATCCTTTAATAAGATTTTTCGAATGTTCCAGCCGGTAGACGAATTAAAATAGTGTTTAAAATTATCGGAACGTCTACTCAAATATAAAAATAACGTTTAATGTAATAAAGATACTTATATATATATATATATATATATATATATATATATATATATATATATATATATATATATATATATATATATATATATATATATATATATATTTGTTTATTATAATTTTATCATATAGACAAAACCATTTTACTCACAACAAAGATGCAACTTGGTTTCAGTGCATTTTAACTGCACATCTACGGGTGAGGGTCGGAAATGGTTATGAACGATCCTGTTTGTAGGCAAGCCCGGATGTAAAACGTCACTTCCTTTTTCCATTTTTTGAGAATAAAAATGTACTTAACAAAATATACCTATAGTATCTAAGTGAAACGATAGTTGTTGTTGGCAGCAGTTTGGTGTTGGGTGGGTTGGGTAGTTAATGTTGAATGGAGTGTGGACATTCTTCCGATGATAAGCATCGGTCAAAGTTTTCCAAATTTTCACCAGACCTCTTTATCCATTGTTCTTGGTTATGTATCATAATTGATTTCCTACAATTAAGGATGATATCAATTTCACTTTTGGAAATATCGGAGTAAAACTCGGCAAACTCCAAGGCCGTTTCGAAAAGTTCTTTAGAAATCGATGGATAGAAGTCAACGATGTCGAATTGGATGACTAGAAACTTAGATAGAATTATTAAATCACATAACAATAGAGTACTGAAATTACATAGTGATAAAAAACTAAACATTAATACAAATTCTAATACACACCAAGAAGAAAGTCTATGCAACAGCAGAAACCCCGATCAATGTCCATTATCAAACAGATGCTTAACCAAATCCATAGTGTATATGGCCTATATCTCATCAAATGAGAACCTCGGAGATATTAAGCTGTATGTGGGGTCTACTAGCAGACCTTTTAAGGATAGGTATTACAACCACTTAAACTCCTTTACAAATACTGCCAAACGAAATATGACATCACTTTCGAAACAATTTTGGAGACTCAAGGAAGAAGGAAAAACACCTAAAGTTAAATGGAAAATCCTAAAACAAGCCAGAACCTGTAATTCACTGAGCGAACCTTGCTTCCTATGTTTACAGGAGAAAATATGTATTATCGACCTTTTAAATAATAAACAATTATTAAACCAGAGGCATGAGACTACCGTTTTCTGTAGACATACTAAGGATTTAACATTACAATCTTGCTAAATTCCAAATCCCATTACTAGGAATCTTTTAAATTTTATATACACAAAAAACGCTCTTTCGATTAAAAAATAAATAGTGATAACCCAAACATAAAGAAATGCAATCCAACTTTTAGAATTCTTACCGAGAAACCTAAATATAACTACTCCTAATAATTATAAATGTTAACTCGAAATTCTTTTTACCTACTAAAGTTTAATATTATCCCCTATCGCTATCTTCCCTCCACTACCTCTCAAACTTAGGACGCTAGGTGGTTGACCTACCTTATCATCGGAAGAATGTCCACACTCCATTCAACATTAACTACCCAACCCACCCAACACCAAACTGCTGCCAACAACAACTATCGTTTCACTTAGATACTATAGGTATATTTTGTTAAGTACATTTTTATTCTCAAAAAATGGAAAAAGGAAGTGACGTTTTACATCCGGGCTTGCCTACAAACAGGATCGTTCATAACCATTTCCGACCCTCACCCGTAGATGTGCAGTTAAAATGCACTGAAACCAAGTTGCATCTTTGTTGTGAGTAAAATGGTTTTGTCTATATGATAAAATTATAATAAATAAATAATTATCGCTCTACTACATGTATTGAGCTCTTTTTTGAATGAATGCTGCAAACGTTGGAATTTATATATTTTATAGACTACTTTCGTTCCCACCGCATCGGATATATATATATATATATATATATATATATATATATATATGTGTGTGTGTGTGTGTGTGTGTGTGTGTGTGTGTGTGTGTGTGTGTGTATATTTAATGTAATAAATATATATATATGTATATATTTAATGTAATAAATATATATATATATATATTTAATGTAATAAAAATACTGATATATATATATATATATATATATATATATATATATATATATATATATATATATATATATATATATATATATACACGTTAGATCATTGCACAAAAGTGAATGTGCTTAGAAAATTGAAAACAAAATTTGACATACTCACAAAAAAAATTTATTATTCAAGTACACAGTCTCCAATGTTTTTAACAACTGTCTCCCATCGTTCTAGGAGCTGGTTGAGGTTATATTTGTAGAAACCTCGTGTTTTTTGTCATACGTTTGTGAGGTAGTTGATGTACACAGTCATTTTTTTGTCATTTAAATTCTTCTGTAGAAACTGGAAAAGATGAAAATTCGAAGGAGTCAACTCAGAAGAATACAATGGGTGCTGGAGGGTGGGTTCCTACTTCAAATCTTTTGCAAAGTCTGTTTTGCAACATGTGGTCTTATGTTGTCGTCATGGAAAATGACACCTTTGCGATTTGCCAAAATCGTCCGTTTTTCTTGAATAGACGCATTGAGATTGGTGAGTTCGTCACAATACTCCTTTGCAGATATTGTTTCACCGGCTGGAAGAAATTCAAAGTGAATTATCCCTCTGTAGTCCCAGCAAACAGACAGCGACACCTTCATTGAATGCAAGCTCGACTTAGCCAAGTGTTCTGCACATTCACAAACTTGTTTCTAGCTCAGTTTGTGTCGAACGCTATCATAAACGATCCATTTTTTAATTCTTCTGACAAATCTGACCAAGAACGGCTTATTTCCCTGATGTAACAATAATGAAGCAACCGCAAAACACGACGGATTTCATGCTATTCCGTCAGAAAATGTGGCAATCACGTGTCAAGTTTGAAAATGAACCCTGTAAATGGCGAAAGGGAGTTGAGACATCGATTTTCAAACTCTTAACAATCTCTTCTGTCAAAATCTATTTCACCAAAATGGCAAGAAAAGTGTCTTCATCGACGTCAGAAGGTTGCCTGGTGCGTGGTTGATCGTTTTGGTTAAAATCTCCCTGAAGAAATCTTCCAAACCACTTTTTGAACTCTGGAAGTGCTGGAACATGATCAAAATAAACCCTCCGAATGTTTTTCGTCGCAGTTCCGACGCTTATTCCCCTCCGAAATTCGTAGAGCATAATATGTCAACGTTTCATCTTCCATATTTAAGGAATTCACAAAACGTCAACATTTAACAAAGTCTGACTCGCAACTGAACGATGCAAGGTTTTGAATCTCGAACACATCAGAAATCAGCACCAATATCACGCTTCGGTCATCAACATCGAAACCCTACCGATTTGGCATCAATCAGTGACTCTACCCCTAGGCTGTCGGCGCACGGCACAGAAAGGGAATCTTTTAACGTATTATATACATGATGTATATAAACGCTAGACCAACAGCCAGAGCACTCAATTTTGACGAAGAGCAATGCGTTAAGCAAGAGGAGCAGCTGTTAAAAATTACCTTTCTCCATAGTGCTCAATCGGCGATAGAGAGCACGATGTTCACCTTGTACAAAGTTACAGAGTAAGAGACCCAGTTTATACGGATATGTGTGTAAAATAACGATTAACACTAGACTTGAACAGGTTAAGATTGTAGTGATCGAGGAAACATCCTCTTGGGTGTTGGCTCGGCAGAGCAGTAGTTCGTGAGAAGAAGCTGCTCGAGTGGAACTTACACCTCACGAAGATGAATGCGAATGGAATGAGGATGGTTCGCTACAGTCGACGTGGCATGCCAGATCTTAGCCGTGAAGATTAGAAATAACGGAACTAAGGAATGTAGTTTGTCTTGACACTTTTCATGGAAATAGCTTCATAAGGATATTTCAATATGGCTTAGCTATGAAGTGGTACATGTATCAATATTTAAATAATTATGCAACAGTCAGTGTTCAATTATCACTTGGTGATTGCGTGGTGCATGAAACTCAGAGTTGCGCTATCGGTGAGGAATATATATACACTTTTATATATATATATAGTATTTTTCTTTGAAGTCCTTAGTGGCCGAGTTTTTCGAAAATCACGCAGAGCAATACGGTGGTTTCTTCTAAGTAGGTAGGGCGCAGGTTCGAATCCTTCCAAGGGAACATTTTCTTTAATAAAGACTTTCAAAAAA
>OZ038520.1:5681151-5698651 GCA_964036315.1 Acanthosepion esculentum
AATATAAAATCCAACCAAATGCAAAATTATTGCAACATTTCACTACATTTCACCGACAAAAAACGAGTGTGACATCTATAGACATTCCTCCCACACACACACACATATGCAATCACATGAATTAACGTTACCGTCTGACATACACCTAGAAAATAAGCGTTTCTTTACATACACACTCATACAGTTTTTACAAACTTTACCGGCCAAAATGTTCTTCAAACATATTTTATATATTATCTATTGCGTTAATACTTTTGACGCCTGTCTGACCAATGAGGATTAACCAAAGATCTTAATAATATACCAGTACTCTGTCGCTTCGCTTTTTTCCTTTCTATCTTGTTCTCTGACGAAGCCTTAATAAAAGTGAAACATATTAGATTGAGACACGTTTCCTACTTTATTTTATTTTATCTCTCCCCCCTCTCTCCCTCTCTCTCTCTCTCTCTTACACGCACACACACACATACATATATATATGAACTAACATACACTTTAACGTCCAAAATGTTCTTTCCACATATGTATATATTATCTATTGCGTTAATACACGTGACACGTATCTGACAATGAGAACTAAGCAAAAATCATAACATTCCAGTATTCTGTGTCTCTTTTCTTTTTTCTTTCTTTTTTTTTCTGTCGGGATCTCTGACGAAGCTTTAATAAAAGTGAAATATGTTTGATTGAGATACGTTTCCTACTTGTTCTTTATTTTATTTTATCACACACACACACACACACAAACACACATATATATGTATGTATAGTGAAGCAGTTCATTTTATTTACTGTGCGGTAAATAAATAAGTAAATAAAAACTTTATGTGCAATAATTTATACCCATATTTGCAAACTGTCAGACAGATGGAACCTGTTCTAGTGGTTGAAGATGAATCGCCACATGTTTTTAAGAGTGGATAGCAATGCCTGATTTACTACATGCAACAAAGCCACAGTAAGGCTATCATTAAGAGGGGCAGAATTGTGCCAACTTAATATTTTCACGCAGTGGTTCCCGATGCTCAAATCGGCCTCTATAGATGAGAAGCATGATTGCAGCCGGGTCCTTCACTCTGAGGCGTTGTTTTTCCTGGAAGAATATATATATAGGCAAATAAATGACAAAGTGGAAAAATTCTGTGTAACAAACTTCGTCGACTAGAAGGTCTTTTGTTGATGTGATCATATATATGTAGTAGGGGAAGGGGAAAACTGAATGACAAATGCAAAAAAATATATCTATGTACACGTTTCACTTCGTCATTCATTTGCCTTATATATTCTTATATATACTAGCATATACAAGCATATATATGTATCTGACAAAAATAAGTACGTATGTTAGTTTGATGACCACAATGTTATCAATACATCTTACACTTCATTGCTGGATACAAGTTCTATTGCAAAACATCTAAAAACACATTCCTGTCTTGTCCACCTTCACAAAAATACTTCAGGAAAATACTTGTTGACAATAGCAATATACTAGACCATGAAAATAATAAACAAAACTTCAAATACTCGAGGTCTTCTCTATCAAAATCAATCAACCCACCAACACTCAACAAAATTTATTACAAATATATTAACAACATATTAAAATGCATATAACATTTAAAGTCATTTCACATTTCTACCAATCTCCGGTAAGCTCCCTTATAGTTAAACGTTTGCTTTGTAAAAAATTCCATAAATACAACGGATAAATTTAAAGCTCACGTGTGTTTTTAAAAATCACTATCACAACGTAATGCCAATTTTATCGCAGTACTTTGTAATTGAAACTGTTAGATGTAGACGTCTCTTCTACTCCAATAGCTTCATGTCTCGCACATCTCGCCTATGGAACTCCCTTCCCTATTACTGTTTCCCTGACAAATACAGTCTCCAACTATTTAAGTGTAACGTCAATCGACATCTCTAGTTGCCTTGATCTATCCACTTCCCTTCTCCACATCCTTTCACCTTTCATTCCTATCTGCTCTCGCTCCAAATCTTCTGTAACCCCCTTGCCTTGATCGATCCACTATCTTTCTCTACATCCTCTCCTTTACCACTCCTATCTGCTCTTCCTCCTAACCTTCTGTAACCCCTTGCGTGCTAGTGGCCTCCAGCCTTGCTTGGGGTGATAAGCTTTAAAAAAACATAAAGAAAAAAAATGATCTTAGAAAAATTTAAAAGTACTTGTATTAACCCCCCCCCCACTAAAAAAAAAAATAACGGCGCCTTCCTTGTTGAATCTTATCTTAACATGAAGAAACTGAAAGGAGCAGTATAAAAATAGACACAACATATCTATGTTTTTATATTATTCCTGAAACATGCTTAAATGAAGATATACTGCCTACACACACACACACACACACACACACACACACACACACACACACACATATATATATATATATATTTATGAACAATGTCTGTGTTGTTGTGTATGTATATAAAAGATGGCTTTTTAAGGGCAAAAGAAAAAAAATGAGAGCTTTTCTTCACTTCAACAGACGACGAAAGATTTCATCAGGCAAAAAGTGCTTTAGTCGCAAAAGTCTATTGCCACTCACTTAACTACCGGTCATCGTCCTCAGCAGAATAAATATATTGTATCAGTTTTCCTCAGTCTGTGATTTAGGTATATCTATAATTCAGTTATCCTAAAGAAAGAGTATAGCAATAAACACAGCGTTCGATACCTACCGATTCTAATATTCAAACTTAAATACTAACAATGCTTTTATATATAAACGCGTTCTTCACGTACATTTTAGTACTTTACTTAATTAAGCCACTGTCTGACTAAATAGATATGATTTTTAAAGTTGTTCTTTGCGTTAGTAGTTCTGAGAATATTTGAATTCAATATTAAAAGATCAACATTGTCCCCGGGTTTGTTTTCTTCTAGTCCGACACAAAATAATCCAAGTGACTGGGTCTCCTGACAGTTCTTTGGTATATTATCGGCATCAGCTGATCTGGGCTTTCAGGTGTTATAGGAACAGTCGGCCAGAAGTATTTTGTCTCATATTGTTTTGTTTCCTTCTTGGGGTGGGACGCTCTGATTCTGAATACTGATTATCAGTCAGTGGTAGTATGCTCTTGTTTTCAGGGAGCCATTCTGGTGTCGATCTCTGAATCGTCACTATCGGAGCCTTGTTCCTCAGGAGAATCCACTGTCATTGTGTCATTATTACCATCAAGAGAGGGATATATTGCTTTAGCTGCTCCTCTCTCTGGTTTGATAACTCGATGGCAGGGGCCAAATCTCTGAGGAAAACGTTCGATTATCTGCTGTCGGGGTACTGGATGCGCGCATAGAGTGGGCTCAGCTCGAGCAGTTCCATCTTGCTCAAAGGAGAAACATACTTGATTTGTCGAACATGGTTTCTATGTTAAAACAGTACCTGGCTGTGAGAGCCATGAAGGCAGAGAGATCCTGGATTAATTTCGCCTTGGAAATTTTAAAAACCTTTTGTAAAGTGTTGCATTAGTTCTTTTACACAATAGTGTTCGTATAGCGTACAGAGCCTCGGTTATTACGTCTACCCACTGTCTAATTGGCAGGTTTAGGTTTTCAAGTATCTGTACAGTCTTCCATATTATGCCATTGTATCTCTTGCACTGTCCATTCCTTGTATGCTAGGGGTGGGCAAACGTTTTAGCTCAGGGGCCACACTGACTTTTAAAAATTGACAGACAGGCCGGGCCAACACCCGCTGCATACATATCAAACATCAACAGAAAAAAGTATTACAGTGATAATACTTACATTCACTTTTAGTGGAAATAGTGTTGTTGATCACCCTTTTTTGCTAGTACATAGTAGTCTGGTGTTAGTTTTGTTGTGGCAAGTCTCAGAGCAGGTCTGAAGTGTTCATCACTCAACTGGGATCTGAGGGGTGCTTTGTCGGTGTTCATCACACTAAAAGTCTCTTCACACACATATGTAGAGCCAAATGACACCAGCATCCTCTGTGCCATCTTCTGGATCTTTGGGAGTGTGACTGCGCTTAATGAAGCATAAAACTCATCCAGTTCAAGTGAGTCGAACATCTCTTTAAAGATGGTGTAACACTGGAGATCAATCAGTTCGAACTACAACTCCTGTGGCGCTATTTCAGGGTTTTGTGTGAAGGGACATGGCACCAGCTGAAGTGACTTGTCAATTTTGTCAAAATCACAGAACCGACGGCAGAATACTTTATGCAGATCGTCCAGTGATTTCCTCATTTTTTTCACATGTCGAGGGGTCTTCTTTCAACGTAACCAGTCTGGGAAAATGAGCGAATGACTTGTTTGACATTTGAAAGCTTGGTTTTGAAGGCCCCGATGTTTGTGTACATTTCATGCACAAACAGGTCTTTCTCTTGTAGCTTCAATGTTCATCTAATTCATGTGTGTCAGTGTGTCCACAGCAAAAGCTAAATCACAAAGCCAATCTGTTTCATACAGCTCAGGAAAATCGTCAGCTTTCTCAAGTAACTACAAAAATGATATTATCTCCTGTTTGAGCTCCTACACTCGTTGATATACTCCCCCACAATGTTAACCAGTGGACATTGGAGTGATAAAGCAAGTCCTTGTGATCAGCGTCTGTTTCTTCAAGAAACTTAATAAACTGACGATGCTGAAGTCTCCTCGATCGAATAAAATTAACGAGTTTTACAACTAGTTTCACTACGTGGTCAATGTGCAATACGGATTTACACATGGATTTCTGGTAGATTATGCAGTGTAGGAAAATTACCCCCTGTTCAGGGTTTTCCTCTTTCACCCTACCCTGGATTCTTTTGAGCAGCCCGACGTTTTTTCAGTCAGATTTGGCGATCCATCTGTAGTAACGTTGGCGAGTGTGCTGCAAGGTAGCTTGTGCCTCTCGATGACCCCCGACACACTGCCATACAAATATTCTCCCCGCATTGTCCCCTTTAGTGATTCCATTCCTCATTTATCTAAAAATTGTCATTAATCCCACTGATAAAAATGAAAAGCTGAGCTGTGTCCTTTATGTCATTATTTTCGTCCACTGCCAAGGAATATAAGGTAAATGACCCCGATTTTTTGTTTAGTTTGCGAGGTAACTTTTCGTCAATTAGTTTAACACGGCCAGTCACTGTCCTGCACGTTAAGCTATTTTTTCAAATTTGTCCTTGCTCTCAGGACACAAGATATCTGCTGTCTCTACCATGCACTCTTTGAGAAACTTCCCTTCGGAGAAAGGCTTGCTGGTCTTTGCTAATTTGATTGCCGGTAAATAACTTTCCTTTGTGCTTGATTCTTGGATGTCAGTTTGTCGGATAAAGGTGTTTTGCTGATCCTGCAAAGTAACTGCCAACCTCTGAGCGGTAGCCGTGAGTTCTTGCTTCGACTGATTGTTAGTAAAATTAGCATGCTTGGAAGAAAAGTAGCGGTTGATGTATTCCTTTAAAACCGCAACGGTTTCCTGGCAAATAAGAGATTCGAGATTTGGTGCCCACTGGTTTACAGTTTTTGGTTAAGTTTTCGGAAAAGATTGGTATTGTACAATTATAGCGTCAAGCCACAGATGTTAAATGCCGGGTTAGCATTCTAGTATTAATCTTCGAAAAGGAAGACGAATACTTGAATGCTGTTTTAGAAAATCATGGACCACTCATCGCAGGACAGATTTGGCATTACGCTGGATTTGGTGTTACTGTAGTTAGTTTGATTCTACTCTAGGCCGGCCAAAATATATCCTCTAATCTGCGAAGAGAGTGAAGCCTTCGCCGAGCCACCTGACTATTATAATGTACAACTTTAAATCTGTCTATAGTTCTGAGATGAGGTATTATGTACAGAATTTACATTAGTCGGACTATTGTCCTCATCTTTGTCGCCATATTTGTCACAACGTTTCGGCCGTTGTACACTCCGGGTTTCTTCAGGTGGTTGGAATTTCGAACTGAACCCTTTATTTCGATCACTGGAGTAGACTGTCCTAGTTCCACGTGCCATGTTTGAGGGATGTCAGTTATCAGTTATCTCCTGCTAAGGGAAAATTACCAGGAGATAACTGATAACTGACATCCATCAAACATGTCACGTGGAACTAGGACAGTCTACTCCAGTGATCGAAATAAAGGGTTCAGTTCGAAATTCCAACCACCTGAAGAAGGCCGGAGCGTACAACAGCCGAAACGTTGTGACAGATATGGCGACAAAGATGAGGACAATAGTCCGACTAATGTAAATACTGAACTTTAAATCTGTTTCTTTTTGCAATATCAGTGCTAATAAAACTCTCTGAGCTTCCTGTGTCAACTAGAGCATTCACTTCTACCCCGTTTATTCACTTCTACCCCGTTTATTCACTTCTACCCCGTTTATTTTTATCGTTAATACAGCCTTTGAAAGACATTTAGGCTTTGCAGTTGACACGATACTAGTCCCAATAGGTGCATTCAAACCAGGTGAAAAAAAAGCTTGATCAACAAAACCTTAGAAAAATGTCCCCTTTTCCCTGGCTGGCAAACACGACATGCGGTGTAGTTTGAGACCCCACGAAATAACATTTTCTTCTAGCTGAAGCACTAGCAATGTATGCAGTGTCTTCCAGAGAGAGGAGATTTTGAACTGGTGGACTAGTAGTAGTGTGAGTTTTTTTAGTGCAGACTCTGCAACACTTGTTTGTAGGCATGAAGAAGATTGCTTTCCTCTCATCTCCAGGGCGAGCAGTAGCTAAATATAGTTGTTTATTTTCCCCGCAATCTTTGACGGATATAGTTCGATTCTAATCCATTTATAAAGGAATCTCTGATAAATTCGCCCTTTGCCTGTTCTGCTGTTGTCACGTGAAAGTCGCAGTCTCAAATTTAGATTTTTGGGCACTGAAGATACTGCTCTAACCCCTCTTCAGGGGATTGGTGGGTTTTGCAGTGAGAAATATTGGTATATAATTATATGAAAACATGGTATATTAATAGGTTAAGTCTATCTGTATTAGTAATAGGAGTGGATGAACTGTTTTCCAATGCAATCAAGAATCCTTCGAATAATCGTTTCCAATATTGCTAGGCGTCAGAAGATGGGTCTGCAGAGCCCAAGTCAAGACATTCTGGTTTAAGGTATTTGTTCATAATTGCGTTCAATAAATTGTAATGAAAACTCACCAGTCTAGTTCGGCTTAATTTGCCTTATTGAACATAAGTGAAGAGTCTTGGCTAAGATGGTGTGATTTATTTATGCAAATCATTAGACAAGGGAGGTAATCGGGTGGTATTACCAAACAATATAGAAAACAGAGATGGCTATTTTGATTCTGACACTAAAACAAATATAGAATAAAGGACGGTCTTTCTCGTCAGACACGCTAACAAATATAGAATCGATGAGGTCTATAAAGATCGAACAATCGAATGATAGATGGATAGATAGATAGATAGATACATACATACATGCATGCATACATACATACATATACACATACATACATATACACATACATGCATACATATACACACAGATACATACATACATACATACATACACATACATGCATACATACATACACATACATACATACATACACACATACATACATACATATATACATACATACATACACACACATAAATACATACATATACACATACATACATACATACATACATATATACATACATACATACACACATACATACATATATACATACATACATACAAACACACCCATACATACATACATACGTATATACATGCATACATACATACTTACATACGTGCATGCATACATACATATTTGCATACATACATACATACATACATACATACATACATACATATGTACTAACAGACGCAGATAGTGCGAAAATCTTTGCCTATATCTATACGTGTGTAACTGTGTGCATTTACTATCATAATAGCACCAGTTTGCGCCTTGCAAAGAAAAACAGCAATTTTTAAAAATACAAGCTGAACAAAACGACAACGAACATTTTCCCTTGAATCGGCAAAAACACAATGGCCGTTAACTAAATAACAGAAGACTTGATATTGTAAGCAAAATAAAAATGTATAAAAAATATAAGAATAATCGTTACTTTCATCTTTAGATTATTTAACTACGTCAAAAAATCCAATTCTTATAAATTAAAAAAAATTTTATAACATGGGTGATTCGCCTCAGTCATTACTTGTCAAAGGACATTTTGGGTTGATTGCAGACACAGAGAACTACAGCAAACTCCTTCAGAAGGTAGTGAAGGAAAGCGAGAAGAAAAGATTAAACATCAATTGCAAGAAGACAGAATCCATGGTTGTTAGCAAAATGATTAGGCCAAAGTGTGAATGAAAATCAGAGATATTAAAATCAAACCCGTGCTTAAATTTAAATATCTGGGAAGTTTTTTAACAGAGGACGGAGAGTGTGAAATTGGAATTCGAAGGTGTATTAGGATAGCCAAAGATGCATTCCAAAAGCTTAGAAGAGTACTAAGCAATAGAAAAACTTCGCTAGAAACAAAGAAAAGAGTATTAAACTGTTATGTGATATCTGTTCTCCTGTATGGCAGTGAATGCAAGATAATTTCCTCAAAGATGAAGAAGAAACTCGAAGCAGCAGAAATGTGATTCTACAGAAGGATGTTGAGGATACCATTGACTGAATATGTGAGCAACCACAAACTTTTAGAGAAAAGTGAAACAAAAAAAGGAAACTTATACTTAACATCAGGAGGAGACAACTGAGGTTTCTAGGGCATATAATGAGGAAGGAGGGCTTGGAAAATCTAATACTCAGAAACAGACTGAAGGCAAGAGGGACAAAGCAAAACAACGCATAACTGAGTTTGAGTATATGGCTGGCGGAACCGGGTTTAGGAGAAATAGCAGAAAGATAAAATTTGTTAAGAAAGGGACAAAAAGTAGTGGAGAGCCATGATCGCCTAAGTGGACATGGAACATAAAGAAGAAGTAATGATATTTGTACTACCAGCTGATCGATAGTGATACAAATTCGTATTAACAGCTATATACTGAATTGCCTCCGTTTCTAAGTATGGATGCTCGTAATAGAAATCAATATTTTATTTATTGTAATCTGATTATTTTCTGTAACTTCTTGTTGCTGATCATCAAATTCAAAATATTTCAATGCTTGGCATGGAGGTATGAAACGCTAATGCCTTATCCACTATATTATTTTAATATAAATAAAGAAATCCTTATCTAAATAATCTTCTATATAATATTCTAAAATAAAAGATTTTTGTAATTGTTGTAGCATACCTAGAGACAATAATGGGTATGTCCCCATTCGCATAAATACAGTAGTAAATACTGTATGTTGGTCTGCATTTGGAGATTCATTGTAGAATTCACTTGACTCACTGCTAGCAGTTGACTACTACTTCTACGCGCCGCTGGCGAATCTTATATGTGTTGTTCTTGTCCTAAATATTATCGTTCATTACCAACCTTCGTGTGATTATTCTATTCAGTAACCTTCCCTACGTTACAACAGTAATTATTATTACTAAAATATAAGATTTATCCTTAAAATGCCCATTGCAATTATTAACTAAATTCTATTTATAATATGCTTACCTACAGTATTACCGTGTAATATATTGCTTAATTCATTTACAAATTTGAGAGAAAATTCCTTTAAAAATAATGTGGAAGATATAAATTTATTTATTCTTTCAGTCAGTGCCTCTTAGTTACGACGTAACTAAACTGGGGACAACTGAAATGTATAAATAATTACAAGTGTGTGCACCCGTAGTTAATAAAAATAATCAATCCGCAGTCGCGTAACATTTTTTAAATTATTCTAAAAAATAGTTATAGAGAATAATTTTTCGATGTCTTTGTATATTTACACTATTTACATTGTTCGAACAGTTGTCCTCATCTTCGTTGCCATATTCCCGACATTTCGTCCGTTGTTGGCTCCGGCCTTCCTTAAGTGATTGGAACTGAACCATTTTTTACTTCCGCCGGGGTAGATTAGTTCTAATTCCACATGCCATGCCTCTTCCGGATGCCTTAGTCGTTATTTTCCAAGTGTAGCTCAGGTGTGGCACAAGGCCGAAAGTATGAGGCACCTAGTGAGGATCGAACTCACTACTCAGTCGTAATAGTTCTAGCGAAACAAATTTGCTAACCATTAGACCACGGCGAGGTGTCCCCTGGATGCCTTAGTATCACCCGAAGAAAGCCGGAACGTACAATGGTCTAAATGTCGGGAATATGGCAACGAAGATGAGGACAATAGTAAATAGTGCACATAATTATAATACCTAAACTCAGAAATATAGACAGTCTTTGTATATGCATTCATTAACGGGTATCAAGTTTTTAAAAACAAAATCCTCGAGTGCTGCTCATTTTAAAAGAAAAAATAAGGACTTAAAAATATCAAATTATTAAATCAATATTATAGAAAATTATAAAAAAAAATCTCTAAAATATATAAACGAATTTTTTTTTTTTTTTGTCCCGGACAAAAATTGTAGAATATAAATTTTAAAAAAAGAAGGTGTCAAACATATTTTATTTTCATTTTCTTTTTGTTTTATAAGCACCGTTTTTTTGGGGGGTTTTTCAGAGCTTCCAAAAGTTATATTTTGTTTTATTTTATTTCTATATTTTCAAAAATCCGTATCACTTTTTCTAAATGGTCTTGAATTTTAATTTTTTTTCTTTCTTTTTTTTTTTCAAGAATTTGTTTGAAAAAAGTGCGAACCTCAATGTAATCTGACTCAGAAGAACAATGGAAAAATCATCGAATTAAGAAAGAAATAGTAGATACAATTGCAAGTTTTATTTTCTCTAAATAGGCACAATATATATATATATATATATATATATATATATATATATATATATATATATATATATATATATATATATATATATATATATATATATATATATTGCTAGGAAATCTTCCATGTACACAGAAAAAGACTCTCTTCACTGTTTTGCTCATTTATTGGTGTAATTGTCATCTTCGATAATGGCTCATGCAAGCCGAAAGCTTAGATAGGATTAAAAAATATGTATCAATATTGTGATTTTCTTTCTTCGTTTAATGATAATGTTATTAAGCTTATCAGACGATATGAAAAGAACTTACATAAAATATATAGACAACACTTGTCTATATTATTTAATGAAACATGCATCAATATATATATATATATATATATATATATATATATGTAAGCAAATATGTGGATGTAGATCCGACGGTATGATGAAAATGTGGAAATAGACATCTTCAGGACATGGCTATTGAACACATATTTATATTAAATTTAAGTTAAAATGAAGAGACGATATATACAGGACTAGTCAGAAACAGAAAAACTGAAATTCTGAATTTCAGTTTTTCTGATTAGACCGAAACGTCTGACGTTGACAGCAAAACAAAAAAAAAACAAAATAAAAAAAAAGAAAGTAAACTCACATATTCGGATTTTGCTTTGTCTTTTCCACATTTTCCTCATATATATATATATATATATATACATATATATATATATATATATGTATATATATCTGTGTGTGTCTGTGTGTGTGTGTGTGTGTGTGTGTGAGTGTATATACATACATACATACATATATATATATATATATATATATATATATATATATATATATATATATATATATATATATATATATATTAGATAATCACCTTGACGATCCGTTTAGGTAAAACCTAGGTAGGTTTGCCTGGGTCCGTAGGATTATCTTAAGTTTTGCTCTACATCGTTTATCGAGAGCTTTACGTAGTTGCCTTTTACTCGTTTTGGAGGGTTTTTTTCTTTGGACTCTGAGCTTGAACTCTGGGCGATTGTTTCGCCTCAATTTCATGTTCTTGGTTCTTTCTTTTTTTATTCCTCATTTTTCCTTGGGTACCGATTTGTTCTACTAAAAATCGAACTATCCAATTTTTTTCCAAGCGAGTACCACCATTTATATATATATATATATATATATATATATATATATATATATATATATATATATATATATATATATATATATATATATTATTAAAATGGACAAAGTCCGACAATTATTTTTAAGACATTTTTATGTCTATACATTCTTTTTACAGATACAAATATTTAAGTAAATTCTCTGTTTTATAATGAACAGTATTAAACAACATTTACCGACCTGAATCGTTAAGGCACGTCAGGCTATACGACCTTTCCGTATAGGATACAGGTTCGATTCCTGTCGGAGGACGAATATTTTCTATGAAAATTTCTCGGACATTCAGGATGGAAAAGGTTGTTTAATACTGTTTATTATAAACAGAGCATTTACTTTAATATTTGTATCTATAAAAATAATGTATAAACATAAAATGTCTTAAATATATATATATATTCTCTGTGTGTGTATATATATGTGCGTGTTCTCTTTTATCATGAACGTGAAATTTTCATAAAAATCCAATAATTAGATGAATTCTGGGAAATTTTCAAAATTGATGTGTTTCGTATGTTTACACATTGCAAACATTTTTCAAACACAAATATGTTTAAAAAATATAAATAACATTTGTATCAATTTTTTTACATTCTTTTAACTATGAATTAGTGAAAAAATAATCATAAAATTAAGATTTTATATATATTTGATGGCCGGTTTTTGCACCGATTTCAAATTTCAAATTAAGATTGGAGATATCTATCTATCTGATTCTGTTTATATCTATCTATTTATCTATCTATCTATCTATCTATCTATCTATCTATCTATCTATCCTTGTCTGTTCATATCTATCTATCTATCTATCTATCTATCTATCTATCTATCTATCTATCTATCCTTGTCTGTTCATATCTATCTATCTATCTATCTATCTATCTATCTATCTATCTATCTATCTATCTATCTATCTATCCTTGTCTGTTCATATCTATCTATCTATCTATCTATCCATCTATCTATGTATCTATCTATCCTTGTCTGTTCATATCTATCTATCTATCTATCTATCTATCTATCTATCTATCTATCTATCTATCTATCTATCCTTGTATGTTAATATCTATCTATCTATCTATCTATCTATCTATCTATCTATCTATCTATCTATCTATCTATCTATCCTTGTCTGTTCATATCTATCTATCTATCTATCTATCTATCTATCTATCTATCCTTGTCTGTTCATATCTATCTATCTATCTATCTATCTATCTATCTATCTATCTATCTATCTATCCTTGTCTGTTCATATCTATCTATCTATCTATCTATCTATCTATCTATCTATCCTTGTCTGTTCATATCTATCTATCTATCTATCTATCTATCTATCTATCTATCTATCTATCTATCCTTGTCTGTTCATATCTATCTATCTATCTATCTATCTATCTATCTATCTATCTATCCTTGTCTGTTCATATCTATCTATCTATCTATCTATCTATCTATCTATCTATCTATCTATCTATCTATCTATCCTTGTCTGTTCATATCTATCTATCTATCTATCTATCTATCTATCTATCTATCTATCTATCTATCTATCCTTGTCTGTTCATATCTATCTATCTATCTATCTATCTATCTATCTATCTATCTATCTATCTATCTATCTATCTATCCTTGTCTGTTCATATCTATCTATCTATCTATCTATCTATCTATCTATCTATCTATCTATCTATCCTTGTCTGTTCATATCTATCTATCTATCTATCTATCTATCTATCTATCTATCTATCCTTGTCTGTTCATATCTATCTATCTATCTATCTATCTATCTATCTATCTATCTATCCTTGTCTGTTCATATCTATCTATCTATCTATCTATCTATCTATCCTTGTCTGTTCATATCTATCTATCTATCTATCTATCTATCTATCTATCTATCTATCTATCTATCTATCTATCTATCTATCTATCCTTGTCTGTTCATATCTATCTATCTATCTATCTATCTATCTATCTATCTATCTATCTATCTATCTATCTATCTATCCTTGTCTGTTCATATCTATCTATCTATCTATCTATCTATCTATCTATCTATCTATCTATCTATCTATCTATCTATCCTTGTCTGTTCATATCTATCTATCTATCTATCTATCTATCTATCTATCTATCTATCTATCTATCCTTGTCTGTTCATATCTATCTATCTATCTATCTATCTATCTATCTATCTATCTATCTATCTATCTATCCTTGTCTGTTCATATCTATCTATCTATCTATCTATCTATCTATCTATCTATCCTTGTCTGTTCATATCTATCTATCTATCTATCTATCTATCTATCTATCTATCTATCTATCTATCTATCTATCTATCCTTGTCTGTTCATATCTATCTATCTATCTATCTATCTATCTATCTATCTATCTATCTATCTATCTATCTATCCTTGTCTGTTCATATCTATCTATCTATCTATCTATCTATCTATCTATCTATCTATCTATCTATCCTTGTCTGTTCATATCTATCTATCTATCTATCTATCTATCTATCTATCTATCTATCTATCTATCTATCCTTGTCTGTTCATATCTATCTATCTATCTATCTATCTATCTATCTATCTATCTATCTATCTATCTATCCTTGTCTGTTCATATCTATCTATCTATCTATCTATCTATCTATCTATCTATCTATCCTTGTCTGTTCATATCTATCTATCTATCTATCTATCTATCTATCTATCTATCTATCTATCTATCCTTGTCTGTTCATATCTATCTATCTATCTATCTATCTATCTATCTATCTATCTATCTATCCTTGTCTGTTCATATCTATCTATCTATCTATCTATCTATCTATCTATCTATCTATCTATCTATCTATCTATCTATCTATCTATCCTTGTCTGTTCATATCTATCTATCTATCTATCTATCTATCTATCTATCCTTGTCTGTTCATATCTATCTATCTATCTATCTATCTATCTATCTATCTATCCTTGTCTGTTCATATCTATCTATCTATCTATCTATCTATCTATCTATCTATCTATCTATCTATCTATCTATCTATCCTTGTCTGTTCATATCTATCTATCTATCTATCTATCTATCTATCTATCTATCTATCCTTGTCTGTTCATATCTATCTATCTATCTGTCTATCTATCTATCTATCTATCTATCTATCTATCTATCTATCTATCTATCTATCCTTGTCTGTTCATATCTATCTATCTATCTATCTATCTATCTATCTATCTATCTATCTATCTATCTATCTATCCTTGTCTGTTCATATCTATCTATCTATCTATCTATCTATCTATCTATCTATCTATCTATCCTTGTCTGTTCATATCTATCTATCTATCTATCTATCTATCTATCTATCTATCTATCTATCTATCCTTGTCTGTTCATATCTATCTATCTATCTATCTATCTATCTATCTATCTATCTATCTATCTATCTATCTATCCTTGTCTGTTCATATCTATCTATCTATCTATCTATCTATCTATCTATCTATCTATCCTTGTCTGTTCATATCTATCTATCTATCTATATATCTATCTATCTATCTATCTATCTATCTATCTATCTATCTATCTATCTATCTATCTATCCTTGTCTGTTCATATCTATCTATCTATCTATCTATCTATCTATCTATCTATCTATCTATCTATCTATCTCATGTTTCATGTTCATATTCTGTTTTATGTATTCTTTTTCTTTCTCTGTTAATTTCCCCTTTTTTTCCTTTTTTCTTCACTCACTTTCATTTCTATTTAAAAACATTTTTTCTTTCCTTCCGATCATGAAAAGTCTTTTGCCTTTTTCCTGTTCTCCTTCTCCCACGTTATGATCATTTTTTCTCCCTTTTTGTTTATCTGTCACTCAATCCCCCTCTCTCTTGTACTTTTCCCTTCAATATTCTTCACTTTTTAACTCATTCACGTCCAAAGCTATCCCCTCTCTTTCTTTTCTTTCTCTCACTTTATCTCTCTCTGTATTTTCTCTTCTCCTTTTCTCCTTTTCCCCTTCATTTGCCTTTTTTCTCCCTCGCTTTCCCTTCGCTGTTTTTCTTTCGCTTTCACCCTCACTTTCTTTCAAATGTATATAATGATCTTGCACACCCACTCAAACAGTTTAATCCATACATTATGGTGGGGGTGTTTGTATACAGTACAAGTCATTTTGCACGCTTGAAAGCGTTGATACACTACCGACCCGCTAATCTACGGGAAGAGATTGTCAAAATATTAGATTTGAATCAATGACCGCTGTAAAACTCAATTAGACGGACGAATGCTTAAATTTCGTAATTGAAAAAAAAAAAAAAGAAAAAAGAAAAGAAAAGAAAAAACAAACAAACAAAAAGGCATCGACTTTTCATCACTCATCTAGGACTTTCGTCGGTCTTTTTAGATTTCCGCCCTTCCCTGTAGTCTGTTACCAACACTTCCGTCACCACCGCTTAACCTTTTTTCTGATTTCTCCATCTCCGCCTCAATCTACGAAATTCTTTTCTTGGGACTTTCATCTTCCAACGCTTCCTGCCATTTCTTCGTATTATTATTATTATTATTATTATTATTATTATTATTATTATTATTATTATTATTATTATTATTATTATTATTATTATCAGTTTCTATTCTTCCTTCTGATTTTTATTTCCATCCGCTGCACCAAAGAATGATTCTAAAGTGAGCTTTTCCGTTCTCCCTTACCACGTGACAGCCATCCCCAGCTGTCACTAAGACTGTGTTAAATTAGACGGGGCGCGCGTTCATTCAAGAAACTTTCCTGTTTTTATGCGCACCGTTATGTTTTTTTTTCCAAAGCTTGTAAATATAAAAAGAACAATTTCTTTTTTTTTTTAACCAGCAACTATCTTTTTTTTCGGTATTTCATTGTTCTTTTCTTTTTCTGTTCTTCCACGTATTTTTTTTTTAACATTCTCCTACAACTCTTTCTTCCTGATTCACACTTTCCTTCTTTTCTTCTCATCATCCTTCTTTTCCTCCTCCACCTTCCACCACCACCACCTCCTCCTCCAACTTCTTCTTCTTGTTCAAATTCTGCTTCAAATTCTTCTTCTTATTCAAATTCTTCTTCATCAAATTCTTCTTCTTCAATTTCTTCTTCTTCTTCAAATGCTTCTTCAAATTCTTCTTCTTCAAATTCTTCTTCTGCTTCATCCACTTCTTCTTCTTTTTCTTCTTCTTCTTCAAATTCTTCTTCTTCAAATTCTACTTCTTCAAATTCTTCCTCTTCAAATTCTCATGCTCCTATTCCCTTTTTCTACTTCAAGCAAAGTCTTCTTTTTCTCTAAATTTCTTCTTTTCATTTTCTTCTTCTTCTTCTTCTTCTTCTTCTTCTTCTTCTTCTTCTTCTTCTTCAAATTCTTCTTCAAATTCTTCTTCTTCAAATTCTTCTTCAAATTCTTCTTCAAATTCTTCTTCTTCAAATTCTTCTTCTTCTTCACGGTTCATTCAAACAAATCCTCCTGTGCTTCACCACAAACAAAAT
>OZ038520.1:5703651-5708651 GCA_964036315.1 Acanthosepion esculentum
AAGAAAAGTAGGGCTAAAGAAAAAGATCGCATTACCTACCTAGAGACCTTGCGTAAATAAATGACAGAAGAGGGTTTAGGATATATAAAAAAAGTCAAAATTTATTAATAGCTACAAATGAGGGCAAATTATGGAGAGACTTGATTGCTAATGTCATGAATAAACATGGCATATAGAAGAAGAAAACTGGTAATGATAATTTTAAGAAGCTGTTAGATTTTCTGACAATCTTGATTGGAACTATCTATCTGTCTATCTACGCTTATTACTATCTATCTGACCATATCTATCGATCTCTACCTATCTATCCATATCTATCGATCTTAGTCTATCTATGTATGCCTATTCATATCTATCTATCTATCTATCTATCTATCTATCTATGCTTATTCCTATCTATCTGGCCATATCTATCGATCTCTACCTATCTATCCATATCTATCGATCTTAGTCTATCTATGTATACCTATTCATATCTATCTATCTATCTATCTATCTATCTACGTTTATTCCTATCTATCTGACCATATCTATCGATCTCTACCTATCTATCAATATCTATCGATCTTAGTCTATCTATGTATGCCTGTTCATATCTATCTATCTACGCTTATTCCTATCTATCAGGCCATATCTATCGATCTCTACCTATCTATCCATATCTGTCGATCTTAGTCTATCTATGTATACCTATTCATTATCTATCTATCTATCTATCTATCTATCTATCTATCTATCTATCTATCTATCTGATTCTGTTCATATCTATCTATCTATCTATCTATCTATCTATCTATCTATCTATCTATCTATCTATCTATCTATCTACGCTTATTCCTATCTATCTGACCATATCTTTCGATATTATGAAGCTGTTACATTTTCTGACAATCTTGATTGGAACCAACACTGAAGGTTCTTGGGTTACGTCGGAACCGATGTGCAGCGAATCGTGGTTATGGTGCCATCTCCTATAATATAATACGTCGTCAAGCGGCTTTATGAGAAAGACAACGTTGTTTCTTCACCGGCTGTAGGCGATATTAGATCGTGCTACATTCTCCTTTTTGTCGTTAATTTTTTTTAATTATTTTTTTGAATCCTTTATTATGGCTCCCAAGTATAAGGCCGACACGTGGATGCTTATGTAGGTGAATCGGACCTACGCTGAAAATCGCGCCGTAGAAACGGATTTCCTAGCGTTTTTTGGCTACTTCGCTAGCCATTATCAAGGATGTGTTTTGGATGAGGAAATTTTGGATGCCGTTTTGGATGTTGAAATTTCACTCGGAACAGTCATAACTATGGACAATTCCTATATCTCTTAACCCACGAAAAACGGAAAAATTTTAGATTGCTGGAAACATCGCCATGAAACATGCATGAAAGAAAGATTGCTGCCCAAATACAAATATATATATATATATATATATATATATATATATATATATATATATATATATATATATATATATATGTATATATGTAAACGTAATATGTATAAATATGTAGAAAGAAAACGTAACAAACAGTGAAAGTTTTACCACTAAAAATATAAATAATTATGCGAATACGATTGACGTTAAGGCAAGTAATGCAAAACCTGCGGGTCCTTCACAGAACAATTGTCCTTATTTTATTTGCAACGTTTAATACGATTTATTCTCTGTATAGGCCTTCAAGTATATTAGCCTCATTATTTGAGGTAGAGGTATTCTGGGTGGAACAGTAACTTTTGAGTTAACATAAGCGCATACATACTTCTTAATAAAATAATATATTGGCGGAATTGTTTATAATGACACATTGTTTTTTCAATTAGAGTTCTTCCTTGGCTTCCATCTCCGCCACAATTAGATTGCAATAGAATGAAAGAGAAAAATAGAGAAGGAGGGAGAACGAGAGAACAAGAGGGCAGAAGAAAACGATAATTTGATTGACTGTGTTCGATTTTTTTCTGTCGTTATTTTTTATCTTTTTTTTTAACTGAACTTGAAAAAAAAGGAGAATGTTGTTTTTTGTATTTTTAAAAAAGATAAAAATCACTTCGCGACCTATTTCGACTTATAAACCAGTAATATGTCGAATAAAACATTTTGTATTTATTGTGTGTCAGCTATGTAAAATATATTTAAAAGATAAGTGTCAATCGATTATTTCTTATCATTTCACAATAATGTGGAGGTCTATCCTTGGATCTACTTTATTTCTTCTCTTCGTCAAAAAACCTTCTCGATATGATCAGTTCCGTACTAGGTATATATGCTGATGACACTACTCTTTACTCCTGACAGTCTGATAGGTCTAAATAAAGTAAAATTGGCACTTGCTCTCGAAACTAACCACCAGTCAGTTACTAACTTGAGCAAGATATGACCTGTAAAATTTAACGTCTCCAAAAAGAAATTACTATCTTTTAATCATCATAGAGAACAGTATTTTCCATCCATTAGCATTGCTAATTAGCAATGCTAATGGAATGAAAATACAACTCCTTGGTCTGATGTTTTCCACTGACACTAAATGGAGTATTTATATGGAATCAATCACTAGGTTTACTGCTACGAAAGTTAGTTACTGTATCGTGCCAGACATTTTTTCCTGTCAGAATTCATCTAGCAGATTTATAAATCTATCGTTCGTTCGTGTATTGAATATTGCTGCCATATCTGGTCTGGTGTTCCTGCAATATATCTCGCGATTCTACACAAAATCCAATGAAGGGTCTGTAATGCTATTGGTTCTCACCTGGCATCTCGACTTCAGTCACACCGTGATAAGTCTCCCCATTATTTTTATTTTTTTTCATGGTAGTTGTTCTAATGATCAATAGGTACTTGGTATTTACACCGAAGGAACTTAATTATAATACTAGATTGGCAATTAGGTCTCATCGTTTTACTTTTGAAATGTCTAGATGTAACCGTAAGTTCTATTCTAATAGTTTCTTTTCCCGTACTTCTCATATCTCTTCCAGTTTCTTGTTTCCCTGCAAACAAAAATATCCAAAAATTTAAATGCGACGTTCATCGCCATCTTCTGTGTTCTTGAAATCTGTACTTTCTAGTCACTGTCCTTTCTAGTCACTGAAGTATTCGCTTTCTTTTTCACCCCCTTTAACCCCTTGCGTCTTAGTGGCATTATCGCCATCTTCTGTCTTCCTGAAATCTGTTCTTTTATTGTCCTTTCTCGTCTCTGAAGTATTCTCATTCTCTTTCACTCCCTGTAATCCCTTGCGTCTTAGTGGTATTATCGCCTTGCTTTGAGTGAAATGATTAGAAAATTGATACGTTCTGATAAGCTATATCATAGCTATTTTTCGCGAACAAAGTTTTTGTATGGATTTCCGAAATTACTCCAAGTACTTCCACATTGTTTGGAAGAAAGAAGGAAGGTTATATTTCTTGGGTTTGTGCTAGAAGTTTTAAGATAGAGAATCACGTGAATATTATTAAGAACCCTTTAAATTAGAAATTGATGTACCGTTGTCAATAGAAGTGATGGGTTGCAGTATAAGAAGTTAGACAATCTTTTTTATAAGCAACTCGTTTACCAGCAACTTTATTAAAATTTATCAAAATAATGATGACATCAGAGCGTGTCAAGCAAACTAACCCCCCACAAAAAAAAACCTGAATCAAAAGAGTAACTATAATTAATTATAATTAATTAGGTTATTTTACTATGGTTGAACAAAAGTTCGCAACGTCTTTAAGTGAATTTCAAAAACAATATTTAGATATCTCCTCATAGATTTATTCAACTACACATGTGCTATTGTGTTCCACCACCTTTTATCGTCTTTGAAACAGCTTCACAATTCCAACCTCCCAGAACTTGGCATCTTTCTGGGTGATGAGATGATCTTAGTGATTTTTAAAGGTTTCTAAATAAATAAATTTCACCTCATTACGAGAATTTTATAGGGATCAAAATAAGTGGTAATTCAAAAGCGTAGGTTCGAGTGTTTATGGCAAGTTTAGTAGAATATTCCCACCGTTATATCAATTTCTGCCGGATCAACAAATAGAAATAAAATCTGGTGTTGTCCTAATGAAAGATGACACTATTCCGATTAGCTATTTCTAGACACCTGTCATGGATCGCTGAATAATCGATCTATCTGGGAACAGTATTTGTTCGAATGCAGTTCGTAACCTACTGTATATAAAATTCTGTGACTTCCATTAATCCTTCCCTTTGTCAAACCCTCTAAAATAGCCATATACTTCACCGATCGAAACCAAAGTTTAGGGAGAAGAGCAAACTAGTAAAGGGGTACAAAGTACAGTTGGTTTTAGTAGGGTGCATAGCTTAGTACAATAAATTTGCATTAATATTTTTGAAAAAATTATAAGTTTTATAATTTAACATACAAAACACTTTAATGATTAAAATAAGAAATAGTTATTTAATAAAAATTCAATATTACTTTTGTATATCTTTTCGTTAAGCTTTTATATATACAAGAATCCAGTTTGAAATACGATTGCGGGAACTACAAAAAAATTACAAGGCCAATTGTTTCAAAAGTTGGAATTTGGCTCCGGAAATAAATATTTACGCACGGTTGTATGTTGCATACCCAAGAGTAAGAAATCCTAAGAATTTATTATTCGCTGTTACAAAGGAAATTTTCTTAAAAATTATTGTTTACCATGAATTTCTATAAAATTAAATTGAATTAAAGAAATTATTAAATCGCGAAGTAGGTTTTTTGTCAAAGTATTTTTCCCCCCCCAAAAAATCGGCTTATTCAAGTTCTATCGATTGGTTTGCAAAATTGAACGAAATGTAGAGTTTGTAAATCTCGACAAAAATGTTAGCGATAATTTCAACAATACTAAATACTTTTGAGGATTTCAACATGCATCAGCGTATTGTAGAAAGAAATCTAATCTTGATAAATTTCTGGAGACAGGATCAGTGGCCGATGCCAAAGGCTGTGTAAGGCCAGCAAAGCCAGAGGGAAAACTTTTGGTTATATCTGACTATGCAGC
>OZ038520.1:5713651-5716151 GCA_964036315.1 Acanthosepion esculentum
CTTTTGAACTGGATTATGTTTATCCCTTTTGTACTGTTTAGGATTGGGTTTCTGATTCATTCTACAGTCTTTTTTCACTAATAGTAGCCTACTGCGCCTTGTGTCTTTGTGGTATTATCGTCTTGTTTGGTGTGTATTGATTTTAAAATGTCATTGATTTTGTTTAAATTACGTGGAAAATTCGATCTGATAGTAAATGATTAAACAAGCTTCTGTTTGATAATACACCTTTCTCAGGTTAATAATAAATGCTGAGGTCAAGTTAGTGATTTTGAGCTTAAAGCAAAACGTGCAAGTAAATAAGGAAGGTCTTTAATAAAAGAAAATTTAGATTAATAATGAGAAAAACTTACTTAAAAGAGAAAAAAAGTTCATGCGATTTCCACAAGTTATAACAGAGTGTATATACCATACGTCAGGTTCGGTATACATCAGTTTTAATTAGAAAAAATAAAATAACATTTCAAGTAAACTCGATTAACTCAGATTACAGTATTATCGTCAAATTTTAAAAAAAATTAATTTCAATCTGAAATTAAACGGAATTAAAATAAAATATATATTTAATAGATAAATGGATAGTCAACAATATATATATATATATATATATATATATATATATATATATATATATATATATATATATATATATATATATATATATATATATATATAAAAGACAATAGGAAAATTGTAATATTAGCCGACGCTTTTTGTCCAATGTGGACTTTTTCAAAGCAAAAACGAAATGAATTTATTAAAACAAAGTAACTTTTAATCACAAAACTTGACGTAATTTTCAGTTGATAATATAAATACAATAGCGTTTTCTAAATTCTTCCAGTTGCCAAGGACATTTCTTTTTTTGTCTTGAAAAAGTCCGCATTGAACGTAACGCGTCGGCTAATATTACAGTTTTCCTATTGTCTTTTATCTTTATAAAACTTGTCTTTTACTACAGGAAATTTTTCTTATATATATATATATATATATATATATATATATATATATAATATGGATAAAACAACTGAAAAGTTGCAAAGAAAAAAAATGAATGTTTTTTTGTGAAAGTATTTATTTATATGTTTTTATATATATATATTTGATATTTCAGATCGCCTCGATCTTTCCTCAAAAATTAATTAAATAACTGTATTAGGAAGTTTGTTTACAAGTAGCGTCCGTCGGGAGACGCGGACGTCACGTGAGGTGGAATGCAACTGTGTTTGAATATTTCTAACGTAAATCTAACGATAATATTTTAGATGTTGTTTAAAAAGGTTTTTTTAACTATATCTAAAGAAATTTTTTAACTATTGAAATATATATATATATATATATATATATATATATATATATATATATATATATATATATACAGAGGGAGAGAGGGGAGAGCGAGAGAGAAAAGAGGGGATTAATACAGTTTATTTTTGTTACTTAGCTGATCAATATTAAATTCTGTAGCTCGACTCCAAAGTTTCGTAGACGAACCTTTTGTAATCCTTCAGTTTAGTCGTGACGGTGTTTCAGCAATTATAGATGAATATCATATATAAAGTTTATATGTCAGACAAATGGCGGGTATCTAAATGACAAAATGTGATGCGAGTCGTCCCTTCAAATTAAATAATGTTTTATTAAGGTAATCATATATATGTAAGGGGAGGGAATGAAATCGAAACAAACATTGATTATAATTATATACCGAGAGAAACACTTAACAGTAGATTTGTAATTTGTAATTTTTGGCGTCCGCGTTGTCTACATTTAAAAAAGAATATAACTATATTTTAATGGCATTAGTTTTGTTACAGAAGATGATATTCTGCATGAATCATGGGAGATTTACCGGGGGAGGATTCAGTAAGCGGCGTGGTATTTTTAGTGTATCTCTAGATGTATAGTTTTAACCGTCGTTTATTTCTATCTCGTCCCCTCTCCCTAACCAAACACACACAGACACAGACACACACACACACACACACACACACACACACACACACACACACACACACACACACACACACACACAGAGAGAGAGAGACACACACACATATATATGTATATATATATATAGATAGATAGATAGAGAGATAGAGAGATAGATAGAAAAATATGCATAGAGTGACATAGATAGATAGATAGATATGCATAGAGTGACATAGATAGATAGAAAAATATGCCTAGAGTGACATAGATAGATAGACAGATAGATAGATAGATACAATATATGAGTTAGTCTGAAGTGGTCTATTTGATGTATGAAATGCGTCACAAAGCATTTTTCATTTTGTCATTCAATTACCAATCATATATATATATATATATATATGTATGTATTCAAACATATATTGTTAAATATAACAAACAACGAATGCCTATTATGTTTTATCATAAGCCATTCCAAGCGTCATAGTTTAGTTTCAAGACAAAATAAAGACAAAAACTGTCCAAAATTTGGATATTTCTTTATTATATTGGTCGTCGATCTAAGCTT
>OZ038520.1:5718651-5721151 GCA_964036315.1 Acanthosepion esculentum
TGTTATACTCAAATCATTTGGAAGTTTGCATCTCCAATACCAATAATCTTAAAGCATTAAATTCTTACATTGATCACACAAGTACTACATTATCCGGTAGGTTAACTTTACACTTGTCGAAAATTAGAGCAATTCATGTAAATGACGATCATCATATAAGCCAGCAACAATATACAACAATTAACATAAGACAAATATTAGTAGATAATATCAAATATGCTATAGAGCATATAAAAAGAATTAAAATCATAAAAACTATTATTTTACAAAATAAACAACCTCCATGAAACTACATTATACACATCTCCAAGATCTATGAAACCGTTTTACAAGTGTCGTCACATGTCGATGCACATATATTTAAACTGGAAATAACGTTCTCCGAAAATACCATAATGTAGCTAACAAACATTTGTTTACGATACTAACAAAACTTAGTTCAAACGTACCTGAACAAAAGCAGAATAAAACATGAATTATGGACACTTTGTTCTCAATTCTGAGAGGTGTGTGTAACATCTTATTCGAAAACTGGGAAAAAAAAACTCTGTAAACATATGTTATCGAATGAATTTAATACAACTTTAATACAAAATCTTTCTTTCTATATATATATATAAACAAACAGCCACAGACATATGCCCACAGGCACACATACATACATAGAATTACCTGAAAGACTTTGCCTACAGAGAAAATACGCACACAAAAATTCTTTGCCTATGGTAAATACGCTAACAGCACAGCCATTTCTAAATATATATGGGAAATTAAAAAGGAAATACACTAGAAATATCATGAAAAATAATGAAAAGAATATCAGCATACAACAAGAAATCCATACGCTGTAAGCGTTGAGGGTAAAATAGCTATAATCATTCACCTTCCCAGACCAAACACAAATTACTAAATAATTTATGTCAAAATGCAAACACAAAAACAATTTTTTACAACGATGCTTAAAAATCGGAACCTAAAAACAAATAGCTTTTAAATCATTACCAAGAAAATTGCAAATATATACACTATATCCTGTGCAGGTAATGTAACATACTTTAGCCAAAGCCAATCAAAAACAATAAACAAATAATTTATAAAACATCAAGAAAATTGCAAATATATGTACTGTTTACAACGCGGATAATGTAACATACTTTAGACACAACCCTATACTTTAAAGTAATCAAGTAAGATAACCAAGCCCCCCTCCAAATAATTAAACAAATAAATACAATAAATAATAGACAAATCTTAACACATCACGAAAATATGGTATTTTTGTATTAAAAAAGAATCACTTGGAATATCCTTTCCACTTACGGGTCTGATATTCTCTCTCTCTCTCTCTCTCTCTCTCTCTCTCTCTCTCTCTCTCTCTCTCTCTCTATATATATATATATATATATATATATATATATATATATATATATATGTGTGTGTGTGTGTGTGTGAGTGTGTGTGTGTGTGTATATATATATATATATATATATATATATATATATATATATATATATATATATATATATATATATATATATATATACCCGAATGTAATGAGAACGAAAATAATACATAAACTCTAACGTTCAAAGCATTAATTCAAAAGGGGGCTCAATAACGATAGTAGGGCAATAATTAGTTATTATAATTTTTTCATATAGGCAAAAACAATTTACTCATTACAAAGATGCAAATTCGTTTCGTGTCGAATTGTAATTAACTGCACTGAAACGAAGTTGCATCTTTGTAGAGAGTATATTGTTTTTGTCTATATGAAAAAATTATAATATAAATATATTGGGTAAATATCAAACCAGTTTCTATAGCTTTGGCAACTGGTCTATCGCAGAAAGAAATGTCAAACTACTCTTCCTTGTAGGTTACTTGGATCGATATAAATCTGATGAAGGCCGGAGAGCACAACGACCGAAACATTGTGACAACAACAGCAAAGACCATGACAATCGTCCGAATGTAAACAGAGTAAATAAACAAAATGTAATCTCTTTCAATATACCTGAAACAGTTCCTATATGGAATGAAAATAAGAATTGATGAATTCAGTAATTACTGCAGCTATTGCTGGATGGTCACCTCAAAGATTGTTCTACAGAAGGATGCTAAGGATATCTTGGACCGAGCAACGATGAGGTTTTGGAGGGGATGCAAACAAGGAGGAAGCTTATACTTAACATCAGCAAGAGACTGCTGAAATTTCTGGGACACGTCATGAGAAAGGAGGGCTTGGAGAATCTGATACTCGCAGGGCGAATAGAGGGTAAGTGTGACAAGGGAAAGCAATGAACGACATACCTGGCGGGCTTAAACAAGTGGATGGAGTATTGGGGAGGTGGCAGAGGGACGAAACTTATTGGGAGTTACAAGGGATAGAGGGAAGTAGACACGACACATAAAAAGAAATAAATTACGATACAGTAGCTGTCATTTTTATTAAATGGTGCTGGTTATAATATTTTAGCTCACCAGTGTAAATGTTCCT
>OZ038520.1:5733651-5741151 GCA_964036315.1 Acanthosepion esculentum
TAAGATTGTATATGCATCACAGAATAGGAGTTAAGACATTGTTTAGAAAATGTGCAGTATTCATTGATGCGTCTATTGGAAATAATAGTATGAAAAATAACAGACAGACAGACCGACAGAAAGAAAGAAAGAAAGAAAGAAAGAAAATGAGGCAAGGAAGATAGAAAAAAGAAAGGCTGAGATAATAAAGTGGAGGAAAAAAGAAAGTAAGACTAAGACATGGACCTGAGAAAGAAAGAAAGAAAGAAAGAAAGAAAGAAAAGCTGAGACAGTGAAGCCGAGAAATAAAGAAAGAAAGACACAAAAATACATGAATATAAGGATTAAGAAGATAGACTCAAATAGGTAGAGACAAAGAAGAAGAAGAAGAAGAAGAAGAAGAAGAAGAAGAAGAAGAAGAAGAAGAAGAAGAAGAAGATTGGTTGGAAAATATGGTTATAAGTAAGAGTGGAGTTGCAAAACATCAGACTAATTGGGATCGTCATGTAACAGAAATTGTGCTACTAAATAGTGTAGGATTTCACTATTTGATCTGAGTTCCCATGACAACAGAATACGTAATCTTTCTGTAGGCAATTTACGTACGAATGTCATGAGGGAGAAACGTGCTGGAAAATAACACTGATGCAAAGAAAAAAAAATGGCCGGGCTTCCCGCCGCAAATATCTATGTTTACCAAAACATTGAAATACAAGAGATATCAGTTGGCGTTTTTGCCAACGAACCGGTCGAGCTCTAATACCAAGGTATCTTTGCTCCAGTTGTGCCCCCCACGGGCTCAGATCTGGCGATTTTCCTCGGTGTCCAGACATTTTCTATAGTTAGAAGGCGGATCGGGAAAACAGTTTGATTGCATATTTTGTTCTAACAAAAGTTTGTGATTCTTATTCATGAGTCAGTAAGAACTTTTGTTACCTTTATGTTGAACTTGTTTTCGTTGGTTTTTACTTAAAAGACTAACATTAAAATTACTGCAAGAGTTTTGCCTTTACTTCTTGATTAACGGTATAAACTGTATGAGAAAACAATTAATATATAACTTGACATTGCTTTAATTCTCATCCTTTTTCCGTTACCGTATATACTCGCGTATCAAGCGACTTTTGAAGACCTAATTTTGAAGTTAATTTAGATAATTTCCCACTGTCCCTGTTACCTTCAATCTCTCTTGAGAGTGTCAAATTTTCCAAGCTCCCTTTCCTCATACATTGTTATATAAATTTCAGCTGTCTTTTTCTGATGTTAAGTATAAGTGTCCCTTTTTGTCTCCGTTATCACTAAAACTTCGTCGTTGATCATATGTTCAGTCCATAGTATTCTCAGCATCCTTCTGTAGAACCATATTTCTGTTGCTTCAAGTCTCTTATTCATCTGTCTGGATATTGCCCCAAATTTACTGTTATTGAGAGTTGAAAAGTTGGAATTATTCGGAAAAAGGCATTACCAAAAACAGCGAGAATACAAAGGGAATATTGAAGAGACATTCTTAATCTTCAATGGTCACACTATATATATATATATATATATATATATATATATATATATATATATATATATATATATATACATACATACACATATATATATATATATATATATATATATATATATATATATATATATATCGAGGAAATTATAAGACTGATGTAATGGAATAACCTGCCACCCCATTGAGTGACTAGACTATATGTAGTAACTAACTATAAGTATCTGTAAGTCAACGGACTACAGACTCCAGCTGACATCTTTTCGGCTGTGCGGTTGAACTCTCTGCCTTCGGACAGATTGGAACCCGGACGGCAGGGTCTCGTCGGGGAGGTAGACCGACCCTGAACCAGTTTATACAGGTTCGAAGGTAATATTTTTGGCCGAGGCTACGGGCTCGGAGAACCCACGATATAACTCGGCCTTGTGCCACATATGACCCGCGTGGGGGAGCTGTTAAATATACAAGCTGAAATCTTTTCAGCTTTGATGGTCGGCAGAGAGGAACCCGGACGAGGCTATGCCGAAGGGCAGAGTCTCGTTCGGTTAGGTAGACCGACCCTAACCCCGTTTATACGGGTTCAAAGGGAATATTTTTTGCCGAGTCTACGGACTCGGAAAACCCATGTTAAACCCGTCCTTGTGCCACATACGAACCTCATGGGGGAGCTGTTAAATATACCAGCTGAAATCTTTTCAGCTTTGATGGTCAAACTCTCTGCCTTCGGGCAGAGTGGAACTTGGACGAGGCTATGTCAAATGGCAGAGACTCGTCTCGGGAAACAGATACCCGACCTCGTTTTATATGGGGTCTACGGGGAATTTTTGGCCGAGCCTAGGGTTCGGATTGCCCCACATTAAACTCACATCCTTCCTTGTTGGGAGGCAGGTAAATACCGACTAGCTGGGATCTGTTGAGTACGACTCAGACTTATGAGAGAACTACCGACCTTCCAATAGTAGCACTCACTATTGGATTGACTTGCGATAACCTTATGCCTAACTGTTACCTTTTTTTATTATTATTGTATTGGTTTTTACAACAAACCTTTACTTATTTTATCCACCGTGTTTTTCAAGTATATATTCCTATTAGGATGGAATATAACAAAGACAAAATAGAACAAGTTTATTTGTGACGCGTTTCTTCTGTTAGGATTTTGATGTTGACATTGTTGTGACAGGTGAACGTGAGACGCTGGTAGTTTCAAAAGTTTTTGAAATAATTTACAAAAAAACAATTTTTGCAATTTGTATTTTGTTAAATATCTAAGTTAAAGGGAAGTTTCAAAATTAGTTTTTCGATATAAACAAGCAAATATATATTTTCATTTATTTTTTTGTTTGTTTGACAAACCACGTATACTTTTTACCTTTTTCTGTTTGACATTTTTACCCCCACAAACCAGATGGGGCAGTAGCAGAGGAGACTTGTGATTCAGAAATAAAACTAAATTTCCGGTAATAAGGGTGGTTTAGTTTTCCCTGCGCTGCTTCTTAAGAAATATTTTTAATATGAGACAACGCAACTTATACTAAATTAAAACTTAATAGTTAATAATGTATAGGTCGTTCCCTACTAACCTTACAGAAATTCCTTCACTTGAATTCCATGTGCTCTGAGTTTAACGCTAACGCTTCGTACACCTACGACTTCACTTTGAGATTCCACTTACTATTTTTTAAATAGGAGTAGATAAGTGTGGCTATTGTCTGGTTCCCTTTCCTTTCCCGTCTTTTGAACAGGAGTATCCGTTGTTTCCTCTTTAAGATAATGTCTCTGGTTCCTTCTTCTGAGGCCTTAATAAAAACAACTGTATTGAGATTTGGGCGATATGACTGGCTAATGGCAGGGTCAGGCCCGGTTGGGCAGTTTTTGATTGCTGCATCCCAACTGGTAGCAAGGAGACCGAGTTCTGGCAGTATCATATCGCGCATAGATAGGTGTCCGTGCAAGCACTTCCGGTGAGCAACCCAGAGGCTACACTATGCTGTAGACCAGGGGTTGGCAATCTTTTGCTATGTGCCGACTTGAGTCTTAAAACAATTCAGTGTGTCAACAGAATACGCATTTTTTCACTTAAGTGCTAATACCCTTGGGAAAGGTATGAATCCTCTTCTTCTCCCCCAAGCTATGGGTAAATAGCAGGACAGACCGCGTTCTATAGCCTCGGATGGTAACTTGTCTACCGCAGAAAGAAATGGCAACTTACTGCTGGAAAAAAATGCCTCGTCAGCCATGTATCGAAAGATACATGATCGCCTAAGCATGTATCACGCCTGGCACATAACTGATTGAATAACATACTCTTGGAAAAGGTATGAATCCTCTTCTCCTACCAGCTATGGGTAAATAGCAGGACAGACCGTATTCTATAACATTGGATGGCAACTGGTCTACTGCAGAAAGAAATAGTAACCTACTGCAGGAAAAAATTCTGCCTCGTCACCCATGTATCAAAAGATACATGATCGCCTAAGCGTGTATCACGCATAGCACATAACTGACTGATACAAGTCAAGGTCAGTATACCTGTTGTACAATATATTGTACATAGTAATATATAGTATATTCGTTAGTATATATTAAAATTGAAACAACTAAATATCTTCTTTGCGTTGTAGTAGTTATTAATTCGGACTTCGCGATGTCATTTGCAGCTGTGCGCTATTGGAAATTGCTTGGCGCGTCACGTGTGGAACGCTTGACTTAGTTTACCGCTTTACTACCTTCCGGACATCTTGTACTGGCTTAGATGATGGAAACTGTTATTCTTGGCCTTTTTTCACCATAATATTTTATCCTATAACTATAAAATTGAATAAAAATGAAAACAAACTAGTTTTCAAAAGACACCTAGGCTCTGAAAATGCTCTTCCTTCAGCATTTGCAGTATTTATAACAATATCTACAATATAAATTATTTTCTCTTGGAACACTCTCCAGACTTTCTAGCGTTCTGTGAAACTAACTTGAATTCCTCAATCTTTACTATTAAATTCTTCCGCTCTATCTAAAGTAGTCTAGGGTACGCATACATGACCGATGTTGTCTACGGTCGGGAAAATGGCAAGGGAATTCTCTCTTAAGACTCAGAATTGTTCTGGTATGTGCGTCCGACTTTCACTATTCAACTATTAACTTTTTTAAATCTTTGGAAAAAGATTTAAAAAAATAATACGACCTAAAAAGATAATTAGAATTAAAAAAAAGAAAAGATAAAAATAAGAATATAAAACAAAACGAAAATATAAAATAAAAATAAATAAAAAATATAAAAATGAAAATAATATATAACATTATAAACTAAAACATTAAATTAAGAATAATAAAAAATATGAAAAATATTAAGAGATAAAAATGGAAGATATAGTGATTTTCTAAGCGTAACTTAGATGTGGCACAAGGTCGAAAGTAAGGGGCAGCCAGTGAGGATCGAACTCACTACGTAGTAATAATTTTTCTAGTGAGACTAGCTTGATAAATATTACACCGCCTCGAGGTGCCAGAAAAAAATGAAAGATATACGTAAATAAAAAAAATACAAGTTTTAATAAACTATTTTTTAGTTATCTCTTCTTCTTTTATCGCCCCTCATCTTCTCAGGACTGTTGCTTGTTAGATATAATATCTGACATTATAGCTATCTCTCTCTGTTCCGCCTTTCTCTCTCTACATTCGTCTGCAAATATTTTGTGTTTGGCGATTTCGATATCTACCTTGTGAAGTAGGTTCTTCATTTTAATACCACTGATTTCACCGACTTCAGACTTCGAAGTTGTCGATCTCTCAGTTAAATCTTAGATTTCCCTAATAGTTCATCTAGTAATTCGGTAGAAAACGCTTCTTTACTTAATCTGTTTCTTACCCTTTCTTCAAAACTCTTGGCACGCTTTGCAACCATGACCTATTGGCATCTCGGATCACGAGGTAGTGTCTGTAGATATTTTTCCCTCTTGTCTATTAGGCATGAAACCCTATTCTCAGGACATCATTTTGTTACCAACGCACTGATAGGGATTCATTTTCTGATTTTCTTCGTTACGCCCCTTGCAGTGACATTTTTAATCTTCACATTCAAAATTAGACCACCGGATCTTTACGGTATCGAATTTTTCGGGTTATCGCGAAAATACCAAGTAAAATCGCAATCTTCTCTTTGGTCCACTCCTGCCTGTTCAGCTGCTAGAACCCACAGGAACCACTTCTTCCGGTTATACCAATATGACAGTTCGGATCATAACTGACGCCTCTTTGTATCCGCTCCTAATGTTTTTAAAGAGGCGAAGTCTATGAGGGTTGTTGTGTCTATACATGTTCTAATCCTATTATTATTATTATTATTATTATTATTTCCTTTGATATCTGGCGTTTACACATTTCTTTCCGGGTCCCGCCCAGGGATCTAAGGTTAGAAATGGCATCATGACACTTTCCACTGCAAAAAAAAATAATAATAATTACATAGATAAAGCCCTTCGTAAAGTGTGGGCTGTACTTTTCAGAACAATTTTTTGTATCTCTTTTATGCATGGACTTCCAGGGATCCCTTCAATCAGCCTATTGGAATTATTATTATTATTATTATTATTATTATTATTATTATTATTATTATTAATATTATTATTATTATTATGTCCTTGGATTTCTGTTGTATACTCATTTCTTTCCGAGTCCCAACAAAAGACCTCAGATCGTGACATATTTCAATGACTATTGAAAAGAAATAAAATGACCTAAGATCACACACATTTTACATAGATAAAGCCCTTTCGTAAGGTTTGGGCTGTACTTGTAAGAACAATTTTACTTAAAGGCATGGACTAACAGGGACACTTTCAATGGGGGAGGGGGTCTATCAAAACTTTTTTCGAATCAAATCCAGGATGCCAACCACAAATGGAATTACGGATATCTTTAAGTGCCACATTTTTTAGGTTTTCACTTCAAGATATTCGTATTTTGATGGTTTTCGAAGCATCCTTCTGCAGAACCATATTTCTGTTGTTTCAAATCTCTTCTTCATCTATGCAGAGATTATCCAACATTCACTGCCATATAGCAGGACTATTACGTAACAGTTCAGTCCTCTTTAATTTGTTTCTAACGAAAATTTCCTATTTCTTAATACTCTGCTTAGCTTTTGGAAGTTACCTTTCGCCATCCTTCGGTTATCATTGTCACCCTTTCCGTTCTGTTTTTGAAGAAAACTATTATTATTATTATTATTATTATTATTATTATTATTATTATTATTATTATTATTATTATATTTCCTTTGATTTCTGGTGTATACTCATTTCTTTCCGGGTCCCGACCAGAGTCCCAAGGTCAGAAATGGCATCATGACATTTTCCACTGAGCTGTTTAAAAAAAAATGACTCATATTTTACATAGATAAAGCCTTTCGTAAGGTGTGGGCTGTACTCGTGAGAACAGTTTTTTTGTATTTCTTTAAGGCATGGGCTTCCAGGAATCCCTTCAGTGAGACTACTGAAATCTTTTCCAACCAATCCGAGGGCTCCAACTACAACAGAGATCGTTGATGTTCCCATGTGCCACATTTTTAAGATTTCGATTTCAAGGTCCTTGTATTTTGAAAGGTTTTTGAAGATCTTCAAAGATACATATGCAGTGACTGCCATATCAATAAGGAGGCATTTTTGTTTACGGTATCTAAGAACGATTTATTATTATTATTATTATTATTATTATTATTATTATTATTATTATTATTATTATTATTAATAATAATAATATTATTATTATTATTATTATTATTATTATTATTATTATTCTTCTTCTTCTTCTTCTTCTTCTTCTTCTTCTTATTATTATTATTATTATTATTAATATTATTATTATTATTAATATTATTATTATTATTATTATTAATATTATTATTATTATTATTATTATTAATATTATTATTATTATTATTAATAATATTATTATTATTATTATTATTATTGTTATTCTTCTTCTTCTTATTATTATTATTATTAATATTATTA
>OZ038520.1:5751151-5773651 GCA_964036315.1 Acanthosepion esculentum
ATAGAACTAACGGTTATATTTAGCTATTTCAACTGTAAACTAACGAGACATTGCAGTCAATGTAGTATTGCGCATTAATTCATAAAGTCAAGGTACAAAAGAGGAAAGACACATCAGAAAAAATTTAGAGAAAAGGCAGAGAGAAGCTACGTTATGGTGATGGGAAAGGGACTGAAGCCAAGATGCCAGGTCAAGACTGTACCAAAGAGGAAAACTCATCAGAACAATTACCATGAAAGTATTTATAGAAAAGGCACAGAGAAGCTACATTACGGTGATGGGAAAGTGACTGAAGCTGAGAAGCCAGGTCAAGACTATACAAAAGAGGAAAGCTGATCAGAACAATTACCATGAAAGTATTTATAGAAAAGGAACAGTGAAGCTACATTACGGTGATGGGAAAGTGACTGAAGCTGAGATGCCAGGTGAAGACTGTACGAAAGAGGAAAGCTGATCAGAACAATTACCATGAAAGTATTTATAGAAAAGGCACAGAGAAGCTACATTATGGTGATGGGAAAGTGACTGAAGCCGAGATGCCAGGTCAGGACTGTACCAAAGAGGAAAGCTCATCAGAACAATTACCATAAAAGTATTTATAGAAAAGGCACAGAGGAGCTACATTATGGTGATGGGAAAGTGACTGAAGCCGAGATGCCAGGTCAAGACTGTACGAAAGGGGAAAACTCATCAGAACAATTACCATGAAAGTATTTATAGAAAAGGCACGGAGAAGCTACATTACGGTGATGGGAAAGTGACTGAAGCCGAGATGCCAGGTCAAGACTGTACTAAAGAGGAAAGCTGATCAGAACAATTACCATGAAAGTATTTATAGAAAAGGAACAGTGAAGCTACATTACGGTGATGGGAAAGTGACTGAAGCTGAGAAGCCAGGTCAAGACTATACAAAAGAGGAAAGCTCATCAGAACAATTACCATGAAAGTATTTATAGAAAAGGCACGGAGAAGCTACATTACGGTGATGGGAAAGTGACTGAAGCCGAGATGCCAGGTCAAGACTGTACGAAAGGGGAAAACTCATCAGAACAATTACCATGAAAGTATTTATAGAAAAGGCACGGAGAAGCTACATTACGGTGATGGGAAAGTGACTGAAGCCGAGATGCCAGGTCAAGACTGTACTAAAGGGGAAAGCTCATCAGAACAATTACCATGAAAGTATTTATAGAAAAGGAACAGTGAAGCTACATTACGGTGATAGGAAAGTGACTGAAGCCGAGATGCCAGGTCAAGACTGTACCAAAGAGGAAAACTCATCAGAACAATTACCATGAAAGTATTTATAGAAAAGGCACAGAGAAGCTACATTATGGTGATGGGAAAGTGACTGAAGCCGAGATGCCAGGTCAAGACTGTACTAAAGGGGAAAGCTCATCAGAACAATTACCATGAAAATATTTATAGAAAAGGGAAAGTGAAGCTACATTACGGTGATGGGAAAGTGACTGAAGCCGAGATGACAGGTCAAGACTGTACTAAAGGGGAAAGCTCATCAGAACAATTACCATGAAAGTATTTATAGAAAAGGCACGGAGAAGCTACATTACGGTGATGGGAAAGTGACTGAAGCCGAGATGCCAGGTCAAGACTGTACGAAAGGGGAAAACTCATCAGAACAATTACCATGAAAGTATTTATAGAAAAGGCACGGAGAAGCTACATTACGGTGATGGGAAAGTGACTGAAGCCGAGATGCCAGGTCAAGACTGTACGAAAGGGGAAAACTCATCAGAACAATTACCATGAAAGTATTTATAGAAAAGGCACGGAGAAGCTACATTACGGTGATGGGAAAGTGACTGAAGCCGAGATGCCAGGTCAAGACTGTACGAAAGGGGAAAACTCATCAGAACAATTACCATGAAAGTATTTATAGAAAAGGCACGGAGAAGCTACATTACGGTGATGGGAAAGTGACTGAAGCCGAGATGCCAGGTAAAGACTGTACTAAAGGGGAAAGCTCATCAGAACAATTACCATGAAAGTATTTATAGAAAAGGAACAGTGAAGCTACATTACGGTGATAGGAAAGTGACTGAAGCCGAGATGCCAGGTCAAGACTGTACCAAAGAGGAAAACTCATCAGAACAATTACCATGAAAGTATTTATAGAAAAGGCACAGAGAAGCTACATTATGGTGATGGGAAAGTGACTGAAGCCGAGATGCCAGGTCAGGACTGTACTAAAGGGAAAAGCTCATCAGAACAATTACCATGAAAGTATTTATAGAAAAGGAACAGTGAAGCTACATTACGGTGATGGGAAAGTGACTGAAGCCGAGATGCCAGGTCAAGACTGTACCAAAGAGGAAAGCTCATCAGAACAATTACCATGAAAGTATTTATAGAAAAGGCACAGAGAAGCTACATTATGGTGATGGGAAAGTGACTGAAGCCGAGATGCCAGGTCAAGACTACGAAAGAGGAAAGCTCATCAGAACAATTACCATGAAAGTATTTATAGAAAAGGCAGAGAGAAGCTACATTACGGTGATGGGAAAGTGACTGAAGCCAAGATGCCAGGTCAAGACTGTACCAAATAGGAAAGCTGATCAGAACAATTACCATGAAAGTATTTATAGAAAAGGCACAGAGGAGCTACATTATGGTGATGGGAAAGTGACTGAAGCCGTGATGCCAGGGTAGCAAGGTTTCTGATTAGGAGGTTTGAGGAGCGTAGAACCAGCACTTAATTGCTGGTGTTCCCAGGTTCACCTTGGTGTGGTAGCAGTTAGGATCCAAGATATGGGCAAAAAGCTAACCCCAAACTGAGTTCAAAACACTATGAAAGTGTAAAAGTAGGTTTTAATATTTGCAATAATTTTTGGGAAAAATATTATCAAAAAAACATTTTAAAAAAAATGAGCAGCAGAAAAATTTTGTCGAGATTAAAAAGCCCATTGAGGTTGATATACCGAAAAACTAAACCCAACCAAACCTAATGATTAGACTAAAAAAAACACTATAATGTACCAACCAGCTTTTGATTAAGCTTACTTTGAGCCTTTTTGTGTATTGAAATTGTAAGTTGTGTAAATGAAAGTGCATTTAGGCAGTACTGTAAATATAACAAATGTTGATGATGAAATCTCCTTCGGGGTCCTTCTGGACCTCGAGGGAGATTTCAGCCAGTATTGCTTTAGAAAAACTGGATAACCGTATTTGGTTTCACCATTGAATTTCTATTGAGATAAAATTGAAGGTTTATAATATTTGTATTTTGTCTTCATTGCTCTATGCATGTGAGACCTGAGTCACTTATTGTTGGAAGACGAAAGGCTGAAGCAATTTCACCAGGGGCGTCCCCGCTGTCTATTGTATGTCCAATGGTAGATGTACGTGAGTGACATTGATATCCTCGACCGCAGTCACTCTACCAGTATAGAGTCTCTGGTACTTCAGCGCCAGTTACGATGAACTGGTCCTGTGGTCAGAATGCAGGATGATGGGATTCTTAAGCAGCTTCTCTACGGTGAATTGACTGAAAGCAAAAGACCAGCGCACAAACCGAAATTGAGATATAAAAATTGCACCAAGATCCTACCCTAGAAGGCCAACATTATGCAATATGACTTGGAAATCCTAGCACTATATAGTTCATACTGGAGGAAAGCAATACACAATGGTAAGAAATGCTTTGAATTGACTTGTGTTGAGCATAAAATATTCAATAGATATATTGTTACGGATCTTGGTTTTAGTGTCCCTGAGAATGTTAGTATAAGTTTTCATCTAATGTGGTCCCGTCTACCTGAGACGAACAGGGCAAAGAAATCATTAGAGACCCCACACAATGAATGGTCACCGAAATATTAATTTATCAACTGTTGCAAGAGGCATCAAATTTGTCACATACATGCAAAAGAAGGCGAAACCCGAGGATAACAGGAATAATTCATATCTACGTTGACCATATCTACGAATACATCAGGCGATGGCATTACTCGAACTCGAGTCGCAGGTATCATGAAGTATGTATATTTTGAGGAGTGTAAAAAAATGTTCACAAAAGTCTATCTGTTCTAACAAGGCGATTCTAGGTTCACCATGACTCTGGTCCTCAAGATAGCCACAAAGAAACGGAAGATCATGTTTGTTATATCTGTACAAAAGTAAGTCCTTTGCTGTAACTCTAAAGGTTACTTACCATCGCCTGAAGAAGTACAGTCATAGTATTGAAACATGAAAGCTTTTGTGTGGCGATTTCAAAATGTTTTTATTACAATCTCTTATAATATGTTTCTTTTTGAATTTGTAGGTGTGATGAATTAGATCGTGATTACGATTCCAATGTAATAAATTATAACCATGGAATATTAGTGTCTGAGACTTTTATATATATATATATATATATATATATATATATATATATATATATATATTTTATATACGAATGTAATGAGAACAAAAATCATATAAATTCTAACGTTCACAGCATTAATTCAAAAGAGGGCTCAATACCAAGAGTAGAGCAATAATTATTTATACATACGGACAATGGAAACTACAATTAGTACAGTTCAGATAGTATCCGAGAGGAAAAAATATAATGCAAATCGAAATATGTTTTTTTTTAATGTGTTATTGATAATGGATCAAACTTGTATGACATTAAATAGTTTCTATGCCTGAGGATGACCGAAGGAAACGTCGAAAGTACTTGCACATTTAAGAAAGACCTAATACAGTTTTTAATTTTAAAAAGACAACAAAAAAACAAGGATTATAACATTCATCGAGTGATTAGTGGGTTAATGCATCTTTAAAATTTAGTTAGCGAAGGGATTTCGCCATTTTATATCATTAACTTTACTAATTTACTAAGGCTGAAGAGCCCAGTCTTTCCCACAATTTAATCCAAAGCTGATGGAGCGAAGGGATGTTTTTAATCATTTCACCCCCAAGCAAATTGATAATGCCGCTAAGACGCAAGGGGCTAATGAAAGTGAAAGAGAATAAGAAGGATTTAGTAAGAAGGACAATAAAAGAACAGCAGCTGGCGTTTGAAGTTGCATTTAAATTTTTGTAAATTGTAAGTGGTAGAAAAGCAAGGAACAGTACGATAATTCCACAGGCGAAAAGTGTGAGAAAAGAAATCATTAGAATAGAGCTTACGGTTACATCTAGCTATTTCAAGAGTAACACGATTGGATCTAATTGCCAAACTAGTAGAACGCTTAAATCCACGTGGTTGCGGTATCAAGGGGGAAAGCTGAATATTTATAGAAAAGGCAGAGGGTAGTTACTTCACAGTAGGAGAGTGAGTGAAGTCGAGATGCCAGATCAGAACAGATCAGAACAGATAACATTACAGATCCTTCTTAGGATTTTATCGAAAATCTTGAGATATATAGGAGAACTAGATCAAATATGGCGGCAATATTCAGTAGACGGACGAATGGTAGATTTATGAATGTGTAAGATAGAGTCTTGTGAGGAAAATTTTCTGGAACAACGCAGTCCAGTTCTTTTCTATATACTTTCTCTAGTTTCGTTACTTGAATTATTACTATTTCATTATTTCAAGTCATTTGTTCTAGTATATTAATCTACTAGTTATTTGAGTTATTCTTTTATTCCGCAAATTAGTCTAGTGAATATATTATCCCGCGAATTATTTGAGCAACAAGTTAAAAGAACTAGTATTTTATTAATTTATTTATCGTTATGCTTCCGTCGGTTATAATACCCTGTCTACAATATAGTACTTAACTCAACTGAAGTACATACACCCTTGCGCAAATTATGACCCACTGGAGTGACAAGGTGTAATCGATTTCTATTTTTTCTCAGATTAGGTCATTTGCGGTGGTGTGCAGCAATATGAATCTATTTACGGGATGTATGATGAAATTTGGCCTTGAAAATTATTACGTCATCCTTGATTGCATTAGGTTTTAGTCCCACCAAGACACTATTGTCTCGATTGTCGATTTGTTGTCCTACAGCCATTGTCTGCGATGGACGTTACTCCAAGGAAGCCTACGAAAATTGTACCGCTGCACGAACACACTGGCAAGCCTTACCAGTGAGAAAATCAAAGTACTATGGACTGGCTTGGAAACTCTCCTGATTTAAATCCAATCGAGAATCTGTGGTCAATCTGCAAGGAACGACTTCGTGGAATGGACATACGAAGTAATAACATGTGCACTGGGTCATGTTTCATTGGAAAAATACGAAACAAAAATAAATAATAACGGAATTATTTGTTTTGTTTCAATTAATTTACAGAACGGTGTATACAGAAAGTAAAGAACAAAGAAAATAATATAAAGGTGTATAACAACGCTAAAAGGATAATCATACTGATCTTCGTAAATATATGATTAATATCCATTATTTACTTATAATAAATAGCTATTTTTATCGCCTAGAACACTGTTAGTTAAACAATAACATCTATCATATTTAAGAATGTGTAAAACAACATGACAGCGAAAGATATTCTTAAAATTTCCAATTTCATGAAAGGATATTAAAATCGAGTAACAACGATTTCGAAGTAAACTTGATTTTGCACTAACCTTGTAAAATCAATAAAAAAAAGTATTCACCTATGAAACATGAGATTTATCTTGCATATGATTTGCTTTTTGTATTCAACAGCATCTTGTATCGTTCAGTAAAATAATGAATATGCAAACAGTCTTGGAGGGAAATTTGGAGTCGGAAACGGATTTCTTTTAAAAAATAAAATAGCCCATCTTTTTTCGTATAATTCCTGGAAGACCGCCCTTCTTAAGACTATGGATAATATCATCGGCCCGAACCTGGCTTGTGGAACTCTCTTCATGCTTCTTGCTTTCCAGTCAAGTTCGATCTTCAAAAATTTAAATGCAATGTCAATCGTTATCTTCTCTCTTTTTGAATACTGTTTTTTTTATTGTTTTCTTTCCTTAATATTTTTCTTTTTTCTCATATTCTCTCATACTCAGTAACCTCTTGTGTCTTAGAGACATTTTTTTAATTGTTTGCGGTGGGATAATGAAAAAAACTGTTCATCAATGAATTTATATGTTAAGGATCGTTATCTTCCGTCTTAATTCCTGTTATTTTATTGTTCTCGCACCTTAATAATGATGTACTTTTTTTTATATTCGTTCAAACTCAGTAACTCCCTGCTTCTTAGTGGCTTTATTACCTTGCCTTGGGTGAAATGATTTAAAAAATACAAAAATAGAAACATTTTTTTTATGTTTTAAACACATGCGTTATAAAAAGACAGACCTTAATTTAAACTTTATTAGTTAAAAATCAGTTACGATTGCTTTTCCGTTTGCTTTAGGAGAAATGGAATAAATTTATAACGTTTGTTAACAACAGAAATTTAGTGACCTATTGAAGTAAGAAAACATATTAAAACGACACTAAATATTTTCTGTTTTTTTTTTTTAAATATCAAATGCATTATGTAATCTAACGGATTAATGTAATTTTTTGAACCGTAGTATAGGTTTATCCCTTGTCTCCTGTTTAGGATTGGATTTCCGGTTCCTTCGAATGTCTTCTCACTCTCTTTCACTCTCAGTAATAGTTTGCGTATTAGTAGCCTTGGGTGAAATGAATAAAAAATGTAATCAAGATTAAACAGTTTATTCACTTTCTAACAGTTCACGCAATATAGATAGAATCAGTAATATAAAATAAATGTGCATACATCATATACAAATATGGAATATACTAAATTTCAAACAAGAATGAATAAAATAAATTATATATAAATCATTACAAGGGAAAATGGATTTGATGATTCAAATTATTTATTGTTTAATGCTTGAAAGGGAGCTTCCGGCAAAATGTAAGATTTTATGGAGTCTGGATGCTAACCAACACCCAAAACAAACTGCCTTACAAGGTTAAACGGTTCCAGCAGCCTTATAATGATAGATTGCTTTACAGAGCGAAAGAGTTCCAGCAGCCTTATATAAAGTGCCTTACAAAGCGAAAGAGTTCCATCAGCCTTATATAGATAAATGCCCTACAAAGCGAAAAAGTTCCAGCTGCCTTATATAGACTCCCTTAGAAAACTAAATAGTTCCAGCAGCCTTATATAGATTGCCTTACAAAGCGAAAGAGTTATAGCAGCCTTATATAGATCGACTGCCGTACAAAGCTAAATGGTTCCAGCAGACATATATAGATAGACTGCCTTACATAGTGAAAGAATCCTAACTGCCGTATAGAGATAGACTGCCTCACAGTACTGAAGTTTTCCAGCTGATACTCTTTTTATTGATAACAGTATGTCCTTTTTTTTTCAAGTCTCTAAGTGTGTAAGAAATTCAAACTCTCCCAGACAGAATTTGAAAACGGTTCATCAGTTCTAAACAATGTGGCGTTATCTGTTAGGCGACCCGCACCTCCGATATCTCTCATTAAAATATGTTGTACTTTTTTATATTAAAAAGTGATATCTTGTATATCAAATATGCATAAATTGCGAAGTATTGTAAAATTGATATAAATCAAGTGCTTTATTTTTACATTCAGTCTTAATCATATTTTAAAATCATTTATTCATTTACAAAAAACTAAAGTTAAATGTCTAAATTCGCAATATTTTTATTTTAGTTTTTAATTAATTAATTGATTAATTCGTTTTTATGGAAATGCTTTGCAAGATGAAGTTTCCGGTCAAAAAACAGTGATCAGAAATCAATAAATATTAATACGAAGATCAATAAATTTGGCGAGTGTTTACTATATGACAGAAGATAAATTTTTTGGTCTGACAGGAAAATACTGAACTGAAAGATTAAAGTAAAATGTTTAATACAGGCAGGTAGTTAAGTGCCACGCATAATACGCGCTCGGGTGATCATGTCTCTTTCGAATTATCACGAACTAGGTAGATGATTTTCCCGCAATATTATAGTAGACTGGTTGCCAACCAAGGCAAGGGCTTTCCCTGCTATTTCAACCGATGGCTGGAGAAAAAAATAGATGAATTTATATAGTTTATAAGGGGCATTTCTAAATACGCGCCATTATCCATTGCACCACGTCATAACTGCCTATCCAATGTACAATAATTGAAAATTTCATATTAAGTAAAATATTAGGCACTAAATCTTATAAAATTAAAAATGACAGTAAAATGAAAAAATAATCGCACTTTTTATCTCTTCCCGTTTTAAAATTTTCTTCGAAGCACTTTCTTTTTCTTTCATTAAACTTTATATTTGACACTATTTCCCATGGCTTTCTACAGCCTTACAGATATACATATATATATATATATATATATATATATATATATATATATATATATATATATATATATATATATATATATTTCCACTTGTAAGTAAAATGGATTCTACTTGTTTTTCATTGGTTAAGTAGGCTAGAATTATAATGCACAAGCACACAACAAAATACGAACGCTTCCTGACAAGATAACTATACATGAGTTGTAATTAGTCAATGAAAAACAAACAAAAAAATAAAATATAGTACAATTTTCTTTACATCTTCATATGTAATTTCTGATGAAGTTTAACTAAAAGCAAAAAATGTTAACTTTATAAATGTTTCCTATTTGTTTCTTGTCCATATATACATACCGGGTGCGATGGATAAATTGTCGTCTAAATTATACAGAAATGAAAATAACGCTGACATCTCATTTTAACAGATATATTTACGAAAAAATTACAGAAAAAATATCTTGAAATACTAAAGAGTAAATTTATTCAATAAGATTGCAACTGGTTTCAACCACGACCTCCAAACGGCTTCGGAATCTCCTGCATCTCTTCTGGACGGTCTCCTTGTTTAAGTTGGTGAACGCTGCCATAATCCTTGCCTTCAGTTCATCTTCGGTGTTACAAGGAGTCTTGCCGGTCTCTCGCTCAATTGCGACCAACACAGTCTGGGGTGTTAGGTGGTCAGATGTAAGTGGGGATGTGCTCGCGGAAATTCTCTGTCATCCATAACTGGGTTCTCCTACTTGTATGGCATGGTACAGATCCCTGTTTCCAGATATAGTATCTTTTAGAAGACACCCTCTTGAGCCAGGGCAGCATTACCTCCACAAGTCACTCGATGTATGACTCCGTGATGAATCTGAGGACCCGTGGTAAGATGAATGGAGGCATAACGTCACCATGAATAGGAATCACTCAAATCACCTTTGTAATCACCATTAGACATTCCCTTTTTTAAGCGTTTCAACCCAAGCAAGGCGGGAAGGCACTAGCACCCAAGGGGTTACAGAGAGTTGGAGTGAGAGCAAAGAGGAGTGATAGAGGAAAGGATGAAGAGAAGGATAGGGGATATATCAGGGCATCTAGAGACGTCGATTGACATTACATTTGAATAGTTGGAGATTATAGCTATCAAGGAAACAGGAAAAGGGGAGGGAGTTCCACAGGCGAGAAGTGCGAGACATGAAGCTATTGGAGTAGAAGAGACGGCTACATTTAACAGTTTCCACAGTGAAAGGGTGAGAGCGAGATGCCAGCCTAGCTGAACGCTTAAATTCATGAAGTCAGGGAACCAGAGAAAGCAGCTCATCGGAGCAGTTACCGTAAAAGTATTTCTAAAAAAAACAGAGGGAGGCGACGGCACGTCTGTGAGACAGCGACTTCAGACGAGATGCCAGATCAGGGCCAGTTACATTGCATATCCACCTCTGGATCCTATTAAGAACCTTGAGACAAACAGAAGGGGCTCCAGACCATATATGGCAGCAATACTCCATACATGGGCGAATGGTTGATTTGTAGATTTGAAGGATCGACTCCGGCGTAAAAAAATTCCTGGCACAGGGAGCCAACTTTCCTTGCGGTGGATGAAGCCATTGACTAAATGTATTTGTTCCATCTCAGGTCAGTGGACAATGTGAGACCGAGCAGTCGCAAAGCGGTGCTCTCGTGGAGTTGAGCATCAGACATTCTAATGGGGGGCAGGGATGGTTCTCTGTGGTGAGTAATCGAGAGCAGTTTTGTTTTTGAGGCATTAAGGTTAACCAGGCAATCCCTGCCCCAGTCCACAACCGACGAGGTCCTTTAAGAGACAAACGGCCAGGTTAGTTTTGTCGGCGACACTAGATTTGTTTTTGAGGCAGGAGTAAATAGTAGTGTCGTCCGCATAGATGCCTACTTGGGAACATATGACATCAGGAAGATCGTTAATTTCTCCAATTCTTTCCGAATCCTCTGCGCTGTCCTCAGATTGACACCCAAACACTTTGAAATTCCTGCGCGTTTACCAAGCAGTAGAGCATGGCGTTTACAAATTTGTCCAACTGACCCTACTATACTGTGCAGTCGACAAGATCAAAAACAAACAACGCGCATGAGTGAAATTGAAGTTTTAAAATGGGACAATTTACGCATCGCACCCTGTATTAACTCTGAGGTAAAGCTTGAAGTATGTATTGTGTTTGAAATTTTGTGATTGGTTTATATACCTAACACATGCAGCACAGCCAAATGTGCGTGATATGGTGACTGGTCTTGATAAAAGTACCGCATAACCTCGCTTCTTCTTCTTCTTCTTCTTCTTCTTCTTCTTCTTCTTCTTCTTCTTCTTCTTCTTCTTCTTCTTCTTATTATTATTATTATTATTATTATTATTATTATTATTATTATTATTATTGTTGTTGTTGTTGTTGTTGTTGTTGTTGTTTTTTGTTTTTACCCAATTTTAGTGATTTGCTGTTTGATACAATCCTTTATCTGAGACCTGAGGAAAATGAAGGATTTTCTTACAAAGTTATTCAGCATTTTATATTGAGAGGATTTTTCTTAATTTGCTCACAAATTCAGAAAATCCTTCTGTCGTCAGAACAAACTTTTGTATCTCAGAGAGTGAAGGTTTTCCAGATATTTTCTCAAGATATATATATATATATATATATATATATATATATATATATATATATATATATGAATAATATTCTTTTTTATCATCCTTTAATATTAATAAGATGGGAACGAAAAGGACGCCTGTGCTCAGATTCATAGAGACGAAATCTCTTGGACACATAATGATAAATGAAGGCTTGGAAAACTTAACCTACGCATGGCATTGGATCATCTACCTGTCGAACTGGTGTGAATGGATAGCGGAACAGAGGGAGACAATTAGCAAAGTGAAAAAGGCTGCTAAGCGCCACGAGAGATAGGAAGTTGTGAAGAGCCATTATCACCTAAAACATTATGAGACACAGAACATAAAAGAAAAATTACAGATATTATTTGAATAGTGTTTGGGTTCATAAGCTATCTTCTTTCAATTGCATTTTATGTCCTTATACTTTGAAACCTTATCAAATTCTTTTGCTGGGATGTTTTATCGGTCGCTATGACCATGTCTATAAAGTAGTAAATGCTTTTTGAAATCTTTCATTATTATAACTGGCTTGTACAGTTTGATTCGTGTGTATGATATATGATAAAGTTCCTTTGCACTGTAATATTTTCACATTTTCACTGATAGTTTGTGTTCATATCATTTTTTTTTCTCTTTTTATGGAAGATTATGATGTTGAATATCTTCCAATAAAGGTATATTTCATTACATTTTCGTGTCTATATTTAAATTAATTTTACGGTAGCATAAACCTGTCAGATATCAGATGACCAGTAGTTTCCTCAGCATTTGTAAAAAAGCAACATTCTGGATTCCCATTCATTAAAAATGTTCCTGGCAACATCATATTGACACTTTTTGATAAAACCGTTGTTTCTAGTTTCAGGCCAGAACTTTGCAAGCACTAACGGTTCGGATTTTTTTTCTCAAAATCAGGGGGGAAGGGGGGTGCTCGCAATTGGTATCGGGGTTTTGACCCACTGTGTTTATTTGTTTTTTAGGTCAGTAAAGCACTGAATTTTTGCATTTTGTTTCATGCCTCTAATTTTGGGATTTCATAGTGTGTACAGTTGTAGATCTTGTTTAAATTATATTATTATTATCATTATTATTATTATTATTATTATTATTATTATTATTATTATTACAATACAATCCCTCATATCCGAAATCCCACATATAAGGAATCCCTCAAATCCGGAGTACCTCATATCCGGAATCCTGCATATCCGGAATCCTGCATATCCGATTTTCATGTCTATATTTGATCTGTTTGGATGATATGCGACTGATTTCAAATTTCTGTTTATTAGAAATTTTCTTTGAATAATTGATTATGCTTATTTCACCATAATGGCTTCTGTTGGTGCAAACGATGATGGGAACAAGAGAAAAAAAACAACTTTGGAGTTATCACAAAAAGTGAAAATTTTAAACAGACCAGATGCCGGTGAAAGTTCATTGTAACTAATGACCGAGTTCAGCATAGGAAAGTCAACATTGTATGATATAAAAAAACTATTCTCTAGTGTTCACACTGTTACAGTGAACAAGGAAATAAAAACATGATTGTGATGAAACCTGGACTGAAATTGAAAAAGCTACTGAAAAGGTGTCAGTTTTATGGAAAGAAAATAACGCACACATAGTTAAAAAGTGTCTTTCGTTTAAAAAAATGTCAAGAACAAATGCAAAACTAAATGCGGAAAAACTTGAGAATGACATTTTAAGAGAAAGAATCATCATGCAACAGCGATTAAAAAATCCTTGTTACATTATCTGTTTTGCCTACGTGGCATATTTAATTTAATGAATTTTCTTTAACATTAAATAATTTATTTCTTTTTCCTTAAAACCAATTCCGTTATATTTCACTCACCATTAGCTTATGTTGTTTACGTTAAAACATTGAAAATAAATGTTAAACCTCATTTCAGTTCTTTTATTGTAATCTAAATATAACCCCTCATATCCGGACTTTGTAACCAATTCCTCATATCCGGAAGGCGTTCTTAGTCCGGTTGTCAGGGATTCTATTGTATTATTATTATTATTATTATTATTATTATTATTATTATTATTATTGTTGTTGTTGTCTTCTCTTCTAGGGCGATTTTTTCATTTTCAACCAGAGATCTTATATTTTTTCATTAAGTCTTCTATTCTTAAACGGATAGCATATTTCAGAGAATATTTGCAGAGCCAAGCAACTCAAATTCTGAAGTGATGTAGTATTAGGATTTATTTGTATTTTATTAATGTAGGTATATATGTTCGGTGATACAGACCCCAATGCTGCAGTGATAACTAAGAACAATAGTGATTTGAACGTCCCACTTTCTGGTACCCACAATCCGGAGGTCAGTGTACAAGTATTTCAATTTCTTTGACATTAATTGTTTGGTCATCAGGAAGAGCAACATCGATGAGGAGGCATTTTCATGTTTGTCTGTTTTTTCAAAGGCGGTGGTGTCGGGTTTGTTCTTTGCAGGGGTAAAATTTTGACCTGCTCGTTTTCGACAACATTATTATTATTATTATTATTATTATTATTATTATTATTATTATTATTATTTCGTTTGATTTCTATTCTATACTCATTTCTTTCCGGGTCCCAACCAGAGACCTAAAGCATGATATATTTCTATAAAGCCCTGCGTAAGATGTTGGCTGTACTAGTGAGAACAATCTTTTGTATTTCTTTAAAGCTTGGGCTACCAGGAATCCCTTCAATGAGTATATCTGAATCTTTTCCAATAAATGTGAGAACTCCAACTAAAACTGGGATTTTTTATGTCCTTATGTACTACATTTTTGATATTTCGATTACAAGTTCCTTGGATTTTGATTGTTTTTGAAAATCTTCAAAGATACATTACAATCTGCCGTGAGTGCCATGTCAATAAGAAGGTATATTCTTTTTTTGCCATCTCTGATCATTATGCCTGGGCGATTAGATTTGATTGTTCTGTCTGTAAGTATTAGGAAGTCCCATAAAGCTTTTACATGTTCAATATCTGTAACCAGGTCTGGATGAAGTTGCTGATTTTTCAATTTAGTTATTGGCCCACTCTATCATGTCGGGGTTTATATTGAGTGGGTGCCAATACCACGCAACCTGATACAAGATGATCAATTGTTCCTGAATATTTATCACAGAATCTGCATTTTGGTCTAAAACCATTTTTCAGTATGTGTCCTTGGTAATTTCTATTTAGCAAAAATTGTCGAGTGCAGTAATAATAAAAACTTCGTTTTCAGATTATTATTATTATTATTATTATTATTATTATTATTTGTGTATGTTATATTTATTGATTTGTATCCTGTAGAGTCGGGTCCAAACTATCGTCCTTAGGCCCTATACGAGAATTGACATTTAATTGATAGCACTTTTCTTAGTATATGGGATGTTCCTAGTAGGGCGATTTTCTGGGTAGTTGCATGTTAACTGGAACACTTTTAGTAAAACTGTTCATTCCTTTTCTCACGAGGCCCAGGGTTCAGATTACTATTGGCACCGTCTCAGTCTTCATTCGCCACACCCTGTTAATCTCGATCTTTATGTCCTTCTATTTGGATAAATTCTCGATAATTTTCATGGTGGTGTTTCTCTCAGATGGTACTGCTATGTCAATAAGCAAACACTTCCTGAATTTGTCTTTTACGATATCAATTCTGTTGGCTTTTATTTACCTGTCAGTTTGAATTGACACATCCCAGAGGATAGTCACATCGTTATTTTGGGTAACTGTATCGAGTTGGTGTTCATACCATCTCTCAGAGGTTTCGATTTCGAGTTTCTTGCATATCTTCCAGTGCACATATGTCGCTACTTTGTTATGCCTGTGAATATATTCATTTTTACTAGTTTCGGGCATGCTGAGATAATAAGGTCGAGAGTTTCATCATATTTTACGCAGATCCTGCATTTCCGGTTAGTTAGATCCTTGATTATGTGACAGTGATAGGATCTGGTTATGAGGCTTTGGTCCTGAACTGCAATAATTAGGCCTTCTGTCTAAGCTTTCAACCCGGTGCTCCTCAGCGACTGGTGTGTTTTCTGTTGGTCCACACCTACTTCTTTCGTTCTTTTTAGGTATTTGTCATGCAACGCCTTGTCCTCTCAGTTTTTTGTAATTTCATTTGGCCGAGTTGTTTTTCTTTCTGTTTTTCTAGTTTGGCGTAAATGGTATTCGCTTCGTTTTTTTGTTGGTAGGATGTATTATTATTATTATTATTATTATTATTATTATTATTATTATTATTATTGCATTCATTTTGTTTCTCTTCCTGTTATCAGTAATGAGAGTCTAATAACTGTTCAACGTTCTGCCCGAATCAGGTAACAAAAACTTAAGATTTGTATCAAAAATTAATAAAACTAGTAAGTACCAATTACATATCAAGTATTTCAACAATTATTATTATTATTATTATTATTATTATTATTATTATTATTATTATTATTATTATTATTATTATTTCTTTGTGTTACTGTTGTATACGCATTTCCTTCCGGGTCCGAACCAGAGACCTAAGGACAGAAATGACATCATATTTTCCACTGATAAAAGAAAACAAGATCACACACATTTTACATAGATAAACCTCTTCGTAATGTGGGACATGTACTTGTGAGTACAATCTTTTGTATTTCTTTAAGGCATGGTCTACCAGGAATCTCATCAATGAGTCTATCGGAACCTTTTCCGAACAATCCGAATGGAATTATTGCTGTCTACATGTGCCACATTTTTAAGAGTTCCACTTGAAAATCCTTACATTTTAATAGCATTTTGATGATCTCCAAAGATACATTACAGTCTACGTCAATAAGAAAGCACATTGTGTTCTTGTAGTCCGTGATCACAATGTCTGGGCGATTAGCTTTGATTCTTCTATTTGTGTCTATTGTAAAGTCACATAAAATTGTTACAGGTCCTATCTCTGTAACTGAGTCTGAGTGATGTTCATCCTAATCTCTTGCAGTTGCCTTTCCTTAAAAGTTGTATATTTTCAAGTTAAAGGTATTGGCCCACTCTATCATGCCGAGTTTTATACTAATAAGGTGCTAATACTGTGATACAACCTGATACATAATGGTCCATTATTTCTGGATATTTATCACAGAATCTGCGTTTTAGTCTAAAAAATTCAGTGACTGTACTTGGTAATTTCTAGTTAGCAAGTATTGATTCTGTGCTTCAAGGATAAAAACTTCGACTATTTGCATTTGGTACATCATATTTACTTTTGCTTTCTTTTTTGGGTTCTTTGCCGCTGCAGTAGTTGTATTATGGTTTATTACTATTATTATTATTATTTATTATTATTTATTATTATTATAATTTATTATTATTATTATTATTATTATTATTAATTATTATTATTATTACTATTATTATTTTTATGATTATTTATTATTATTACTTTTTATTATTATTATTATTCATTATTATTATTATTATTTATTATTATTATTATTATTATTTATTATTATTAATATTTATTATTATTTATTATTATTTATTATTACTATTTATTATTATTATTTGTTATTATTATTTTTTCTTGTTATTATTTATTATTATTTATTATTATTATTTACTATTATTATTATTATTTATTATTATTATTTATTATTATTATTTATTATTATTTACTATTATTATTATTATTATTATTATTTATTATTATTATTTATTATTATTTTTCTTGTTATTATTTATTATTATTATTATTCTTATTATTATTTGAATTACTAGAAAAACAAAAACTGATCTATTCCAAGGTTTGGTATGAGAATATTTGTTATTATAATATTTTGTAAGGTTTTTATTAAATATCGAATTATTCCGGCTTCGTATTCTACATTTTCTCAATGTCATCACATATTCTTCAATATTATTTAAATAGATTTATTATGTACATATATACATACATACATACATACATACACACACACACACACACACACATATATATATATATATATATATATATATATATATATATATATATATATGTGCGTGAGTGTGTGTGTGTGTGTCTGTCTATGTGTGTGACTGTGTGTGAGAGTGTGTGTTTACATTACATTGTAATATCTTTTACGAAGATAGCAACTGACATATTATTTAATGCTCCTCATACAGTTAATCTTTTGTATATTTTTTGATAATGAACGCAAATATATATATATATCAAAATATATCAATATATATATATATATATCAAAATGGAGTAATACAGATATGTAAATTTTCAAATAGAGTATATCTGTAAAGGGACAGTATGAATAAAGACAAAAGAAAAACTTATCTTAGGCGACGATAGATAGATAGATAGATAGATAGATAGATAGATAGATAGATAGATAGATAGATAGATAGATAGATAGGAACAGAATGAGATAGATAGATAGATAGATAGATAGATAGATAGATAGATAGATAGATAGATAGGAACAGAATGAGATAGATAGATAGATAGATAGATAGATAGATAGATAGATAGATAGGAACAGAATGAGATAGATAGATAGATAGATAGATAGATAGATAGATAGATAGATAGATAGATGGGAACAGAATGAGATAGATAGATAGATAGATAGATAGATAGATAGATAGATAGATAGATAGATAGATGGGAACAGAATGAGATAGATAGATAGATAGATAGATAGATAGATAGATAGATAGATAGATAGATATGAACAAGACCTGATAGATAAGTACGTACACATATGAAGGCAAGCATATGGACGTGACAAAATACTTTTTTCCTTTTCATCTTATATCACATAAGGGAACGTTTAAGGGAATTAATAAAGCTGTGATATTAGATTTTCTGTCAATAGCCATGTGTTATGGAGTACAATTCTGACAAGTTCAGTCCATATAAAGGTGTTATAAATACACTGTTAAGAATTGTCGTACGTGTAAATCATTATCATCACAGTTATTGTGTTTATTATTTCAGCTAAAAGATTAAGGAACAGAGACTCTGATATAACTGCAATGATACTGGTGTTATACTCGCAGATCTCATTTATTATTTCCCGCACATTTAGTGTCTCACACCAGTTTTGAAGAGCAAGCGAAAGCAAGCCGCTTCAGTATTTTACTACTAATAATAATAATAGGCTTGCGATCACCGAATTTAAGCAACATCGAGGCTGTTTAGTACCTAGATGGGTCACCAAAACCTGGTACGTAGATGGATCAACCAAACCTGTATGTATGTATGTATGTTGCGTCCGGAACGAAAGCCGACCAAGCACGGCAATCTGTCGCCAATGCTGAAACGAGCGACAGCCATTCCCGATTCCAACGGCGGCGAATTCTTGAAACGGAGTAACAAGGGAGTTTGAACTTCACACGCGGTCCCCACACCTCGCGTGCTATCCCAGTGGAGGGAGGAATATGCTCTTACTTGCCGCAGAGGCAGGAGTAACCAAGAGGCCAAGGATGCCGGTGCAGACGCCGAATGGTTTTGAATGCAGAGTTGACCTTCTCCTAGAGGCTATAGAACCCAGTCTGTCCTGTCTTACCCATAGTTGGAGGGAGAAGAAGAGGATTCACACCTTTCCCACCTTTTAGCACGTAAGTGAATGTAACGGATTCGACTGGAATTCGAACTCGGCTCTACGATTCCTCAATCCTCTAACCATTCGCTCATGTTTAATAAACCTGGTACTCCCAATCGTTCACCGCTTGGGAATACCAGGTTTGGTAATCTTAGATGTGTGAGTGGTTTAATGGATAACGGCTCGAAATTGGAAATCGGACAGCCGAGTTCTAATTCTAGTTGGGTTCGTTATGTTCTCCTAAGCGCAAATACCATTAGGAAAGGTAGGAATCCACCTCTTTTCCACCCTCAGGTATGGGATAATTAGCAAAACTTGTATCTGCAGTTCATTATTGTCTTCAAAAATTCTTAAAGCTAAAGAGCTTTTCTGGTTTTAAATAAATCAACCAATAAATCAATCGATAATAATAATAATAATAATAATAATAATAATGTTAAAATTATTAAACTGGAACAATCTCATTTCATTAAGAAAAAAACTGTCTTCTGTTGTGTACCTAGTCATATATGCATCCGCGGAAATAGAAAAACTGACATAGCAGTAAAGAAATCCTTGGAAATGAACATTTCAAATTTAAAAATCCTCTATACAAAAATCAAAGCAATTATAAATTCATATATTCTAAACAAGTAGCAAGAGTAATAGAACTACCACACAAAAAACAAACTTTACAAAATCACACTTATTCAAGGAAAATGACATATTGGTCTCAGACTTGGAATGAAGAATACGTCCTATCAAGAAACAGAATAGGAAACACCTATATCATTCGCTCATGTTTAATAAATATGGACATCTTACTGCACAGCATAGGTAAAACATATTCTAACCGACTGATCTTATCCCTTTGTCAAAGATTTTATGACATAACTAGTCTAGAGGACCTTTTCAAGATGATAAAAGTAGAGATTATCTTAGCCTACTTGAAGGAGGCTGGTCTATACCACAAATTAAAGCACTAAATATCTCTGTTCTAAAGGTATAACTGGATGGAACCAACAACGAAAAGTATTGTTTACAAGCCATAGATTTCAAAAATATTTTTCGGTATTAAGTAACTGACAGAGTTGATAGGCTGTTAGAACAGTCATCGATCAATATTCTAGCACAGACATATGGTTACTTTTATCAGTAATTCCAATATCTGAATGATTTCGACTTTTTTATTTATTTATTTTTCTTGGTACTTAAAGACTATTCAGAGTACTATAAGAATGATGAACACGTCATGTCAGGTTCGCGTTCTCCACCAATGTTTTAGTTCTCTCTCTTTACATTCCTCCCGACAAGGTAAGATGTAGTACCATGCCAGTTTTTTAACGTGGGGATTTCCGAGCCCGTAGAATCGGGTAAAATCGCCCTTAGACTCCGTATGCACAGGGTCGGGTTTGTCTACCTCCCCAAACGAGACTGACATTCGGCATAGCCTCGTCTGGGTTCCTCATCGACCGGAGGCAGAGAGTTCGACAAGAGAGGAAGAGGAAAATGTTCTCTTTTATATTCCAAATTTTATGCAGGTCACGGCTCTTCAGGATGTAAATGATCATAGCTCTCGACAACTTCCTATCCTTTGTAGCTCTAAGCAATGTTTGTTCATTTACTATTATACCCAGTTACTGATCTGCCATCTATTTCTTCTTTCATGTGCCGTTTCCTTTCAGGGCACAGGTAATCATGGCTCCCAACAACTTCCTGTCCCGTGTATCTCTTTAATAAGTTTCGTCTTTTTTGTTATTTCTCCCAAACCATGTTCTACCATCCATAGATTGTGGCCACTAACAATGAATCCTGGTAGGACTTCTAATCCTCTCTGAATTGCCTCGCTGTATAGGTTGAGTAAATCCGGTGAGAAGACACATCCTTGTCTTATACCTTTTCTATTTTTGTATATCTGCTGAACTCATTTTCTATCTGTATTCAGACGTTTTGCTACCAACATAGGTTCTTGATTATTCTAGTATCCTTCGCGAATATGTTAAAATTACTCTAACAGATCTTCATGGCGTACTTTATCGAACATCTTTGCGTAATTAATTTTCTTTAAAACTTCCTCTTTGCTCACATGTTCGGTCCATGGTATCCTCCTCATCTTTCTGTATAGCCACATTCTTGTCGCATCAAAGTATACATACCAATCGAAAATTTGACTTTCGATCTTACTCTTTCGAACCATTTGTGTAAAATGGTTCTCCAATTCACTAATCATTTATTAAAGTAAAATGACTTTTGGTTGACTAAAAATGACTTTTTTCTCTTTAATTCTACGTTTATTCTGTTTCTTTTAGGACCATTTTCGACATATAAATTTAATATGTTTCAGTCGATATTCCTCAGCATTCATGTATTGTACAAAGATCTGAGTTAAAGCATCAATTTATAATTCTGCTTGTTCTCACATTCCTTAGTAGTACGTTACGTCCTGTCAGTACCTCATAAATAATGAACTATTCCGTTTTGATCGCGAGGAAAGACCTAAAAGGCATATCAGAGCCACTGTTTGGTTTCAGTGGAAATACAAAGAGAAAAAATAAACAAAGACAGAAAGAAAGAGAGGATAGAAGAGGCGATAAGGCTCTCATGTGTTTAAAGTCTGAGAAAACTCGTCAAATTAAAAAAATATATTTGTACCCTCTTACATCTTTAAATAATGACCTATATTAATAATTATGGTTGTTATTGCAATATTTTGTTAAAGTTGGCATTTCTTTCTACGGTAGACCAGTTGTCACCAAATGCTATTTGTCTTGCTATTTCTTGTAAATGGGGGGGGGTGGAGATGATTCATACCTTTGCCAAGGGTATTAGTACGTAACTGAATGTAACTGATTCAACTGGAATTCGAACTCTGCTCTCCGACTCCTCAATCCGAGTCGCTATCCATTTCTCCAACGTGCCTCCCGAAACAATTACTATTTCTAATTGAAAAGGTATATTGTTCTGCTTTGTTTGTATCTAATACTTTTCTTTCAATGATTGTGTAGAGATAAAGATGAAACAATGAAGCTTGTTATTACTGAATGTAATAAATAAGCCCGGAAAAAATCGATATGATTGGGTGG
>OZ038520.1:5776151-5783651 GCA_964036315.1 Acanthosepion esculentum
GGACCCTTAAAACTTTGGAAATGTACAAAGTCTCCCTTGTGGTATTAAATTTCCTTAAGCACAGTATAGGAATGTGGAACACCAAACTATGCCTTAGTCACACCAGGGGCACTGCCATATCCAACCGACTAAATATCCGACGTGGAATCTTTCAAGGAGACTCTCTGTCTCCCCTTCTGTTTTGTTTGTCCTTAATCCCCCTTACGGATGAACTGAACAACAGTAGCTATGGTTACAAAATAAATAACAACATATTCAATCACCTACTTTACATGGATGATCTCAAACTCTTTGCCAAAGACGACAATGAGTTGAAGGGCCTCCTTAATATTGTAAAATACTTCAGTGACGACATAGGTATGAGCTTCGGATTAGATAAATGTGCTAAAGTAACATTCAAGAAAGGTAGAATTTTAGAAGCACCCTTAATAGATTTAGATTTTGCCACGAAGATTAGAGAATTGGAGCATGATGAAGCTTATAAGTACTAGGAATTAGTGAGGGAGATGGCATACAACACCCCCAAATGAAAGAGAAGGTAAGAAAGGAGTACTACAGGCGTGTACGCCTGGTACTAAATACCGAGCTAAACTCAAAAAAACGAATATCAGCCATAAACACCTTAGCTGTTCCTATGGTGCAATACAGCTTTAATGTTCTTAACTGGACCATACCTGAAATTAAGCGAATGGACGCCAAAACGAGAAAGCTCCTCACTTGCTACCGCATGCATCATCCCAAAGCTGATATTGATCACCTGTATGTGCCCAGACCCAAAGGAGGCAGAGGACTAGTTCAACTAGAACTATCCTACAAAAGTACAACAATTGGCCTCCAAAGATACTTGGGAAATACAGAAGACTGGATGATGGTATGTGTCAAGGAACATGAAAGTAGTAAGTGTCTTTACTCTGTAGTAAAGGAAGCCGACAAATTCAAAATGGAGTTTCAAATGGGCACAGAAATTCAAATACATCACTGTACACCGGCTGAAGCTACAAAATACTTAAAAAAAGAATGCAAAGACAAATGCGACCGACCAGATAAAGAAACAATGGCAAGATAAACCGTTCCACGGCCAATACTCTGCCCGTACCAAACAAGCTGACGTAGACAAAAACTGCACCCATCAGTGGCTACTTAGTGCAGGGTTGAAAGGTAAAACTGAAGGTTTTATCATTGCTGCACAAGACCAATGCTTGTTAACTAGGAATTATCAAGCACATACACTAAAATACTGTGTTAGCCCAAGATGCAGATTCTGTAACAAATATCCAGAAACCATTGATCATCTTATATCAGGTTGCACGATATTGGCACCCACTGAATATATGGCAGTCCCTGCAGACTGCAATGTATCTTTGAAGATATTCGAAAAACTGTCAAAATTCAAGGACCTTGAAATAGAAATCTCAAAAATGTGGCACATGGGAACATCAACAATTCCTGTTGTAGTTGGAGCCCTTGGACTGGTTGGAAAAGATTCCAGCAGGCTGATTGAAGGGATACCTGGAAGTCCATGCCTCAAAGAGATACAAAAATTGTTCTGACAAGTACAGCCCACACTTTATGAAGGGCTTTATCTATGTAATTATTTTTTTATTTTATTTTATTTTTTTGCAGTGGAAAGTGTCATGATGCCATTTCTAACCTTAGGTCCATGGGCGGGACCCGGAAAGAAATGTGTAAACGCCAGATATCAAAGGAAATAAAAATAATAATAATAATAATGGTAACAGAATATTCTTTCTTATTGACTTGGTAGTCCCTCCAGATTGTAATGTATTTATGAAGATCTTCAAAAAACTGTCAAAATACAAGGATTTTGAAGTGAAAATCTAAAAAATGTGGCACATGAGGACATCAATAATAAGAATAAACCAAAATAATAATTTATTTATATTAATATAAGGTAATAAACTGATTATGATAAAGCTATTTGATTTGATTGATCGATTCGTTTTCTACGGCTTACCTACCATTTGTAGGTTATTTAAAGGCAGAAATTAGTTTTAGATTGTGAGAATTGTTTTTGAGATAATAATGATTTAGTCATAAAAGTATCACTAATTAACCCATAAATGGGGGAGAGTAAGTGCTTTCATATATTTCCCAAGGGCATTTGCGCGAAAGTGAATATAACGACCACAACTGGAAATGGAACACCGCTCTTTAATTAACCATTCTGAACTGTTATCTATTACCCCAACCTCACATCCAAAAATTACAGCATCTGGTATTCCCAAACGGTTACCCATCCAGTTACTGACCGGACTTAACTTCAGTGAACATAAGGGAATCGGTGTTTCATCGTTATGTGGCTGTAAGTCTAAAATTATTTGAATAGCATTAATTAAAATCTATTGAAATAGTATCATAAACATATAGAATGTTCAGAGATAATAATTGAATATTCCATTTGAGACATATCTATTGAATTAATGGATACTTCAAGCGTTATTTTAATGGATACCCGTGTTTAAAATAGGCGACATGGTTTCTTTTATTATTATTATTATTCAAACTCTAAAATATGCACATTTATCCACTAGAAATTACTTTTGAAGTGATAAAAACATATCTATTAGAAAATATATCGCTCCATCCAAAAGTAAAACATTAATGAAAAATAAACAGTCAGCGTACTTCTATATTAAGAGGTTTCATTAAAAAAGAAAAATGTAACTTACGTACAAATATAAACACGGACACACATGCGCGTGAGAAACAGAATGAGAGGGGTGAGAGAAAGGGAGAGAATGAGAAAGAAAGAGCGAGAGAAAGAGAGAAAGAAAGAGGGGAACTGAAAGAAAGGAAAAGGGGAAAAAGAGAAAGAGAGAAAGGGAGATAATGCGAGAAAGGGAGATAATGCGAGAGAAAACAAGAGAAAGAGAGCGTCACAGTTGAATAAGTTTCAAGTAGTAGGAAATAATGTTGGATAAAAAATCCATTCGTTCTTAGAAATTACTTTGTTTACGTTTCAGATGCGGAAAAATGAGCAGATATGAATTTGAGAGAGGAACTGAACGAAAGGATATGCATATTTCAAAAGACTAATTGGTTTGGGCTGGGCTATGACTGAGTGGTGTAAAGTACGCAGCATCAAAAACAGTAGTTCCTTTTTTTTCTTTTTATTTTAATAATTTTCACCCAATACAAGGCCCAAGAGCCACTCAAAGTAGATGGTTACTGTGTAGACTTATATGATCTTAGGAATAACCATGTGTTGGCAGTATAGAGATTAAGCAAACTTTAGAAGGAACCGGAAACCTACTACTAAACAGGAAAAAAGGGATAAACCTACTCCTGTTCAAAACACCCGGGAGGAGTGTGGACCGGATGATAGGCGAATATATCTACTTCTATTGGTGGGGGAGAGACAGAAAAAAATGAATTAAATAGTCAATAAATAAAATTTCAGAGTTCAGGCGTAGATGTTAGGAGTATACAGACTTCAAAAGGAACCGAAAACGATAGACGAACTTATCTACTCCTATTAAGGTGTAGATGTAGGATGGAAATCTTGCAGGAAAGCCCTTTTTTATTGTCTCTCGAATCCACAGGGTGACGGACTATTAAAAAGCAAAACGGCGTCAACTCAAACATAGATATCCATGTAATCAACGTTTAGAGTAGAAAGAAATAATGTCAGATAAAATCTTATCATCCTCATACATATATATATATATATATATATATATATATATATATATATATATATATATATATAGTGTAACCCGGATATAAGAGACCCGGATATAAGAGAAACCCGGATATAAGAGAGATTTTTCTCTGGTCCCAAATTAGAGCCTGTGTTAATGTATATATAATAGACCAAACCGGATATAAGAGAAACCCGGATATAAGATACTTCTTCTCCGGTCCCGACAACTCTCTTATATCCAGGTTACACTATATATATATATATATATATATATATATATATATATATATATATATATATATATATATATTAGAATTGGACATAGTCCGACAATTTATTTAAAGACATTTATATTATGTTTAACGTTCTTTTTATAGATACAAGTATTTAAGCAAAATTTTGCAGGTAAATGTTGTTTAATACTGTTTATAATAAACCGAGCATTTACTTAAATATTTATATCTATAAAAAGAATGTATAAACATAAAAATGTCTTAATATATATATATATATTGTTCCAATGAAAGATCAAGGATGTTGAATCTTTTTATTTGACCTTATTACAAAATCACCACCACCATGAACTCTTTGATTACATTAATTTTAAATATCTGAGAGATTTCACTGCATATATATTTATACCCATCTAAATACTTTGGGGAAATTTTTAGTTAGGACGTCCACTTTATACGGCTAAAAATGAATTAATCTTGATGGTCACAAAATGAGGGTTCATTTTAGAAATATAAAAAATTAAACAGTTCACCAAAAATGTTTTCGAAAACATGCTTCATGGTTTTCTTAATAATACTAGAAAATTTGGTGAGTTATATGATTACATATGGAGAAAAAGGTTTTTTATAGAATTAGAGAATAACAATCTCTCTTATAATTCTGCTTGTTCCCACCTTCGTTAGTTAGATAGTTCGCACGACCTTTACGTCCTGCCAATAGATTCATAAATATTAGATTATTCCGTTTTGACCCTGGGAAAACATGGAACTGACATATTAGAAACGCTACTTGCTTTCACTGAGAAAATTAAAGAAAGAAAGAAAGAAAGAAGGGAAAATAGAAGTGTTTAGGGTTTGTTTCAGTGAAAGGAAAAAAGTCTTCAATTTCAAATCTTTTCATTTCTACACTGTTAATTTTAAATAAATTTATTAATAAAAATTTTTGAAAGAGGGGTTATCAGCTAGTAGTAGTAGTTGTAATAATAATAATAATAATAATAATAGTAATAATAATTGTCTCATTCTATGTCCGCTAGTTAATTAACGAAAAGGATAAATGCAAATAAATTTATTGGTCATGCATGTATTGTGAAACGTGAGAAGGTCATGTCTTGAAACCAGGCTCGGTGAGGACATTCATTGCAACTAATCCTTCATCATCCGCCCTGACCCATATTGACGTTGAATTCTAGAAAATATCTTAAGAGGTCGAATATCCAACCACTTCATTGCCTAAAGCATATACCGCCTGTCATATAATTTACCTAATACATATATCGTCCTTGAAAAATATCATCGTTTCTTTTAGATGGGTAGCATATATATATATATATATATATATATATATATATATATATATATATATATATATATATATATATATATATATATATATATATATATAATATCAAGTATGTGGTGCAGTTCAATTTACATTACATGAATCATTCATACAAAAACAGATATTGAAGTTAATTATATAAATGATATATATTTATATGTATATATATATACTCAAGAGCTTAGCATTGGAGCGGGTAGAATGGAGATCACCTTTCTTTTAGTGGACTCAGCAGTTTTCAACCAGCTTGTCTGAATCGTCTCCAAGAAGCGAGAGCAAGATCTAAAAGGTCAGCAAATCTAACAGTGATCTCATCCCACAATCCTTATTATTATTATTATTATTATTATTATTTTAAAAACAGTGATTTTCCATGTATATATTAATATATACAAATATTTAAAAACAAAGGTGAACGTGAGTTAAGAGAAAATTATTACTTACCATAAAGTGAGGAATTGAAATACATTCACACACATACATACACACACACACGGACGTACACATACACACATCTATCTATCTATCTATCTATCTATCTATCTATCTATCTATCTATCTATCTATCTATCTATACAAGGTGCGATAGGTATATTTTTGTCATTTTATATTTTTAATTTCTCACATGCGCGTTGTTTATTTTTGAGTTTGTCGGCTGTACAGTATAGTAGAGTCACTTGGGCACTGTCTGTGAGAAAAAGGGCACAATGACGTAATTCACTCCGCCAGAAATTTGGAAATAGCATCCTGTACTGCTTGGCATTCGCAGCGGTGGCTGCTGGAAGACCCTATGTCTTGCCACACAAGCAAGTGAACCCAGTACATTTCTGCGACCACACCACCCCTTAAATCTTGCTACATAACTTCCCAGGCTGCAATCCCCTTGAATATTATGTGTGGGGTGCAGTTGAGCGAGAGACCAACAAAACTCCTTGTAACACCAAAGGTGAATTGAAGGCAGTGATTATGGCAGCATTCACCAACTTAAACAAGGAGACCGTCAGAAGAGTTGCAGGAGATTCTAAAGTCGTCTGGAGGCCATAGTTGAAACCGATGGCAATTTTATTGAATGAATTTGCACTTTAATATTTGAAGATATTTTTGTGCAATTTTGGTAAATATATCTGTTAAAATGAGATGTCAGTATTATTTTTATTTTCGCGTAATTTAGACGACAATGTATCCATCGCACTTCGTATATATATATTACTTGAAACATTATTATAATGGATACTCGTATTTGAAATAGAGGTTCTATTTCTGTTAAGCAGTGTGTATTACATCTGTCAGTCAGCGAAACGAAAATTCCTAATAAGCAAAATGTGATCGCTGTCATAGATCGAAGTTGTCCGACTATGTAGAAATTACACACACACACACACACACACAAGTATATATATATATATATATATATATATATATATATATATATATATATATATATATATATATATGCAGAAATATAGTCTTAAAGTGTGCTATATTTATGGGGTAAAGTGCTCAATATCAGAGATCATTATTATTTCAAATCATTATTATTTCACCATGAAGAAGCATGGATAAAGAAAGATGGGATATTTGACACTACAATGGGAAGCTTTGACGGTGCAGAGACATGCGAAATCGTAGGTATTTATTTACTACACGAAATAAGCAAAATAATAGATAGAAATGACACAGGGCTCTACAGAGATGACGGTCTCATAATCTTAAGAAACTGCAACAAACAAAAGACAGATAAAACTAGAAAAGCAATAATTAAAATCTTCAAAAATAACGGATTCGAGATAGATATAAAAACTAACCTAAACGAAGTAGATTTTCTAGATGTCACCTTCAACCTAAGAAAAGGCACACACAAACCATACAGAAAACCGAATGATAAACCACAGTACATACATATATACTCCAACCACCCGCCTTCTATAATCAAACAGATACCTAAATCGATTAACCGCAGGCTTTCCGACAATTCTTCCGATGAATCTATATTTAACAAAGCCAAGAAAGACTACGAAACAGCCCTAAAAGATAGCGGATTCCCAGCAACACTCACATACTCACCACAGAACACAAAAAAGACCAACAGAAAAAGAAATATCATATGGTTCAACCCACCGTACAGCAAAAACGTAAAAACAAACATAGGAAAAATATTCTTCAAGCTTTTACACAAACACTTCCCGGAATCAAGCACACTACACAAAATATTCAACAAAAACACAGTAAAAATCAGCTACAGTTGCACCGAGAACATGGCA
>OZ038520.1:5786151-5806151 GCA_964036315.1 Acanthosepion esculentum
ACATGATACACTTGTCATACATACGGCACGCGTGCCGCACGTGACACGTCTAGTGATTTCCAATGGCCTTCAGCCGCAAATGACATCACGAGGTTCAAACCAGTAACTACTACAACGCAAAGAAAACATTTAACTGTTTAAATTTTAATATATACTAAATTATATATATACTATATAAAATATAATGTCGAACAGGTATATTGACCTTGACTTGTATATAAATACGTATGCTGTTGGCACACTGAATAATTTTAAAACCCTAAGTCGGCACATAGCAAAAGTTTGCCGTCCCCTGTTCTAGAGCATTGAAAACTTCTGCGTTTACCCACCCTCCCAGTGGCAAATGTTTAAACGAGCTATATTCTTTAGTTCCACCAGTTCAGACTTTCAAGCCTCCCACCCACCTTGCAACGTCTGTGGCATCAACTCATCCTCATTGCCTTCGTATTCCATTAGTGAAGAGGAAGTTTCGCTCAGCCAACTTATTCCCTAGAGCTTCTACTTTGTGGAACAGACTCCCAATTGGATGCTTCCCTGACCGCTATAATCTTAAGCTCTTCAATCTTGGGTTAAACATTGTCTTTCTCGTCCTTTTACACTCTTACAAGAATCTCCTTCAGCAACCCTCTACCTTCATAAGCTCTTGTGCCTTGTATTGGTGAAGAATGGTATTAAAAAAGAGCCATCATTTACTACCGGTGTTAAATCGCAATGGCTACAAAATGAGAATAGCACTGAAAAAAGTATATTAATTAATTAGAGTAATTGCTATTTTGTGCTCTATTTCATTATCATAATCAATATTTTCATTGTTCTTGATTGAATCACGTTACTAAAACACATATTAATCATTGTATTATTATCTGTTAGATATTGGCATGTTCACACTAAGTGTTTGATGGATATCGCTATAGATTATGTGACAGCAAATCTCTTCAAAGCTCCAGTATCTTTCTCCGTATCTTTGAAAATCACAGTATTGAAGTTATTATTATTGAGAGCTTTTTTACTCCATTGAATACTTACTTCATTCATGGAGTAAATACCATTTCTTTGACTTGGGCCAACTCTAAGGATGTGATTGATTTATTTGATGGACAAAGTCCTCCTAAATATGTGAGCAGTGCCGAGGAGGAGGATATTCTGGACCCCTTGTATCTTGATATTGCCAGAGATTTTGTTGGTATATTTTCCATCCATTTCAAGACAAGATCGACAGCAACTATTATTATTATTATTTTTATTTTCTTTGATATCTGGCATTTACACATTTCTTTCCGGGTCCCGCCCAGGGATATAAGGTTAGAAATGGCATCATGACACTTTCCACTGCAAATAAAAAATAAAAAAATAAAATAATAATTACATAGATAAAGCCCTTCGTAAAGTGTGGGCTGTACGTGTCAGAACAATTTTTTGTATCTCTTTGAGGCATGGACTTCCAGGGATCCCTTCAATTAGTCTACTGGAATCTTTTCCAACCAGTCCAAGAGCTCCAACTACAACAGGGATTGTTGATGTTCCCATGTGCCACATTTTTTAGATTTCTATTTCAAGGTCCTTCTATTTTGACAGTTTGTCGAATATCTTCAAAGATACATTTCAGTCTGCAGGGACTGCCATATCAATAAGGAGGCACTTATTTTGTTTGTGGTTTTTAATAACAATGCCTGGGCGGTTGGCTTTGATTGTTCTGTCATTATTATTATTATTATTATTATTATTATTATTATTATTATTATTATTATTATTATTATTATTATTTCCTTTGATTTCTATTGTATACACATTCCCGGGAGGGAATGTGTATACAAAAAAAACAAACTTTTTGGCGCGACACAGGGAACCAACTTTCTTTGCGGTGGATGAAGCAATTGATTTAATGTACAAGGTAACCAAAAAAGTTCTGTACGTTTTTTGATTAGTCATTGAATGAAGTTGAAATATATACAAAATGCGTATTGTTTTCAAATTCGGACAGCCAGAAGTAGGAACATCAGACGTTGTAAAAAACACGTGCACCGTGCCCGGCCATCAGTTATTCGGACAGCTGTGAGAAGGATGTAAGTGTCTAGAGATCTTGTTCGGGGCTGTTCCCTTTATGACTTCAAAGTGGGCTTATCAGCAGCTGCATCAAGTCGCCGCATATGTCAAGCGTTTGGGGATAGTGCTGTGGATGAACGAACTGCAAGGCGTTGGTTTCGAAAATTCATGTCGGGAGATTTGGCTCTTCATGATGAGCCTCGCAGTGGACGACCACAGGTCTTGAATGACGGAGTCCTGAAGGCGGCCATTGAAGAGGACAGTAGTCTAACGTGTGGTGAACTTGCAAGACAGTTCAACGTTTCCGAAGAAACAGTTAGACTTCACCTGCATCGCCTACGTAAGACGTACAGACTGAGCAAGTGGGTTCCGCAAATGCTGTTGGAGGTCCACAAGTGACGAGTGGCAGCCTGCGTATCGCTGCTTTCTCGCCACCATACAGCATCCTTATTCAATCAAGTGCTTACCAGTGATGAAAAGTGGGTTCTGTACGAAACTCCCAAGCGTTCCAGACATTGATTGTCTCCTCAGGATGCTGTCCCTCACACCACAAGACCGCCTATGCACCCACGGAAGATTATGCTTTGTGTCTGGTGGACAGGTCGTCAAGTAGTTCATTATGAACTGCTACCAACGGGCCAAACGGTCACTGGAGACCTATACACGCAGCAATTGAAACGTGTGCAACAGGCATTGCGCCAGAAGGAGCCAGCACTAGTGAATCGCAAATGTGTGCTTTTCCTCCATGACAACGCCAGGCCGCATGTCGCGCGAGTGGTCAGGGATACCATACAGCAACTTGGGTGGGAGACTTTGTGCCATCCACCTTATTCACCTGACCTTGCGCCATCCGATTACCACCTCTTCCACTCCCTGGATAATCATCTTCGTGGGAAATCCTTTACTAATTAAACAGACTTGCTCAAAGCCCTCACGGTCTTCTTTGCGTCAAAACCCCCCGAGTTCTATCGCAAGGGCATTGAACAGCTGGAGACACGTTGGCAGAAGGTGCTGGATGCCGATGGCGATTACTTCGAAGACTAAATATAAGTTACACATACTGTGAAGCGTTTTCTTTTTTTTCCTTTAAAAACAGACAGAACTTTTTTGGTTACCTTGTAATTGTTCCATCTCAGGTCAGCCGCAGTTTTTAGATTTTCACTTCAAGAAACTCGAATTTTAATAGTTTTTCTTTTTAAAACATTCAAAGAAGCATCACAGTCTACAGGGATTGTCATGTCAGTGAGAAAGCACATTCTGTTTTTTGTCTTTGATCAAAATATCAGGGCGATTAATTGTTCTGTCTGTGTATTGTTAAGTTCCATAGAATTATTACAGATCCTATCTCTGTAAGCAAGTCTAGGTGATGTTCATACCAGTTCCTTGCAGTTTACTTCCCTTAAAAGTTGCATATTTTCAAGTGCAAATATTAGCCCACTCTATCATGCCGAGTTTTATACTGAGTGCGTGTTAACTCCGTGCAACCTGATATAAGACGGTAAATTGTTTCTTGATATTTGTCACAGAATTTGTATTTCGAGTCAACACAATTTTTCTGTAAGTCTGCTTGGTAATTTCTATTTGGAAAGCGCATCGGTCCTGCGCATCAAAAACAAAACATTCGGTTTCAGTCTGCACTACGTAATTACTGATAAGTACGCTTTTGTCTACATCAGTTTCTTTGCTACGGGCGGAGTAGTGACCATGAAAAGGCTTATCTTACCATAGTTTTTATATTTGGTACTTTGCATTTACTTTTGTTTACTTTTTTTAGGTTCTTTGTCGCTCTAGTAGGTGCATTATGGTTTATTTCCACCTATTCACCCACCTTTGATTCCCTTTTGAATATATTAGTTTCATTTAATGCTAAATACATTTTCTTATTTCTTTCATGTTCTTTGACACAGATCATCTTTAAGTCTCTGGTAGTTTCTATGTATTTTTGAAAACCTACTATTGTGATTTTGTAAAACAATTCTAGTTGAAACAATCCTCTACCTCCTTTGGATCTAGACACATACAGACGATCAACATCAACCTTAGGATGATGAATGCGATGCCAAGTGAGAAGCCTTTTGACAACCATTTGCTTAATATCAGCTATGGTCTAGTTAAGGATGTTTAAACTGTATTGCATCATCGGAATAACCAAAGAGTTTATGACTGATTTCTTGTTTTATGGATTCAATTCGTTGCTTAACACCAGACATACACAGTAATAGTATTCTTTTTTTACTTTCTCCTTCATTTGGATATACTGTATTGCATCTCCTTTGCTGACTCCTAGGTATTTATAGGCTTCTTGTTTCAGTTCCCTAGTCTTTGTGACAAAATCTATTGAGTGTATTTCTGGAATTCATCCTTTCATTGAATGTTACTTTTGCACATTTATGTAATCCAAAATCCATATCTACGTCATCATTGAAACATTTGACACTATTGATGATACCCTTCAATTCATTGTCGTCTTTGCAAAGAGTTTCATATCATCCATGTAGAATTGGTGATTAAACAATTTCTTTTTTACATTGTATCCTTAGTTATTATTGCTTAGTTCATGCGGATTTAGGACAAACATAACAGAAGGGGTAACAGGGTGTCTCATTCAAAGATTCCGCGTCGGATATTCAAACAATTAGTAGTGAAAGTACCTTTAGTATTATTTAGGTATAATGTGGCTTCCTACTATATGTAATCTTATATTTATTATTATTATTATTATTATTATTATTATTATTATTATTATTATTATTATTATTATTATTATTATTATTATTTCCTTTGATTTCTCGTGTGTACACATTTCTTTCCTGGTCTCTTAATAATAATAATAACAATAATAATAATATCAATGGATATTCTAATGACACCATATATATGGGGAAAATTATGCTGAGACTGTCAGCTACATATCCAAACAATAATCATGCAGCCTCTTGAGTTTTCAGGGTGAAACTTGATGGCAGCTTGTAAAACAAACAAGCTGAACCAAATAATAATAATAAATAATAATAATAATATTATCTTTGTATATGCCATGTGGTTTTTCAATGTGGTTTTTCACAGTTTCCTACTATATTTAATCCTATATTTATTATTATTATTATTATTATTATTATTATTATTATTATTATTATTAACAACAACAACAACAACAACAACAATAATAATAATAATAATAATAATAATACAGTTTTTTTCTTATTGTCTTGCTTTGTTCACTCTTGAAGTCGAGTCCAACACTTAGACATAAGACTTTCATGAGCATGGGATGGATTTATTTGATGGATAGATATATTGATTTTTTAAGCGTAGCTTAGCTGTGGCACAAGGCCGAAAGTATGGGGCACCCAGTGAGGATCAAACTCGCATTTCAGTCGTAACTGTTTTAGCGAGACAAGATGTCTAACCATTGCACCACGCCAAGGTGTCCCCAAATGATTTCCTAAGCGTAGCTTAGATGAGGCACAAGGCCGAAAGTATGGGGCACCCAGTGAGAATCAAACTCACTGTTCAGCGGTAATTGATGTAGCGCGACAAGCTTTCTAACCATTAACGTCGAGGTGCCCAAATGGTTTTCTAAGCTCAGCGTAGATGTGGAATAAAACCGAAAGCATGGTGCACACAGTGGGGATTGAATTCACTACTCAGATGCAATGGTTCTAGCGAGACAAGCTTGCTAACATTTACACCACGTTGAGGTGCCTATATATATATCTTTTAAAAATTTATAACTTTATTTGTATTTGCGATAGAAATAATTTGGAAAAAGGATTACAAAGAAGTAAATCTATATCTTTTAAGGTTTTATTGAAATTTTATTTAAGTTTCCACATGTCCTCCATCATTAGCAATACAAAGGGTAATACGATTTTGCAGTTCACGGAAAACATTTGCCAACTGATTTACAGTAATGTCTGAAATCACATTAGTTATTTTAGCTATACTTAAAACTAGGTACATTAAACTTTATAACATTTTTTACAGATTATTTCTATCGCAAATACAAATAAAATTATGAATTTTTTAAAGTGTACACGAACTTTATGGACACTCTGTATATATATATATATATATATATATATATATATATATATATATATATATATATATTATATACTTTTGTTTGTTGTTTCATACAACCAAATGCCAAGTGTTTCACCTGATGTCTATGATAAATAAACGCTTTTCTTAAGACGTTTAAAAAGTTTTTGTCGAAGTATGCGAGTACTACACAAATTTCTCAGATATCGAGGGAAATCCTTGTATCTTTCACTTTATTATGTCTTCACTCTATGATCCGCTGAAGCAGTTACGTTCATAATCTAAATTGTATCTGTTAGAAAACCACACAGTATCCTATTCATTTATTTTCTAGAATAGCCTCTAATTTGTGACGAGCTTATATAATTTGTTCCCATATTCTCTAATATATCACTGTCTACTCTGCTATCGTAAGTCTGTTTTTGTTTTTTGTTTTTGTATGTTATATAAAGCAGCATTCATTGCAGGTTAACTCCACTATTAACTGGGAAGTGGTGGACTGTATCGGATCGTAAATGACAGCAAGTCATTTAATATTTATACTTCAGCAGCCATTTAATTTTTTCGGTGTTCTGTTTGTTTTGAGCGGTATAATAGTGTAGATAATCTCGATTCTTTTTTCAAGTTCCATGTCCTTCAAGCCATCCTACTAGGTAGGCTCTTTAAAAATGTTCTAAACCCTCATTCATTTTTTTACAAATTTTTAGACACATTATTATCAGAATCTTTGAAACAGCAATAAACTTTCAAACATAATCTTTATGATACTACAAAATGCAAGGCGCAAATATTTTTTCCAGTTTTTTTACTTTCTTTCAGTTTTATTTTTAGTTGTCCACGGTTATTTAATTTGGTCCTCTGGATACATTTTATATGCATTGTCAAAATATAGTTACTTGCACATTTCCCAGCAGATAATTTGTCCGCCCAATCATGTCTACTCTTGCATTCGTTCCAAACCAGTTTGCTTACATTTGCTGATTAGGTGATTCATTGTCTCATCTTTATTTTCACAAAATCTATATTTTCGTTTTTGTTGAGGTTTACTTATCTTTGGATCTGTTCCGAGCGTCCCATTAACGGCTGATACTAATGTAATTTTCATGCTCTATATTTTTCTTGGCCTATTTTCTATTTTGCTTTTCAAGTGCCCTTTGTACAACCATTTTACTGACTCTTCTTCGGCATCATTTTTTGTTTGCCTTTTAAATTCTCCGAGGAAAGTTTCTTTTTCCCCAATCCCTTTTCCTTCCATCATTCCCGACTTATTAGTCGAGATACTTATCTATCTTTTCTTTTTATTTAAGATTTATTCTGCCGTCTGTTGAAACAGCCAAATCCACTCTCTGGCATGTTCTTTTCTTTTCGTCCCGAATGACTTGATTTACTCTTCTGGTCTAGTTTAGGGGGTCTTTTTACATCTCGAAGTCACAGCAAACTTTGCGTATTTTTAAAATTCCCCAACACAGCTACGATTTGTTCATTTACAACTGATTTCCACAATCAAATCTCGCTTGCCCAATTCCCAGTGGATCACCACTCAAACCCACTCAAACCTCATTTTGTATATCTTCTGAAGTAATGTGCTTCATTCGTTTATTATACTTCTTGCGCTTTGTTTACCTTGTTTATCAATAAATCTTGATAGATTCTTTCTTCGGATGTTCTCTGCACAACTATATCTATATTATTTTATCTAGTTTCTTGAAATATCTCCAAAAATAACTGTGCAGTTGTTTTCTTCACAATTTTTGGATTTTTTTTCTTTGGTGATTTTTCTTCTTTTATTTCATTGCAACCTTTGTTTGCAGAGATTTGTGATACAAAACTCCGAAGGTATATTAAAAAAGCAAAAGATGTCTTCCAAAAGCTAAACAAAGTATTAAGAAACAGGGAATTTTTTAGAGGTAAGAAAAAAAGAGTGTTGAACTGCTATATAATATCCATCCTCCTAGCAATTAATTGTAGACAATATCCTCACAGATAAAGAAAAGGTTTGGAGCAACAGAAATATTGTTCTGAAAAAAGATAGTAAGAATATCTGGTACGGAACATGTAAGTAATGAGGAAGTTTTAAGTAAAAATGAAACAAGAATACCACATAATTAGATTCAAAAATAGATATTTGAAATTTTTAGGACGCATAATGAGGAAAGAGGCTTGGAAAATTTGACACTAACAGGACAGGTTGAAGAGAAGAGGGATAGAAGGAAGTATCGGGTAACCTACCCAATGAGATTTTTTAAATGAATTTCAGAAAAGGAGGTAGGAAAGAAAATAAGCAAACATTACTTAGAGGTGCAAAAGGTAGAGAATTGTGGAAGGGTCGTGATAACTCTTGTTTTGAAGGGATAATTCACATAAAAAAAAGAATTAATATCCTCTCTCAGTGGCTTGAATTCTCTCCAGTTAATACTTTTATACTTATAAACATTGAGTTATCACACCGGCAGTATTTTGTGGCTTTCCATGAAGATTAAGTGACTGTAAATCTCCTCATCATTTTCGTCGTTGCTGTTGCTGATATTGGTTGCTGTTCTTTCTATTGTTGTTTCGTTTCCGATTTTATTTTCTTTCTACCCCTCACCATTATTATCACTAGTTGGATGACTGATTAACTGCTACTACCTACTAATAGTTTATCATTATTATGATGATGAATGCTGTTGTTTCTGCTGTTGTTGCTATTACAGCCATTTTATAAATTTATTTTTTTAATTTCATGACTATCAACAAATTCTTCATCGATTATTATTATTATTATTAGTAGTAGTAGTAGTAGTAGTAGTAGTAGTAGTAGTAGTAGTAGTAGTAATAGTAGTAGTAGTAGCAGCAGCAGCATTTTGGGAGAGAAGAGCACGTCAACAAATTGACGCTGGGGTGCCAATATATAAAAAACCATGTACCCATCATGACACACAGTCTGATATGGTTATACCGGGCACATGCATTATTATTATTATTATTATTATTATTATTATTATTATTATTATTATTGTTATAATTATTATTATTATTATTATTATTTTCTTTGATATCTGGCGTTTCCACATTTCTTTCCGGGTCCCGCCCAGTGACCTAAGGTTAGAAATGGCATCATGACACTTTCCACTGCAAAAAAAAAAAATAAAATAAAAAAATAATTACATAGATAAAGCCCTTCGTAAAGTGTTGGCTGTACTTGTCAGAACAATTTTTTGTATCTCTTTGAGGCATGGACTTCCAGGGATCCCTTCAATCAGCCTACTCGAATTATTATTATTATTATTATTATTATTATTATTATTATTATTATTATTATTATTATTATTATTTTTATTTTCTTTGATATCTGGTGTTTACACATTTCTTTCCGGGTCCCGCCCATGGAACCTAAGGTTAGAAATGGCATCATGACACTTTCCACTGCAAAAAAAAAAAAAACAATAATAATAATTACATAGATAAAGCCCTTCGTAAAGTGTGGGCTGTACTTGTCAGAACAATTTTTGTATCTCTTTGAGGCATGGACTTCCAGGGATCCCTTCATTATTATTATTATTATTATTATTATTATTATTATTATTATTATTATTATGATTATTATTATTATTATTATTATTTTTTTTATTATCATTGCTGACATGCATCAATCACAAACGAACTATAGAGAATTGTAAGCCCATCCAAAATTATATTTATGATCGGTATATGTTCTTTGCAAGTACTTAATGGGGTCCGTAGGACTGACTTGATAAGCAAAGACGCTAATATTTTTTTTATAAATATATATATATACATTTATATATATATATATATACATAGGTATCTCAATAAATTCGTAGCCCAAGGATACAAAACAGCATTTATTTTATGCATTAAATATTTATTATATAAAATAGTGTGCTCACTTGTCAATGAAATAAACATAATGTTTATCATTTAATAACAGTGATGTAACATTGTACCTTGAAGATTTCCACTAATAACTACTGCCTTATTAATATAGCCTCGTATAAAGGCAAACACACACACACACACACACACATATATGTTTAATCTTCAGGCTATGTGTGTTTTCTTTATATTTGCTCTATCTCTGATATTCAGTACTTTACCCATAAATATGGCATACCTTAAAACTATATTTTTAACAAATTTATATATATATGTATATATATGTGAGTAATATATATATATATATATATATATATATATATATATATATATATATATATATATATATATATATATATATATATATATATATATATATATCAGTTCCTTATCTATCTATCTATCTAGCTAGGTAGGTAGGTAGATAAATAGATAGATAGATAGATAGATAGATAGATAGATAGATAGATAGATAGATAGATAGATAGATAGATAGCTATCCAAGTGATAACCTGTCTCTGTATCTCGATATAATATTTATTTGTAATACACGCGCGTGCGCACATATAGAAATATATATTTAATTTATATATATTTAATTTATATATATATATATATATATATATATACGTGCGCGCATATCTGCGTGTGTGAGCGTGTTCGTTTGCACTTCCATACGGTGAACATCAATACATTAATATCTATGTAAAATGTTGTTTCAATGCATGATCATGTGTTTATTAAAATTCCTCCCTGGTGAGAGACGAAAAGCCTGAGAGAGAGAAAGAGAGAGAAAAAAAAAGAGAGAGAGAAGTGAAGATTGCATATGTAAGTTTCTGTGTGAATTTTCTCATGAACAAATACATATTTTTATATAAACATCTCCGCATATGACACTTTAATACAGACCCCCTAAGTTTTAAATATTTACAAGACATTTTTAACACATACTTTTAAATTAACTTCCTGTGATAAAGGTCGTCCAATACAGGTCTTAAGTTATTTTATTATTACGAAACATTATATTCTAGTAAAAAATATATCCAGTTATTTATAAAACTAAATAAATATGAATAAATGATAATAATACCCATATCCCACGATAGGCATTTTTCATAGCTTCCCTGCTGCTTTTCTATAAATATGTTTATGTTAATTGTTCTGATGAACTTTCCGCTGTGGTACGTAAACTTTATGAATTAGATTGGTGACTAGGTTCTCTTGCTTTCTAGTCATGTATGTTAATCGTTATTCTTTGTCTTCACAATTCCTGTTCTTTTAATGTGCTTTCTTAATAATGTTTTCATTTTCTTATATTCTTTTGTACTCAGTAACTCCTTCTGTATTAATGACATTATTGCCTTGCTTGGGATGAAATGGTTTTACTTTTTGTATTAATAGCTGTCTTTTGTTTAACTAAGTGGAAACAAAAATAGTAAGAAATAATGTTAACCTGTGAAAATTTCACGGTTTTTCTATTTTAATTTTCTGGTGAATCTTAATTCTTCAGTTAAGTGTAAGATCATGGCGAATTCTACGACAATAAGATATCCGTAGAAACCCCCACTATCGCATGGTTAAATGGTTGAGCTTAACAACTTTAACGAAATATTGTAATAACAATCATAAATATGAATACTGGTCATTATTTTAAGAAGTAAGGGGGTACAAATGAAATTGACAAATTTTTCCATTTCACTGAAACAGCCGTTAAACTCTTCTATCTTTTCTTTTTTGTTTGTTTGTTTATTAATTAATTTTTTTATTTCTATCTTTTTTCTTTCATTTCCTCAATGAAACCAAGTAGTGTCTTTTCACCTCTTTCCACGCGATCAAAACAGAATAGTAAATTATTTATGGGGTATTGGCAAAGCGCAAACGGTCGTGCGAACTAACGAAGGGAGGTACAATAATAATAATAATAATAATAATAATAATAAAACAAACCATGAAAAAAGTTACAGATATTGGATTGGGATTTGGAAACGTAGCCATTATAAAAAGCGCGCCTGCTCGAAACGGCGAAGTTACTACGAAAAGTATTGGATACAGCTGTCGATGAAAAGAATAAATTAGCATTTTATTTTCCCACGTTATAAGAGGTCACAATAAACTTCTAGCCAACAACCAACATTATATACACCGCGGAAACGAAATATAATAATAATAAATTCATTAAAGAGATCCCTGACAGGACATGCCTTAAAGAAACGTAAAAAATTCTTCTCACAAGTACAGCTCACATCCAGCGAAGGAATTTATCCATGTAAAACCTGTGTATTCTTAGATTGTTTTATTTTTTTAATTTTTATACACAAATGTGTAATGGAAAATGTCAGGATGCCATTTCTGACCTTAGGTCTCCGGTTGGGACCCGGAAGCAAATAAGTGTACAACAGAAATCAAAGGAAACAATAATAATAATAAAAATAATAAATTCAGAGAGTAATATACTTATTGACATAGCAGAGCCATCTGAGAGGAGAAACAGCACCATGAAAATTATCGAGAATTTGTCCAAATACGAGTACCTGGAGATCGAAATTAACAAGATATGGAGAATGAAGACTGAGACTGAACCAATGGTAATCGAAGCCCTGGGCCTCGTGAGAAAACGGAATGGACAATTTTACTAACAGTCTCCCAGGTAAGATCAACATACAAATTGCCCAGAAGATCGTCCTACTAGGAACATCTCATATACAAAGAAAAGTACCATCAGTTAAATGACAATTCTCCTATAGGGCATAAGGACCATAGTTTGGACCAGGCTTTACAGGATACAAAACAGGAAACGTAACATACACAAATAATAATAATAATAATAATAATAATAATAATAATAATAATAATAGACGATTGTAAATGCTGAAAAGTGAAAAAAGTAAATGATTATTTTAAGAACCATATCCAAAAGTAAACTAATAACAAGGTGATTCTAAAAATTTTCTTTACTTAATATAATGTTTTTCAAGTCATTATTTTTAATCAATGAAAAAGAACACCAAATGTAAAACATTTCAACACATTTTTAATAGATGTCTGTTTGCTTTTACAAACAGTAACTGACAGCGCATTTCAACCGTTTCTAGTCCTCGCCTGGTGTAAAAAAGACACGCTCGATTTGTTTAAAAGAAAAATGTTTAAATCCCCATTCTGAACTGATCGACCTTAAAAATTTTAAGATTAGGTTTTGTCGCAGTTGCTTCAATTAACTCAAATCAGTGTTTTCATTTTTACTATTTTGATCAACATATTTTAAACACTAAACTCACAGACAGTCATTAGGATCATCTATTGTTATGAGATGAAATATTGTCATTATTCAATTAATTAGTCAAACTAATATCCTCATATTGCAAGTTTTGTATCATTTCCTTTCAACCAATGCCCTCTCTGAATTTCCTAGTCTTGTTTGAAGTTCTAAATGAAGTATAGTCATTATTATATGAATTAGTCAAGCTAATACCCTCATCTTTGCAAGTTTTGTATCATTTCATTTCAACCAATATCCTCTCTGAATTTCCTAGTCTTGCTTGAAGTTCTCAAATGAACTATTGAAAATTATATGAATTATTCAAACTAATATCCTCATCTTTGCAAGTTTTGTATCATTTGATTTCAACCAATGTCCTCTCTGAATTTCCTAGACTTGTTTGAAGTTCTCAAATGAAGTATAGTCATTGTTATATGAATTAGTCAAACTAATATCCTCAACTTTGCAAGTTTTGTATCATTTCATTTCAATCAATATCCTCTCTGAATTTCCTAGTCTTGTTTGAAGTTCTCAAATGAAGTATTGTCATTATTATATGAATTAGTCAAACTAATATCCTTATCTTTGCAACCAATGGCCTCTCTGAATTTCCTAGTCTTGTTTGAAGTTCTCAAATGAAGTATTGTCATTATTATATGAATTAGTCAAACTAATATCCTCAACTTTGCAAGTTTTGTACTATTTCTTTTCAACCAATGTCCTCTCCGAATTTCCTATTCCTAGTCTTGTTTAAGTTCTGAAATGAAGCATTGTCATTAATATATGAATAATCAAACTAATATCCTCATCTTTGCAACCAATGTCCTCTCTGAATTTCCTTGTGTTGTTTGAATTTCTCAAATGAAGTATTGTCATTATTAAATGAATTAGTCAAACTAATATCCTCATCTTGGCAAGTTTTTCCATAACGTTTTACTGCTGGATTCAATGGACTTCTCAGTGTTGTCTGAAGTTTTAAAATGACTTATTGCCATTCTTCCGTGAACAACTCATCGTATTATCTACAATTCAGTTATTTTGATTGTTAAAATTTGGCAGATTCATTTGACGACCATTCTTACATTTTCGGAAATTTTATATTGCCATTATTCTACGAGTCATTTGGATGAGTATCTTTATTTATTAATTTTTGTTGTTTTAGTCCTATTAATTCAGCCAATGACCTGCTTTGTTTTGTTTTTGTTTCCTATGTTCTAAACTGAAGTCTAGACATTATTCTAGAAATGATCCAAACAGTTATCTTAATTTTTATTGTTTTGACCACCATTTTTTATTACCTTAGCATTACTTAAACATGTATTGGCCACTTTCTAAAAAATTTCCTTTTCATAGTTGCACTTAATAATTTAAATTGATTTTTAAATAGTTTTGATATTATGTACATTTTTAAAGCCATTGAAAAACAGCTTGAAATAAAAATGCAAATATTTTTAAAATGATGAAAGACTATACTATATTTGCCTACACGCAGTTTTAAACAAACCTACTATGGCAGAATAATGGATTGAGTCCAATTGCATGAAAATATACCAAAAAAGTCAGGTAAAGTTAAAAAATATGATGGAACAAACAATTAAAAAATATTACAAAATGAATAGATAGCATAAAATGAAAATTATTTTAAAAAAATACTAGCATCCTTTTTTAGAGGAGTGGTTATACAGGAGGATACTGAGCAACCTATGGGTCGAATAGGTGAGCAACGGTGAAATATTACAGAAAATGGAAACAAGAAGGAAAAAAGAAATATATCCAGCAAAATAAAGGTAATAATTTTATATTAAATTCAAAATTTAACATGAAAAATCGCCTGTGCTATGAAGAGCAATAGACGGATATGTGCAAAAATACACAATTTACTAAAAAAATACTATCTTTCTATGATGGTCCATATCTATCTATCTATCTATCTATCTATCTATCTATCTATCTATCTATCTATCTATCTATCTATCTATATATCTATCTATCTATATATCTATCTGTGTATCTGAAACTGTTCTATCTATCTATCAGAAACTGTTAATATCTATCTATCTATGTATCTATCTATCTATCTATCTATCTATCTATCTATCTATCTATCTATCTATCTATGTATCTATCTATCTGAAACTGTTCATATCTATCTATCTATCTATCTATCAATCTATCTATCTGAAACTGTTCATGTCTGTCTATCTATCTATCTATCTATCTAAATATCTATCTATCTATCTGAAACTGTTCATATCTATATATCTATCTATCTATCTATCAATCTATCTATCTGAAACCGTTCATATCTATCTATCTATCTATCTGGAACTGTTCATGTCTGTCTATCTATCTATCTATCTATCTATCTATCTATCTAAATATCTATCTAGCTATCTGAAACTGTTCATATCTATCTATCTATCTATCTATCTATCTATCTATCTATCTATCTATCTGTGTATCTGAAACTGTTCTATCTATCTATCAGAAACTGTTCATATCTATCTATCTATCTATCTATCTATCTATCTATCTATCTATCTATCAATCTATCTATCTGAAACTGTTCATATCTATCTATCTATCTATCTATCTATCTATCTATCTATCTATCTATCTATCTGAAACTGTTCATGTCTATCTATCTATCTAAATATCTATCTATCTATCTGAAACTGTTCATATCTATCTATCTATCTATCTATCTATCTATCTATTTATTTCATTCTTCTTACATATATCTATTTCATTTTGTTTTTATCTCTCTCCCCCTCTCTCCCTCCTTCTCTCTCTCTCTCTCTCTGTATCTTTCTATCTATCTATCTATCACGGCCTGTTCATATCTATATATCTATCTATTTAATTTTTTTATGTCTCTCAATCCCTTTCTCTCTCTCTCTATCTGTCTATCTATCACGGTCTGTTTCTATCTATCTATCTATACATACATATATATATATATATATATATATATATATATATATATATATATATATATATATATATATATATATATATATATATATATATGTGTGTGTGTGTGTGTGTGTTTGTGTGTGTGTGTGTGTGTGTGTGTGTGTGTGTGTACGTGTGTGTGTGTGTGTTATGATAAACCTAGTAAGCTCTGAATTAATCTTCTTTCGGTAAATCTAAAGAATTAATGACATAAGAAGGCTTACCTGCGAAACTAAAAATCATTATCAAAATCTTAATATTAATTAAACTAATTTTCAAGCAGAATTAATAAATAAATCAATAATTTTGTATTAATGCCTATTTTAATTATTTTAATTGTCATAGTTAAACAAGGTTTATTAAATACAATTAAAACTAAAATCATCACCAAATAAGACTACGAAATCGTTTGGCAAAAAATTGTTTTTATTTATGCTAATTAAATTAGAAAACTGAAAGGAAAAAAGCGGAAAGTTTTGCAATTCTTAAAAAGAAAAGACGGTAACTGTAAAAAGTAAAGGTGACAGAAACAAAAAAGCAAATGTTTAAAAGAATACTTTTAATTTTATTCATTTATTTATTTTTAATATTTTGGTTTTTAGATTATTGGTCCTTAAAATATTAGCAACTTTAATCATGTTTTCCAATGTAAATATTATATAGTACTTGATTCATCATAATAGACAAACAGATAGATATGAACTGACTGAAATAGATAGATAGATAGATAGATAGATAGATAGATAGATAGATAGATAGATAGATAGATAGATAGATAGATAGATATGAACTGACTGAGATAGATAGATAGATAGATAGATAGATAGATAGATAGATATGAACTGACTGAGATAGATAGATCGATAGATAGATAGATAGATAGATAGATAGATAGATAGATAGATAGATAGATAGATACATAGATAGATATGAACTGACTGAGATAGATAGATAGATAGATAGATAGATAGATAGATAGATAGATAGATAGATACATAGATAGATACATAGATAGATAGATATGAACTGACTGAGATAGATAGATAGATAGATAGATAGATAGATCGATAGATAGATAGATAGATAGATAGATAGATAGATAGATAGATAGATAGATAGATAGATATGAACTGACTGAGATAGATAGATAGATAGATCGATAGATAGATAGATAGATAGATAGATATGAACTGACTGAGATAGATAGATAGATATGAACTGATTGATATATATATATATATATATTTTAGAATTGGACATAGTCCGACAATTTATTTAAAGACATTTATATTATGTTTAACGTTCTTTTTATAGATACTTGTATCTATAAAAAGAACGTTAAACATAATATAAATGTCTTTAAATAAATATATATATATATATATATATATATATATATATATATATATATATATATATATATATAGATAGATAGATAGATAGATAGATAGATAGATAGATAGATAGATATGAACATACCATGATAGATAGATAGATAGATAGATAGATAGATAGATAGATGTGAGCAGACCGTGATAGATAGATAGATAGATAGATAGATAGATACATAGATAGATAGATATGAACTGACTGAGATAGATAGATAGATAGATAGATAGATAGATAGATATGAACTGATTGATATATATATGTATATATATATATATATATATATATATATATATATATATATATATATATATATATATATAGATAGATAGATAGATAGATAGATAGATAGATAGATAGATATGAACATGCCATGATAGATAGATAGATAGATAGATAGATGTGAGCAGACCGTGATAGATAGATAGATAGATAGATAGATAGATAGATAGATAGATAGATAGATAGATAGATATGAACAGACCGTGATAGATAGATAGATAGATATGAACATACCATGATAGATAGATAGATAGATAGATGTGAGCAGACCGTGATAGATAGATAGATAGATAGATAGATAGATAGATAGATAGATAGATAGATAGATAGATAGATTATTTGTGCATACGCCTACGTATTTCTGTCTTTTTTTCATCTAAAAATATTATTAACACATATTGTCTTCCTGGCTAGGATTACAAGATTCCAAGCCGTTTAGCCGTTTAGCCTAATCGATCAGCATGGAGTATTTCTATTAAAAACATTTTTAAAAATATATATTTTTTCTCAAAAAAGATCTATTTTCTTAGAAATATATATTTTTATTGGTAAGATGTATATAAGACGCGATATGAGACACAGCTATATATTGGGACCTATTTTCTTTTCTCTTTTCAAGAAATGACAGATTTTTTTCTCTTAATTACCGTATATTTCCACGTATAAAGCGCACCTATTATTAAGACGAGACCCAAAATCTCCGTAAATTTTTGTGATTTTATCTGATACCCGTAGTATAAGAGGACTAAATGGGACCCATTAAATGGTAATGCTTATGACGAGCTCTTTGCATCTGATGCTGACGATCATAATAATTTTGAAGGTTTTTAATTAGGCATGTGGATGTCTTGTGCTGATGATCATAATAATTTTGAAGTTTTGTAATTAGGCATGTAGGTGTCTTATGCTGGTGATCATAATAATTTTGAAGGTTTTTAATTGGGCATGTTGGTGTCTTATGCTGATGATCATAATAATTTTGAAGGTCTTCAATTAGGCATGTGCGTTTCTTGTGCTGATGATCATAATAATTTTGAAGGTTTTTAATTACGCATGTGGGTGTCTTATGCTGATGATCATAATAATTTTGAAGGTCTTTAATTAGGCATGTTGGTGTCTTATGAGGATGATCATAATTTTGAAGGTTTTTAATTAGGCATGTGGATGTCTTATGTTGATGATCATAATAATTTTGAAGTTTTGTAATTATGCATGTGGGTGTCTTATGCTGGTGATCATAATAATTGTGAAGGTCTTCAATTAGGCATGTGGGTGTCTTATGCTGGTGATCATAATAATTTTGAAGGTTTTTAATTAGGCATGTGGGTGTCCTATGCTGATGATCATAATAATTTTGAAGGTTTTTAATTAGGCATGTGGGTGCCTTATGCTGATGATCATAATAATTTTGAAGGTCTTCAATTAGGCATGTGGGTGTCCTATGCTGATGATCATAATAATTTTGAAGGTTTTTAATTAGGCATGTGGGTGTCTTATGCTGATGATCATAATAATTTTGAAGGTCTTTAATTAGGCATATTGGTGTCTTATGCGGATGATCATAATTTTGAAGTTTTTAATTAGACATGTGGATGTCTTATGCTGATGATCATAATAATTTTGAAGTTTTGTAATTAGGCATGTGGGTGTCTTATGCTGGTGATCATAATAATTTTGAAGGTCTTCAATTAGGCATGTAGGTGTCTTATGCGGGTGATCATAATAATTTTGAAGGTTTTTAAATAGGCATGTGGATGTCCTATGCTGATGATCATAATAATTTTGAAGGTTTTTAATTAGGCATGTGGGTGTCCTATGCTGATGATCATAATAATTTTGAAGGTTTTTAATTAGGCATGTGGGTGCCTTATGCTGATGATCATAAGAATTTTGAAGGTCTTTAATTAGGCATGTGGGTGTCTTATTCTTATGATAATAATAATTTTGAAGGTCTTCAATTAGGCATGTGGGTGTCTTATGCTGATGATCATAAGAATTTTGAAGGTTTTTAATTAGGCATATGTGTGTCTTATGCTGATAATCATAATAATTTGAAGGTCTTTATTTAGGCATGCGGGTGTCTTATGCTGATGATCATAATAATTTTGAAGGTTTTTAATTAGGCATGTGGGTGTCTTATGCTGGTGATCAGAAT
>OZ038520.1:5828651-5833651 GCA_964036315.1 Acanthosepion esculentum
TATGTTTACGTTGATGCGACTGCACATGACTGCACTAAAGAGAGACGCTGGGAATTTTAAATTTAAAGATGTTTTTTTTTAATGCGTTTTGCTTATAAAATCTAGAATTTAGATTATTTTTCTTTTTTGTTTGTGTTTCCATAACTTTTGTTATTAAATATACCGTCATACAAAAACTTCTAATTTGTGATACATCTTACCCCCAAAATTTAAATATCGTTATCAACTATATATATATATATATATATATATATATATATATATATATATATATATATATATATATATATATATATAATGAAAATATTACTTCGATTTGTTAAAAAAAAAAAGATAAAATTTATATATTATCTGTATAAAGTAATTTTTACAAAGTGGATGAATTTTCCGCAAAAACAAAATCCGCACTTTTGTCTTAAGTATAAAGAATAAAAATGACAACATTAATATTTAAAGAAATAAATATAAATAAAATTAAAACAGAGAAATTATTGATATTTTTTTTAAATATAGAATTTACTAATAGGATTGAAAAGGCGAATGACTCACATATAGATAAATAGAGGGGGAGATTCATGAATAGACTGTGATAGATAGATAGATAGATAGATAGATAGATAGATAGATAGATAGATAGATAGATAGATAGATAGATAGATAGACAGACATACAGACAGACAGACAGACATAGATAGATAGATAGATAGATAGATAGATAGATAGATAGATAGATAGATAGATAGAAACAGATATGAACAGACTGTAATAGATATGAACAGAATGAGATTAGATACATCTGAACAAACTGAGATAGATATGAACAGAATGAGGCAGATAGATAGATAGATAGATAGATAGATAGATAGATAGATAGATAATGAACAGACTTAGATAGATAGATAGATAGATAATGAACAGACTTAGATAGATAGATAGATAGATAGATAGATAGAAATTCTACAATCGTTGAAAAATGTCAATGAAGCCAGAAAAAATGACAAACAAATAATCTGTGTATGTAAACTGTGTAAAGATAAAAATGAATAAAATTAAAATAAAATTTTTAAATATATTATGATGAAAGATATTGAAAGAAAAAAGATAAAATCGTGTATATATATATATATATATATATATATATATATATATATATATATATATATATATATATATATATATATATATATATACATATATATATAATATGAATGTCAAAACATGCTAGAAAAATGCAGAAAATGTTGTCAAAACGAGCAAAATTGTTGGCCGAAAAAAGTAAACAAAAAATGCAAAAAGGAAAAGAAGCCATAACCAAAAACACATCAAACAAAAGAAATCGGAAATAGAAAGAATAAAAATAAAAATAAAAAACATAAAAATAAAAACGAAACCGTCATCAATAAAAACAAAAATAAAACAATTTAAAAAATGACAAGAGAGACTTGAATACAGAATGGACAATAAAAGAATATAAAAGAAATGAAAAGATCTTTTGTAAGTGAGAACAGTTCATAGCCGCACCAGAATACCAAGTTAAAAGCTGAGTTGAATTCTTAGCGATGAAAGAGAGGCAGTCACTTAACAGCGGATGGGATCAGTGATAGAATGAGCCAATAACTGCAAAGCTGGGCATTTGTAATATAAAATACGAACCTGTCCTGTTGTCTGCAATGGACAAATGGGGTTTCTCTTCTACAGATACCCCACCCATCATACTCTGTCCTTTATTCTAACTTCTTCTCGCTTTCCGTCTCTTTTCGTCTCACCAACGTTTGTCAAATGGACACATTTTTTTCAAAGCTTACTGACCCACGTGTGTAAGCAAATTTGCACTCATTTTGAAGATCCTTCAAAATAAATCGATATGTCACTGATTGAAAAAAAATGTGGGGGACAAATTTAAATGTGAATATATATGAAAATTTATGTGTGTGGGGGGGATGGGTGTGTGTGTGTGTGTTTCTGAAGAAAAATAAGAAGGACAAAAAGTTCATATGTCCAAACACGAAGAAGAACGCTTAGCTACATTGTCACTTTTTCATTGATTACAAACAAAATATATTTCGATAAATTCTAATATAACATTAATATTATAAATTTAAATTGCACACACATCAATATACATATACGCTCATACATATATATATATATATAGAGAGAGAGATAGAATGAACAGAGATAGATAGATAGATAGATAGATAGATAGATAGATAGAATGAACAGAGATAGATAGATAGATAGATAGATAGATAGAATGAACAAAGATAGAGAGATAGATAGATAGATAGATAGATAGATAGATAGATAGAATGAACAAAGATAGCTAGATATATAGATAGATAATAAACAGAGATAGATAGATAGATAGATAGATAGATAGATAGATAGATAGATAGATAGATAGATAGATAGATAGATATGGCTTAAAATAGATAGATAGATAGATAGATAGATAGATAGATAGATAGATAGATAGATAGATAGATAGATAGATAGACAAAAGGGATAGGGAGCGAGAGTAGTGAGAAACAGAAATTATATATATATATATATATATATATATATATCCTGCTTAGGACTGGGTTTCTGGTTACTTAAATTTATTTCCTTCCTTCATTTTCACTTCTAGTAGAACTTGCGTCTTAGTGGCATTGTCGCCTTGCATGGGCTCAATTGATTAATGTATATATATATATATATATATATATATATATATATATATATGTGTGTGTGTGTGTGTATCTGTGTGTCTCTGTGTGTCTGTGTCTCTGTGTTTGTGTGTGTGTAAGAATTCGAAAAAGTAACTGGAATCTATAAGAATATTTGTTTGTTTACAATAAGTTTAACAGGCGTAAAAGTTCTATTATTTACAAAAGTTAAACTGAGATAGAAAGACTTATGGCTATACATGAAAACAACAATAATAATAATATATGATTTTGACACACACACACACAAACACGCATAACCCGCACCACATGTACATATATATATATATATATATATATATATATATATATATATATATATATATATATATATATATATATATATATATATTTGTCATCCACAGACAGACTGTTTCGCTGTTTCAGAGCTCATCAGTGTGACTAGAGGTCCGGTTGCCTCTAGCTAGGATCGAAACTCGACTGAATTGGTGTGACTAACACAAAGAAGCAAGAATTTACGATAACAAGCAATATAAATAAATATTAAACAATAATATAAATACCAAAACTTTTATTTTACAGGTATATATAAATGTTACTAAAACAGCTACGCTATTTTTATTTTACCTCACTACTTAACAAATTATGATGAATAAGTAAGAAAGATTCGATAAGCGAATATCGAAATCGCAAGATATTGATTATTGGTCTGCAAAATTGGCTATCGCACTACCAAGTCACAAGTCATAGAGTATCGATTATTATTATTATTATTATTATTATTATTATTATTATTATTATTATTATCTTTTGCATTCTGTTTTGTACAGTCCCTTACTGGGTCATTACCTGAGACCTGATGTAAGGTACGGTAGTATACATAAGTATTCTGTTTGCAAAGATTCTGATGTTAAGTGCTACTTAACATGTCCAGTGTTTATATTCTCTCCTGGGTAGATGAGTCATTTCAGGGATTTTATTAATATCCTTGTCCCCAACTACCCAGGGATCCAATTATTATAGGTATAACAGTGATTTTAAGATGTCACTTTTTTTTTTCAATTTAAACATATATTTACTTATTTTATCATATTCTTTAACAGATGTATTTTTATATGATGCCATTGCCATAACAGCGAGAAAGAATTTTTTTTTTTTTTATTGTAGTCCCTAATGACATTTTCAGCTTTTATATAACTTAGCTTTTTTATCTGTTGGATTTTATATGACTTTCACTATGAATGGTAAAGTCCGAAAGAATAGTGACTTTATATCATCATCATCATCATCATCATTATTATTATTATTATTATTATTATTATTATTATTATTCATTCATTCATTCATTCATTCATTCGTTCATTCATTAATTCATTCATTCATTCATTGAATGAGGCACACCAATAGTAAGTTATTGCGTAGACCGGAAATCAAGTAACAGCATTTCTCATTACTCTCAGTATTCAATAAAACCGTTGTCCAGATTGTTGCAAATCTACCTTTAATTTCATATCTTTGTCTTTGACCAAGGTTTTTTGGGACTCCTATTAGAAATCGGGCACCAACTTGTACGACTGTATCATCATCATCATTATTATTATTATTATTATTATTAGTAGTAGTAGTAGTAGTAGTAGTAGTAGTAGTAGTAGTAGTAGTAGTAGTATAAATCAATTTCTATAGAGTATATATAAACTAAATGTATATTTCGATGAAAAAAAAAAAGAAGAAAATAAACTGACAATCGTACCAAAAATATCAATAATTAATCATAGAGAAACAGCTTAAATTTATTGGATACATAATGAAGAAAAAGGGTTTGGAAAACTTAATACTCACACGGCATATTGAGAGCAGGATAGATAGTGGTAGGTTGTGGACCACCTACCTGACCAGTTTGTATGAATGGATGGAATTACAATTCTGGTAAAAGAACATCTGATATGAAAATACATACAAGGGCGTACAGAAAAGTACTCATCTACTTACGTTCATCAACACGTGGTGAACGTTATCGAAGATCAAACAACAGATGTGAGCACAGCTAATTACTAGTTATGCATTGGTGATATGCTATGTAAAAAGCTATGATTACGAGCATGGTATATAGTTGTTTGTTGCATACCTAAATGATGGATGTTATGTCGAAAACTAGTATTCTGTAGCTGAAAATATGCTCAATCCAACGAGGTTATTGTATTTCCAGTTTCAGTTTAAGTTTCTACGGCAAAGACGTGCTGGGAATTTTAGATTTTTTTTGCTTCTTTTTATCAGCCGAATTCATTTAGAAACTTTTTCTTTTTTTCTTCATTCAGTAGCTATTCCACACAG
>OZ038520.1:5853651-5873651 GCA_964036315.1 Acanthosepion esculentum
CCATAGCATTTGAATGTACATAAGATCCCTCTGTATATAAGGTCCCTATCATATCAACCGGGAATTGTAAGGAAACAAAAAATTATAATGTATATCAATTGTCAACTGGGCTTCATTCATGTTTCTGAGTTAGGCAAAGACAACGTTCTTCTGCATTTTTATTGCAAATTCACGAAATTCTAATTCTTGGAGAAAAGGAATTTTTATTGCCATCAAATATAGCAATAAAAATTAAAATTTTACAAATTGAAATTCTAAAAATGGAATAATATTTCAAGGTTGCTTAGTATGTTTGTCACTTGGTCTTAAAAAACATTTATAGGTTTATTCGATAAATGGTGAGTAGAATGATTGTGTTGCGCCAGTGTTCTAAATAGGGAGGGCATGACTATCTAACTATATAAACTGCATTCGAATTTCAATTACCATTATTCAATTACAAACAAGTGTTCCTGAACATCTGTACATTTATAATACGAAGAGATAGTTTATCCTTTATTTTAAATATTTAATAATGATAATAATAATAATAATAATAATTATTATTATTCCTTATCCTAATCGAATTCGTTATTCTTTGTTATTATTCATTTAAAATTAAGCTTACGTCGTAGTTTACTTCTACAGCGGAAATATCAGATTATACATACATATTGTTTTGAACAGTCAAAATTATTAAAAAATTAAAATCTTCAGACACACTGGGTTGTATATTAATATTCTTTCGTTTTTATTATTTCAGTTAGATTCCTCGACTAGTTTCGGCCTGCATGGCCATCATCAGGAGAAAAAGAATTCTGCTTGTTAGTAGCAGTGAACTACAGAAATGAATATATATATATATATATATATATATATATATATATATATATATATAAATTGGTTTCCTTATCATTTTTATACAATTGGTAAAGCGTATAATTATCATTTTCTTAAGAAATAAAAAGTCTTTTGTTAAAACGAAATATATTAAATAAACATGTTATCATTTCAGTATAGCTACGTACTTTAAGGAAGAGTCGTCGTTGGCCATTCTTTCCTTTCTTTGATATATATATATATAAAGACATACATACATATATATATATATATATATATATATATATATATATATATATATATATATTTGTGAAGCAAACTTTCTTTTATACATGTTTTATTGAATGTGACAGATAAGGAAATACTTAAAATTTTATTTTGTGTTTCTGCACTAAGGTGTATTTAGTGTAAGCAAAATAAGAAAAGTAAAATGAATGAAAATTACTAAATTTACAAGATTTTATTTTCCTGTCACATTGCGATGATATTCTAATCTCTCTCTCTGTCTCTCTCTCTCTCTCGATATATATATATATATATATATATATATATATATATATATATATATATATATATATATATATATATATATATGCATGATATGAGATCACTAGAAAAGTTGCAATTTTTTTTCGATATATCTGGTGTCTTATCAAGTATTATGTTGAATCCAATCATCACTTGATAAAACACCAACTGTGTTGAAACAAAACTGCAACTTTTATAGAGATCATATAACATGCATATATTATAAATTTGACTAAATACTATTAGTTTTACTCGGTACTGAGCACTCTCTTAAGTATAGTGTTTTTGTTTTTATTCCATGCGTACCAACCCTGTAGTTGTCTGTATATATATATATATATATATATATATATATATATATATATATATATATGATATGATATGTGTACAGACAAGATATATCTTGTCTAGGAAACGGTTATATAGGAGGAGCCGAGCAATTTAATATTTAAAATATTATAAGCACCAACCTTTTCGGCTACCGCGGTTTCTATCAATAATGGTCTCTTCAGGCAGTAAGGAAACCATTATTGTTGCAAACAATAATGGTTTCATTACATATATATATATATATAAAACAATTTCTGAATTCTGAAGTATTAATGAATTTACTTTTAATCTAATATTTGTATTACTTCAATAATACTTCATAATAATAAAGTTAGAAGCAATATATATATATATATATATATATATATATATATATATATATATATATATATATATATATATGAGAAAATTCAAAAGAAAATATGCAGGACGATGTTGTCTTTAACATTCAACACATGTTTAAAAGAAAAGTTGTTGCCAAATTACACACACACACACACACACACGCACACACACACACACACACACACATATATATATATATATATATATATATATATATATATATATGTATGTATGTATGTATGTTATTGACCCATAAACAGACTGTTCCACGCAGTGCGATTTACAAAATGGGCGTTTGTTTTCACTTGACGTTCCCATGCTCTAGAGCTCTATTTCTTTTCTTTTTTCTAAAGGTACGCTCCAGCCTGCCGACAATTCGAAATAATTTATTTCCTTTTGTTTATGAATCCACTTTCGTTCTTTGATTCTATGACTTTCCGCTTCTCCATCAAACATAGATTACAATTTCCTCTTTTACTTTTCTTCCTCTCTTTTCTTATACACAATTGTACTATACGGGTGTTTTACATTCATTTTTTGTTCCCATATTCGTTTTGACTATATGGTGTTATTCGTACAGCTTTCATATTTAAATGATAGCAAATAGTTTGCATATCTCGCTTTAAATTATTCCTATATATAAAACATAGAATATTTCGACAGCAATCTTTATTAAATAGAACGTAAATGGAATATCTGTTGTAACTTCTTGTTAATTTCTCTTGTTATTTCTTTAAAGTCTTCCGTTATTTCAAACATAGTATATTTCGGTAGCAGTCCTTCTTTTAAATATATTTTATGAAATAGAACGGACATGGAATAACTGTTAAACTTTTCCGTCAGTTTTCTTTAGTATCGAATATGCAGTTTGACGTCGCATGGAAACTTGCATAGGAACTTGCCGTTACTCGTCTTCAATGAAGAATGTAAAAGTCGCAAAGATACAGTGTTTATGTTAATGGTCTGGAAATTGAAATGAACACACACACACACACACACACACACACACACACACACACACATATATATATATATATATATATATATATATATATATATGTATTTATGTATGTATGTATGTATGTACTTATGTATGGTTATATACTCATAGACAACTTGAAGATAGTCCCTGAAGATAGCCTCAGATGAGATTGAAAGAACTTTGGAAAATAAAAACTTTTCGAAAAAAGTTGGTATTTTCCTTTCTCAATTTTCTAATTCTACCAAAAAATGAATTCGCGAACTTGAAAGGATCTCAACGAAAACTTTATCTACATGATATGTCTAAATTATTTGACCAAACGCGTTTGAATATATATATATATATATATATATATATATATATATATATATATATATATATATATATATATATATATATATATATATATATATGTGTGTGTGTGTGTGTGTACATATATATATATGCGTGTGTGTGTGTGTGTGAGTGAAGATAACACTTTTATTTAGCGTTTCGTCCTCTAATGGACTTTATCAAGTCAAATGTAAAGTCCATCATAGGATAAAACGCGTCGTTTAAGAAAACTTTACCTTTTGTCTTTATTAATATTATTTATTTACACACACACACATACACACACACATATACATGTCTGTGTATATATACATACATATTTATATATGTATATATATATATGTCTATGTATTTATATAGTTGCTTTTCCTTTAGAATTGGAATTAAATATAATTGCTATTTGAATAGAATAAGATTCTTCTATGCACCCGATATATAAATTGTTTAGTTTACGATTGTTTGGGTATAATTCTGAAAAATTAAGCTAAAGTGTGTTTTATCTAATATTTTATCTTAAAACCATTCCAGGATAGACTTATTTCTAGCGTTTCTCTTATAAAAGGCCTAAGAACATTGAAATATAAGAACACAGACCTAAAAACTTATAAAAGACCTATGAACATTGAAATATAAGAACGTTTGTCTTATAAAAGACCTAAGAACATTGAATATGAATTTTAACGGTAAATTCGATTCAACAGATTTAAACGGATAGAATGAAAAACCGTCGCAGGATTATGGATTATGGATTATGTAGTATCCTTGAATAATAATAATAAATAAAAAAAACAGAACATGATGTTTGAATTAATTCTGTTAAATATGTCAAAAGAAATAATATCTTATTCAAAAATAAAACAGTAATATAAAAATATTTTGGATAAAACACAGGATTTCAAATATCAAATTTTTAAGACTTATCCATTTGAAATGTTGACGCTATACAATCTTTATTATATGTTATTATGCCAAACTGAACTTTAATAAGTATAGTATCTATCTACTCTGTAGCTACGTTGTAATTTCAAACTTCTAACAAAGGTTACTGCATACACTAGCGTCTGGCACAAGTATGAAATATACAACTTTCTTAGCATGAATAAAAGCCAGAATATTGAATGCTGATTTTCAAGTCGGGTAGACCTTCACTACTTAGAATATTGGTGCAATACAATCTTTCAATAAGGTGCTATCGTCTGTACTTGAGCTAGACAAAGAAGATAAAATCAGTAGATGTGCGCTACACGTTTAAAATGAATGCATTTCGATGTGAATAATTTTAATCTCTCTTGCATAAGACCGAAAGTGAATTATATGCGAAGATTAAGACATCCCAGTATAATGTCAAGGAAACGTTGATGTGCCTTAAAATTCAGGAACTGACAATATAACTTCATTTTTATTTGAGCAGCAATCTCTGTTAATAAACGTTTCTATCCTACCGACGAAACCGATAATAAGTTTGAAAAGTGTTATACATACACGCGCGCGCTCACAGACAAATATATATATATATATATATATATATATATATATATATATATATATATATATATATATATTATGCACTGTCACATTAGCATATATAAATAACAAAATGTACAGTTTTGTAGTGGATATTTACATGTTATAATGTAACAATGCATAATAAATATTCATTGCTCTACTTTTGTATTGGGCCCTGTTTTAAATTAATGTTTTGAACGTTGAAATTTTTTCTTCGTTCGATCTTCTACATATATATAGATAGATAGATAGATAGATAGATATCTGTATGGAGTGGTCATAGAAAAGGACATATGTGGTACAAATCTCCGACAATATTGGAGTGATAGGTGAGCCCTTGGCGATGCCGCCAATTTACGTATCAGTATTGTGTATTTAGGCAGAAATCCCTCTTTTATACAAGTTTCATTCAAGATGACTGACAAAGTACTGTGATTAAGCATCTTATTCAATTTTTCTCCTGTTCATATAAGGGTAAAATGCATAAAAACTGTCCGAATATTCTATATACCCAAGCACGTTCGTCTATTCAATTAGCTATTATCACAGTTAATTTTCATTTTTTTATTTTTAATTGAAATATTTTTATATATGTGCATCAATATTGATGAGACAGTTATTTTTTAAATTTTTATTTTTTGCAAAAACACGGTCAACATACTGTGGCCGTATACATATTTGATATTATTGAGTTTTGGCTTACTATTATTATTATTATTATTATTATTATTATTATTATTATTATTATTATTATTTATGCTTCCATTATTTTTAGCTTTCGTTTTACAAGTGGATGATGTTATGGGCGTATTTTCCACAAGTATGTTGGACAGTTTTTACACACTTTATGTTCTGAAAAGAAAACACTTACATGAATTTAAGAACAATTGAATACAAAACCTTAATAAAACGTATATATATATATATATATATATATATATATATATATATATATATATATATATATATATATATAACAAAATATGATTCCAAACGGACGGATCATTGGGTCTGTTTTAATATCTAAATGTGTAAATTTTACATTTTTGTTGAAGCAGTTTTAATTGTCTAGAAAAATAGTGTTGCGGCAATCTTTAAGTTTAGAACGTTTATCTACATTGGAAACTTGCCTATTTACCCCGGCTGGAACGCCGATCTCTTTCAATCTCGAAAAATACGCAACTCTGGTGACCATGAACCAAATATATTGTATTTTATCATATTTCATTATATACTATATTATATACATATATATATATATATATACCATATTATATATATATATAACTCGATTTAATTTAGATATTTACTAATGTTTTTAGTACTTTCGAATATCTGTATTTATTTTTAACATTTTAGTATATGTTAAATGGAAGTAGAATTATTACGCTAATATCCAAAATAGAAAAGGACTTCGCACCATGGCATCATCACATTCGTTCATTGTAATGACTATCAGAATTATAAATACCATAAAATACAAAGACACAATCATCACTATGCACAAGAATATGTCTTACAGTACATCTGACACCATAAATTCTTCCAATACAGTCATACATACATACATACATACATACATATATATATATATATATATATATATATATATATATATATATATATATATATATTACTACTAATATTATTAATAGTTAGTTGGTTTTAGTATATACCAGTTTCATCTATACTTTAATTTTACCAGTGACTTTCTAGAAGGGCTTTTACAGAGTGTATAAATTTTCATTCATCTAGTAACGATAAAAAAGATTTAAAATACGACTTAACTTCGCATTACACACTCGGTGTTAATTGCAATTTTAATTCCATGACTAGTATTACCATTGTTATTATTATCATTATTATTATTATTATTATTATTATTATTATTATTATTATCATTATTATTATTCTTATTATTATTCTTATTCTTATTATTATTTTCATCTTAGTCCATATTTGCATTCGTAATTTTGACTGTTATTATTGTAGGAAACCTGTTTCCATAAAAGACGGAAAATTTAGAACGAACATTATAATCTCGCCCCTGGCTGCATGTAGACAGCATTCATTCATCTGAAATTTGAAGAATCTTAGACACCATTTTGCTTCTTTGTCTCCCCCCACCATTCTCACTCTCTCTTCACACACACACACACACACACACACACACACACATATACATATATATATATATAATAGTTGAGTTAATGAAATCCAAGTAACACACACACACACACACACGCATATACATATATATATATATATATATATATATGTGTGTGTGTGTGTGGTGTATATATATATATATATATATATATATATATATATATATATATATATATATATATATATATATTACAATGCTGATGAAATGGTAGAACTTATTTGTAGAAATATTTGTAATAGATATATATGCAAATAGTTAAACTCCCTCTCTCTCTCTTTCTACTAAATTAAAGTCGAAATTTTTAACTTATGAACGTTTACCTATGTGTTACTTATTTAAACATTCTGTTGAATTTAATACATATTTTTCTTTTCATATATACATATATATATATATATATGTATATATATATATATATATATATATATATATATATATATATATATATATATATATATATATATATATATATATATATTATACACGTATAAAAATTATTTCTTCACATATCAGTCAACCGTCATAATTTTAGCATAAGGCTATACATTCGTGAACCAATTTTAACAGCATGATTATATATTTGTCTGTGTGTATGTGTATCTGTCTGTCTCTCTGTGCATAAATATGTGTGTGTCTATATACGTATATATATATATATATATATATATAACATATATATATATGTACATATCTTGCTTATTCATGAAAAAAGTACATATTTTGAATTTGAAATATCAATATCAATAAAAATTATTATAGAAATAATTGAAAGTTTGAACTGTATTATGTGGCCTTAAGATGTTTTCACGATTCAACATACAGTTTTGTATTAAACGTATCTGAGTAAATGGTATATGAGCTGGTAATTTGCACCTGAGCAAAATCTATTGATCAGTGAATGAAATAATCTTTCTCTCGTACAAAATCTCACGATAGATAGATAGATAGATAGATAGATAGATAGATAGATAGATTAAAATTAAATTATCAGTTTATATTTATATATTTTCAAATTTTACTAGATTACTTTGGAAATGCATTTAAACTATATCACAATATTCATATATATATATATATATATATATATATATATATATATATATATATATATATATTCTTTATTACGTTTAATCTCATGAATATTATAGATATTTTTCGTACTTTCTCTGACATTCAAATCTGTAAATTTCTTGGCAAGAAATTGTCATTCAGTTGTCATTAGATTTATAGAATCCGCTTCTCAAAATAGCTTTTTTTAATAGACAATTTCTCATTTCCTTTCTGATGCTAAATTTGTTTCAACGTTCGTTTGTTCTAAATGCATTTCCTAGAATATATCTTCTGCACTTTTAAGTTCAGCACGATCTAACTTCCGAAATATTTTTCCGCCTCTGTTTAAAGCGATATTATTTAAATAATTCTATTTGTTTTCTATTTAATACGTTTTAGGATTTTACTCTTAAATAAATTTTTTTGTTATATGAAAAATATAAAAGTCTATGACTTTAAATAATTTGAGGATTTTATATACTCTCTATACTATTTTTTTTTTTAGCTATCTCTTTTATCCTCAATACAAAGTTACTTTCTGTAATTTTGAGAAGCGTCGTTCTCACGCTTAGAATTGTTCACTCCAATGATCTCTTTCTTCAGTTTTTGGTTTTAGAACGGTGTTTCAGCCGATTCATTCTACGGCCTTTCTCATATGTACATATTTATTTATTTTCCGCTTTTGGTGTTAACAAAAGGTTTTCACCGATTCATTGTATTACCTTTCTCAGGTGTACATGTCTATTTTCATTTATGGTGTTAACAAAGTCTCTCGGCCAATTCATTCTCCGACCTTTCGCGTGTATAGATATTTATTTATTTTCGTTCTTGGTCTTAGCGTTTCGGATGATTTATTCTTCGACCTTACTAATGTGTAGATATTTATTTATTTATTTATTTATTTTTACTGTTGGTTTTAGCAAAAGATTTCGGCCGATTTATTCTAAAAGCTTTTTCATGTGTACATATTTATTTGCAAAAAGTTTCGGCCGATTCATTCTGTAACCTTTCGCATGTGTATATACTTATTTATATATTTTCGCTTTCGGTTTTAGAAAAACGTCTCGGCCGATTCAATCTACGACCTTTCGCATGTGTACATATTTATTTTCTGTAACTTTAAGAACAGTAATCATCTTTTCAAAAGTTATTCGTATGTTCGATCTTATTCAATGGAGTGAGCGTACAGTCAGAAAGGGGAGACATGAATTTGTTATTTGTTAGGTGATATTGCAAAAAGAGATTGAGATCGCTTTTAGAAACAATTCTTACCGTAAGAGTCAATATTTAAAATTGGTTCTTATTAGGAATTAATTAATAAAATTATTATAATATTTATTTAAGGAAAAATAATTTTTCACTAAATCAAGTATTACGTAATTAATTATATGAATATCTTGCACTTCAGTGTGTAAATTAGATATGGTAAAAGCTGTGCATCTGTTTTAGTTGGAATTTATTGTTGATTAGACAGGTATAGAATATAGATTAAATATTTTGTTACAAAAAAAAAAACATATATATTCATTGAGAATACAGAAAGATATACGATATATAAATACTTGCGAGAATTACTATTTTCGAACGGGACTATTTCTAACGATTGGAACATCTTTACATAATGTAAGAAACTGCAAAGTTTTTTTTCTTTTTTAAAAACTTTGATAGAAATGTACTATTAATGTGCATTCATTATATATATATATATATATCTATACAGGGTGTCCATAAAGTTCGTGTACACTTTAAAAAATTTATAACTTTATTTGTATTTGCGATAGAAATAATCTGTAAAAAATATTAGAAAGTTTAATGTAACTAGTTTTACGTATAGCTAAAATAACTAATGTGATTTCAAGCATTACTGTAAATCAGTTGGCAAATGTTTTCCGTGAACTGCAAAATCGTATTACCCTTTGTATTGCTAATGATGGAGGACATGTGGAAACTTAAATAAAATTTCAATAAAACCTTAAAAAATATAGATTTACTTCTTTCTAATCCTTTTTACAAATTATTTCTATCGCAAATACAAATAAAGTTATAAATTTTTTAAAGTGCACACGAACTTTATGGACACCCTGTATCTGTTAGTATATGTACACCATAGGTTACATTATATTTTCACATTTATGATAGATATATATGGATAAACAAAGATAGAAATAGATATGAATAAACTGCGATAGTTAGGTAGGTAGATAGATAGATAGATAGATAGATAGATAGATAGATAGATAGATAGATAGATAGATAGATAATTATTGAATATAGAATATATACATTCTTTTTATAGATACAAGTATTTAAGTAAATGCTCTGTTTATAATAAACAGTATTAAACAACATTTACCGACCTGAATCGTTAAGACACGTCAGGCTATACGACGCTTCCGTATAGGATACAGGTTCGATTCCTGTCAGAGGACGAATATTTTCTATGAAAATTTCTCGGACATTCAGGATGGTAAATGTTGTTTAATACTGTTTATTATACAACAGAGCCTTTACTTAAATATTTGAATCTATACAAAGAATGCATAAACATAAAAATGTCTTAATATACACACACACACACACACATATATATATATATATATATATATATATATATATATATATAATAGTGAACATTGAAGTCAACACTCAGAGGCGACAGGCTGTTTCATGCTAGGCGCAATCGTCAGGCCTCAGCCTGTCGCCTCTGAGTGTTGACTTCAATGTTCACTTTTATATTTATATTTACATACGTTCTATCTCTGATATTGAGCACTTTACCCCATAAATATAGCACAACTTAAAACTTTGTTTCTTTATATATATATATATATATATATATATATATATATATATATATATGTGTGTGTATATGTATATATGTATATATATATATATATATATATATATATATATATATATATATATATATATATATATGAATACACATATTTGTATGTATGCGCATATATCTTGACAGTGTTGTGTCCTTTCGGGACGTGTGCGATCATAGCTCTCCATAATCTCCTATCCATTAAAATCCCTAGGAACGTTCGTCCCTTTACAAGCCTCTCGCTTCCCGTTACGGCATCAATTCACACAAGCTGATCAGATCGGTGGACCGTTGCCTACTGTCTCCGTCCATTTTGCCCTCTATACGTCCTGTTAGTGTCAAATTCTATAAGCACTCCTTCCTCATTATATCCATTATATCAAGGACACTTATTATTTATACATATGTATATATATATATATATATATATATATATATATATATATATATATATATATATATTTCCTTATATATATATATATATATATATATATATATATATATCAAGGACATTTATTATTTATATATATATATATATATATATATATATATATATATATATATATATTTCCTTATATATTATATTATTTCAATATATATATATATATATATATATATATATATTTCCATATATTATATATTTTATATATATATATATATATATATATAATCTAAACAAGTAATTATTTTTTTGTTTATTAATCCGACAGATTTTTATTACTTAAAACATTACTTTTATTGGATACTCATATCTAAGTCGACGTCCCGTTTATTTATTAAACAGTATATTTATTTATTTCCGTCTAACGCCTTGAATGTCCGAGAAATCTTATTAAAGAAAAAATATGCGCTTTCAATACCAGTATTGAGACTTTGATTTATTGTCGAATCTGCTCTGTGGCCGAGTTCGTTATGGCATGTCGGCTCTAACGACGGTTTCCCACTGCTCAGGTGGACACAGGTTCGAATTCTACCGGAGAGCGCATATTTTCGTTAAAATTTTTCGAATATTTGAGCCGATAATCGATGTTAAATTGTTTAATAAATAAACAGAACGTCTACTCAAATATGTGTATCCAATGACAACTACGTTTAAAGTGGTAAATATATATAATTTGGTTTTATTTTTAAATGCCTTGTATGCAAATAGGTACTATATTCACCTTGTCCTTCTCAACGGTTTGCGATACCAGTGTTTTCAAGTTTCATTCATTTTCCATGATGTCAATGATTCTAGTCTGCGTATTTTCTTTTTGTTTTGTTTGTTTGTTTGTTTGTTTGTTTCACTTTTTTCTTCTTTTCTTCATAATATCAACTGTAATTCTATCGTAATTAGCTAAAGTTTTTAACACCATCATTCAATACGCAAAAGAACAGTACCAAAAACTAAAAAACTAAAAAAATCAACGTATAATGTCATGGATTAATGCCAGCGATTACTGAGGATTAATTTAAGATGAACATGACACGAGTCATCTACATTTTTATCCGATTCCTGTCCAACTATGGGAAATACATTTTTTTTTTTGTCATTCATTTCTATCTAGAAACTCCTTAACCATTACTTCCTTTTCGTCACTTCAAATATTTGCTAAAAATCTCCACTTCTTTTCTATTAATAACAATTAGTGACGTTTTATTTTTTAATTTATTCTTGTTTTGTTTTGCTGTTTTTTTTTTACTCGGAAAGTCGGCATTTTACGAGTTAGTTTCATTCGCACAAATGTCTTCAATTTAAATTGCTATTTATTTTATCGTCATCTCACAGGCCTATCAAGTTCTTCAATTTTTTTTAACATAAATTTAAATTTACTTTATCGCGATTGCCAATTAAGCTTTCCTTTCAAATGTACTAAATCAGTTCTATATTATTATCTAAATGATACGAGTTTCATATTAGTAAATAAATGGGCACCTCTAGTAGAGAACAATGTTATTTACTAAACTTAAATTAACCTGACACAAGGCCACGGTAGCTGAGTACTGCGGTAGGTACGAACTGAATAAATTTACAATTGTCTGCGAAACAGTCATGATAAAGTACCTCGTTTTTAATGGTACGTAAGTAAGTATCGATAGTTGATGACGTATTCTGACAAAGTATTGAGTTAAATTCTTACAGTTTTCATCTGTATAAAGATCTTGCGATAGAATAATTTAAACTTAGAAATTATACGATATATAAGTAAAGTATGTAATTAATATTTATTTAAATTTGTAGCTTAATTCATTCTATATATATGAATAAAAAATAGTAAATCTCTATTTCTACACACACACACACACAAACAAACACACATTCCCATATTTATACCAATTTTGTTGAAAATGACTAACAAGGTACTGCGATTAAACTTTGTATGTGATTTTTCTTTGCTTCATGACAGTTCCTTGTTAATTGTCTCAATGAAAGCTGCATATGCATACAAAGACAGACACGCACACACATATAAATCTAAATCTATCTATCTATATGTATATATATATATATATATATATATATATATATATATATATATATATATATATATATATATATATATGTATATATATATATATATATATATATATATATATACAGGGCGTATCAGAAATAGTTTTACAGACTTTGGAGGCGGATCCCTCACACTAAACAGGGGCAAAAGTCCATATAAACATATATCTGCATATCCTTCGTTTCTGAGTTTGTAAAGATAGTTTATGTCAGTGTTGTCATGTAGACTAGGTTACATTTGTCATTTGTGTACATTTCTGGCTGGCCCGTCTTCAATGTTTAGTGTGAGTTAACTGAGAAGTGTTCCGTTTAACAATGGCAGAATGTTCTTATAATGAGCAAGCAGATACGATTTTTGCATAAGGTCGCGGGAATGGTAATATGGACGCGAGGCTGCACGGCAGTATCAAATTGTGTTCACAGACTGCAGACAGTCGAGTAATCCAACCTTTGCTGTAATTTATTGTCGCCTTGCTGAGACAGGATCCGTGGCACCGCAAACTATAGTATATATAAGTATTTTTACGATTTTATCTTGGATTGTGTCTACCGTCAAATTTAAACTTAATGACTCAAAAAAACGAAGGATTTTTCGAACATATGTTTATATGGACTTTTGTCATTGTTTTGGCGTGAGGAACCCGCACCCAAAGTTTGTAAAAGTATTTTTGATACACCCCCCCGTGTGTGTGTGTGTGTGTGTGTGTGTGTGTGTGTGTGTGTGTGTGTGTGTGTGTGTGTGTGTGTGGGTGTGTGTGTATTGTTGGCCATATCATTGGCCATGCTTTCCTTTCTTTGATATATATATATATATATATATATATGTATATATAAATAAAAAGGAAAGAACAGTAAGATATAAAATCCGGTGTTCTTATAGATATTTTTATTTTTACACAATAGTGCTCAATGTAAATTTAAATTTACAGAGCATTAATATTATAAATTAATAGATTTAAAATATGGTTTTACCGCTACACAGTGATGACCATGTTTCAGAAATGGAAGCTAAAGCCCCTGTCTTTGGTTTAATAACAAAATTAAATTCAGGGGCTTTAGCTTCCATTTCTGAAACATGGTCATCACTGTGTAGCGGTAAAACCATATTTTAAATCTATTAATTTATAATATTATATATATATATATATATATATATATATATATATATATATATATATATATATATATATATTATAGTGATATTTTCCGATATTTTTTGAATTTGTAAGTCTGATGAATTGGATCGTGATTACGATTCCAATGTAATATATATGTATGTATATAGATATAGGTAGATAGATAGAAAGATAAATTGTTTAAAATTTGGATGAGAACCCGACGGACAATCTGGAAACTTATTTTGATAAAAAAAAAAAAAAAAAACACCGCGTCCGTATCAATTAGGTTCTGTCTCACTTCCTGATCGGCGAAACATTTCAAAATAAGTGTTTTCCAAATTGTATTATAAATTTACCATATATATATATATATATATATATATATATATATATATATATATATATATATATATATACATACACATTTTACATATATATGTATATATATATATAATCATTTCATACAATGCAAGGCAATAAAGCCACTAAGAGGCAGGGGATTACTGAGTGTGAAAGAATATGACAAATAAAAAAAACAATCTATTAAGGTGAACAAGAATGAAGAAGACATAAAGTAATAATTAGCGTTACATTTAAAATTGTGATGATCAAAGAAACTGTTAGCATAGAACTTAGGTTACATCTAGCCATTTTTACTCTAAAAAGAATTTTTTTTTTGCTATTCTATTTCATTTCGACCCATATTTGATCTGTGTTTCAAAATGTCGTTGATCACTCATTTATCGGATAATATATGGAAAATAATTGTCTTCTTGTGCAGGTAAAATTTGCTTACAAAATAGCATCCCTTCACGTAGTTTAATCACGGGGATTTCTTTTCAAAGAGTTTTTGTACGCGAGGAAATTTCACCGTCTATAACTCCCACTCACCGCCAAAAAAGGTCTTTATTAAAACCTAACAAGAGAAAATTTCTGTTCGGCTGTTATTAGAAATTGAATATATATATATATATTTATATTCTAGAGTTATTATTATTTACATGCGCATTATTGGTTCAACAAGTATGAAAACAATAGTCCACATGTATATAGTTAAATTGACACACACACACACATATATATATAGAGAGAGAGGTGTAGATAATTTCACATATCGCCCTTTTCACACTCCTTCTCCGTCTTTTGAACAGGAATAAAGGTGTATCCCGTCTTTCCTGTTTAGGGTCTGGTTTCTGGTTTCTTCTGCTAAATTATTTACATTGTCTTTCACACCCAGTAACTCTTGTGTCTTAGTGGCATTATAGACTTACTTGTGATTAATTGCGAGTGGGTATTATATATATATATATATATATATATATATATATATATATATATATATATATATATATATATATATATATCAAGCATGTTCCATTGAAAGTAAGATTCAATTAATCTTTTATTGGGTTTTTCCAACATTAATTTCGTCTTTCAGGGGATAAAGAATATAAGTTGTCAATAGTTATAATTGTTCCGAGTGCTTTCGGCGACTTCCCTAGCCATTATCAAGGATGTTGTTTTTTAGACGGTGAAATTCTCTATGCGGTTTCCACATAGTAGTTATGCCGTGTTGAGTATGTGCGGCTGATGCTATATACTTTTTGGCGGTCACGTGCAATGCGTGCCCGGTTGACCTTTGGCATGGATCTATTTTTAGAAAACTTTTAAACACGCTCCATTGCAATGAAACATGCTTGAAAGAAAGATTGCTGTTCAAATACACATGAAGTGTATGATTCTCCACTCAGCTAATATTCTGTTATGTGTCACAGAATGATTCTATATCTATTTTTTTTTTAGTTGATCCTATATTCTTCATTCAGAATTTATTTTATTTTGATTCCTGCGAAAATTTGAATATAAATGCTCCTAATGTTGTATGCAGTAATGGGTTTATAAATTTAAAATTAATATATAAGAAATAATATCTCCTATCATATATATATATATATATATATATAAACGCTAAATAAATTTCATATGAATATGCGAAATGTTATACAAAAATTGTAATGAATAGAAATTTGTTGTCGGACAATTTCAATAAAATTTGTTTGATTTATTCTTCCTAAGTATACATACATACATATATATCCGCGTAGGTGAAACTTTGGTAGGTTTGTCTGGCTCTTTAGGTTGACTTACTTAGTTTGCTCTACTTAGCGTATTGAGCACTTTGCTTAGTTATTTTACTTTACTCGTATCGGCGTTTTTTTTCCTTGGACTCTGAACTTAGATTCTAGACGATTATTTTCGCCAGACATACATGTTCTTAGTTCTTTCTTTTTTTTCCCCCTTTTTTCCCCCTTGGGTTCATTCACAAACTAAAACACCTAAGGTTTTACCGGACGAGTATAGCTGCTTACATTTATAAGTTTATTAGTGTTATACATAGATACATACATATATATATATATATATATATATATATATATATATATATATATATATATATATATATATGTGTGTGTGTGTGTGTGTTCTGTTTATACGTTAATTTTATGGATATAAATATATATACATATATATATATATATATATATATATATATATATATATATATATATATATATATGTTATTTGAATTAGTCATAACTCAAGTATGTTACATTTAGCATTGTAAATTCAAGTATACAAAAGAATATATCTATAAGTAAAAATAAATAATATACATATATATATATATATATATATATATATATATATATATATATCAGTAGCATTGTAAATGTAAGTATACAGAAGAATTTTATGTTCATTAATTATAGTAATTTATGCCTGTGATTTTATTCATTCAATTATAGAAAATAATTATTGTTGTATAAATCGTTTCGTACGATTCCTATTTTATTGTATTATTCTTTCAGTTTAGCGCGTTAAAACCTCAAATTTTTCGCGTTGCTAGCACATTTTATTTTATCAGTAGTGAACAGCCGGTGCGATTTCTTTACGTCTAGATATAGTTCTAGTTTATGGTTTTAATCCATTTTAATAGTGCAAAACTAAAAATCTCGTTTTATTTCTCTGTATCTGAAAAAAAAATCGAATATCTTCGAAAAATGATCAATAAATTTTGGTTATAAATTATTTTTACGATTTCCCCTAATTTAAAAAAAAAAAATGCAAACAATGTCATTAAATGTCAGAAAATGTGACACTTTGTGTCCAACAATGTGAATTATTATTATTATTATTATTATTATCATTATTATTATTATTATATCTTTTACCAAATGTTATACGTATGTAAAGTTATTGAGCGTAATACATTTTCTGAGTAGATGAACGTTGCTCATCAGCACAATCTTTTTATCTTTTCTAGGATTTACTGAATTCTGTCTTCGTTTTTTGGATTATTATTATTATTATTATTATTATTATTATTATTATTATTATTATTATTATTTCATTCATTCACTTAGTGCTCACTGACAACAGTAGCTTTCACAAAAGATCAAGTTACATCAAGTTTCCTCAATACCCCAGCAGTACACGTAGTATTCTGCTTTCAATAATGATGTCGTCTGGATGGTTACCATACTTCATCTCATATCACGTTCTTCTATCCATTTTTCTAGATTTTTTTTTTTGTTAGTGGTATTAACGTAGAGGGTAACGTTCCCAGCGCTCCGATAAAGATTGGCATCACTTATATCAATTCTGATTAAATCATGATATTATTATTATTATTATTGTTGTTGTTGTTATTTATTAATGTCCCCATTAAGTTTTAATGTCAACAATATCTTTACATTCATTGGAGATCAAGTAACAGCAAGTCTGTTCAATGCGCCCGCACTCTCATCAGTACTTTATGGATATGCACACACAGAGACACGCAAACACGCATACATACACATACATACACACGCACACGCACGCACACACACACGCACACACGCACATATATATATATATATATATATATATATATATTAGTGCTAGCTGAAAGTGCTTCAACATGAGACATATATTTATAAATGCAAACCGAAAATCATAAAAATGATTAGAAACATTGAAAAAGTAAATAAAAGAATAATCAATAGAGAACTTTCGTTGTTTTTTTAAAATTAAACGTGCATAAATGATATATATATATATATATACATATATATATATATATATATATATATATATATATATATATATATATATATATATATATATATATACTGTGTGTGTATGCATGCGTTCGTGTGAGTTAAATATCAAATGCATCTAAAATATGGATCGGAATCCAATAGGATGAAAAAATAAAAGGTGGTGGTTTTGTTAGAGATCAAGGGAGATCATGTATCTTAATATTCCAGAATTTTCTTCAATATTCGAGCAAACTGATTCTGTCAACCCAGCTCTAACAGGCGATTTGGAACTATTCCAAGTGTACCAACAATGATGGTTAAAACTGTCGCTTGTTTCTTTCACACATCAGTTTTTATCACTTCTCTTGTAAGGTTCAGATATTTGCTTAGTGTTTCATATTCGTTCAGTTTAATGTGCTGGAACAAAATTACCCGATGTCGGACAAATTTTTCTTTATTTTTGCAAAACTAGATCTCGTTTTTTTAAAATAAATTGAGGGGTCACCATGATCATGATCAACATTATTAGTTATTAATAAATATTTCTTAAAATTGTTAATAATAAATCTTGACTAAAATTGATATTTATTTCTCGCTATTCTTGTATCATTTTGGTTCCCTGCCGTGAAGTTTTCCGGGATAAATGGCGTCACTATATGATCTTCGATTATCGATTGTCTTATCTAGTTTCTTCAATATATTTTAGACATATCTGCCTTTTAGGGAAAAAATAATGAAGATCACCAATCGTGATATAGCACAGCGAAAGGTATACACGTTGGCAAATATGTAGGATTATTGAAACAATATTTTAAATGTACATACTGACCTGAATAGAAAATCGTGCGCCAGTTTGTATTTTCAAGTGTATCATTATTATTATTATTATTATTATTATTATTATTATTATTATTATTATTATTATTTTTTTTTTTTCTTTCCGCTTCGAACGATCGTTTTACCGGTTTATTACCAGGGATCTATGGTAATGCAAGGCAGTATATATAGTATTCTGCTTGAACAAATTCTGCTGTTTGGAATCTTTTACAAGCAGCAGATATTAGGATCTTCTTTATATTTATCTATTTTGTCATATTTTTTAAGTCATATATTTCTCAGATGGCACTGCCTTATCTATAAGGAGGCCCTTTTTTCAGTCTTTAATGACTATATCTGGTATATTAGCTTTTGCAAAGATGAATGGTAAAATCACAAAGAATAGTGACCTAATGACCTTCCATGACTAGCTCAGGGTGATGTTGTCACCTTTTTTTCGGCATGTGGTGTATTGAAATAGTGACTTATCTTCAAAGGAATACACTACCCAATCTTATGTTGATGACTGTATTCCGTGTCATGATTAAATAGCCAGACACTAAATGACTATTATTATTATTATTATTATTATTA
>OZ038520.1:5876151-5878651 GCA_964036315.1 Acanthosepion esculentum
GGGTTGCTGTGTGGTGTTGTATGAGCGTAAGAAAAGACAAAAAGTACAGTTTGTGAAGTTATGTAGGAAATATAAATACAAATAATCATGGGGAGGTCAAGATTATAGTGGTTAGGAAAACATCCTGTCAGGAGTCTGTTCCACAAAGTGGCAATCCTCGGAAAAAAGATTTATGATGTGAATGAACGTAGAAATATTAAGTTATTGATATTTTCTTGTTGTCTGTAAGAATGTTTATCAGAATCATATTTTACATCTAAAACTTACCAAATATTGCGTGCCAACATGTTATCATTATTTCAAAATTTGATTTCCATGAATCAGAGTTCAGATGTCAAACTCTCTAATTTAGTTTGCGGAAATTTATTTGAAATATAAAATATAAGTGATTTAATAACGTGTGTGTGTGTGTGTGTGTGTGTGTGTGTGTGTGTGTGTGTTTTCCGATATAAATAATATGTATATTAATAATGTAGATAAAACATAATCGATATAAATATAAATATAAATAATTATATCATATTGCTTTGTTTTTAACGAAAATTTGTTCTAATTTCAAATATTGATATTATTTAGTACTCCTGTTTTAAGATTCAATATTATACCTATTTCTCTCCCTGCACCTTGTACACTATAAAATGTTGTCTGTTAGAGTAATTGATTTTGCCGTTTTTTAAGTAATAATAAATTAAAGTCTGGTATTGTTACAGAAAGTAAACATTATTTACATTATTCTCTTTTTTTATCGCAACATTTTTTAAATAATAATAAAAAAAAAAATTAAAACTTATCGAACGTAAAATGATTTTTTTTTAAAAAAGCACTGTAAAGCTTATCTTTTATCACGAATATCAAAAACGCTTGAAGCACGGTGAAAATTAAAAGGGAATTAAATAAAAAAAAATGAAAAATTATCCGATTTGGTCAAAGTTTACTATTAGATTTAACGGTTATGTTATAGATTTTAAAAATTGAATCGAGAAAGAAAAATAACAATTAATTAAATAAACTAATTAATTAAACACTACTAGTTTTTCCCCAAATATTTATTTCCAAGTTTTAGATTTTATGAAAAGATTTACACTTTTTTAAACAGATTTTATTTTTTAAATTTAAATTTGTCATATTTTTACTCACTGGTTTTGAGACGTTTAACTTTTATTCTCTCTCTCTCTTAACCTGATAATATTTTTAATGCACCGTTTTCAAACTAAATGATATGTACAAAAAAAAAAAAAAAAAAATCTTTTCGGGTTTCTGACCCCGTAATGTTCTTAATCGGTTTTCTTTTTTTTTAATTACAGAATATATATATATATATATATATATATATATATATATATATATATATATATATATATATATATATTAATATATATATATATTTGTATGTATCTTTGTTTTCATGTTTTGACCTGATATTGTTTTTAATAATCATTTTTTTACTAATCTATATAAAATAATAAAATAATTAAATAAATAAACAAATTTTATTTTTACCCGTTTCTCACCATCTAATTTTGAAATAGATCGTCTTTAAAATAAAGGCCATAAAAACGATGATATATTGCTAGCAACTTGATTTTAATATTGTATACGAAATAAACAATCCCACTGTAAATTGAACTATTTAAAAGAATATGATTTTTATTTCGTTATAGTGGCTTTTCATGCCATACGTTAAAAAAAGTTTTTTTGAATACAGCAAATTAGTTCGGTTTAAATTAAAATAACGATTTAATAATCTGTCTCAGTTTTTATTTACGTAATTATTTTCCTTATAACTATTTTTCTTGTATAATACCCAACAAAAAATAAAGATGCTTAAGGCTTCATTCTAGTCGCCTCGAGAATTATTTTATTTTAAATAACTACCAAAATATATGTTAGTATGACGGACTGATTATATACAAGGAAAAAGATATAATGTATTTCATAATTTTTATATTAATATAAAATTCTATACATAAGTACAAGTATTTAAATAATTTTTATATATGCCGGCATTTAATCTGAATGCCGCTTAAATGGTCCATACTTAAAATCTTATAAATCCGTACAGATATTCCGCTTTAAAAAGTTCACAATTTCTATAAAACTAAAAGATATTAGAGCTTAAAATATATTAAAAAAAGATTAACCCATGAATTATTATCTTCGTTTATGTTTTTTGATCATTGCTTTTCGATCGATCCGTTCTCTAGCCTTCCTAATATCGTCGGTTAAATAAACTTAAGTTATCATTTTAAGGATTAGTCGGACTAATATTTTATTTTTATTTTTACTTTTTTTACTTTTTTGTGTTCTCTAAAATTCTTAGATGTAGTATTTTTATTGCATTAATTATTTATTCAATATCTTAGTCTTTGTTGTTTCGATCACTACTTTTAGGCCTATCAGTTTTTCAACTACTTTGGCTTTATATTTGGTTATCAATAAGTACTTCCAGGAATGTTTTGTTTTTCTTTTAAATTCTATCGATATTGGAGAAATATGAAAC
>OZ038520.1:5883651-5891151 GCA_964036315.1 Acanthosepion esculentum
AAAAAAAAAGATGAAATTAGTCAAATACCTAAACTAAATTCTATGACGATACAGTTAAATTTAAAAAGAACCATTCATCCTGACATTTAACCGGGTTCATTAATATAGATATTGTTCTTATGATATAAAAATTGTTTTATGATGATGTCGATGTATAGCCAGAACATTTCAAAATAGAAGTTTTTAGAATTGACACACACACACACACACACACACACACACACACACACACACACATATATATATATATATATAGATAGATAGATAGATATTGATAATATTAGTGGTAAGTATACACATACATATGCAATCATATATCTAAAATATAAATATATATACATACATACATACACATACATATATGTATAAAAATAATTCCAAGAGGATAGAATCTAGGTAGAAATCAATGTCCAGGACAGACTAAGGATATAATAAAAAGAATTAAACACTAATATTCCAAGGTCATAATTTATTCAATTGGAATCGTATTTACGATCCAATTCATCAGACCGACAAATTCAAAAAGAAAACATCCCGGAGATGTTTTTTCTGTTTTCTTTTTGAATTTGTAGGTCTGATGAATTGGATCGTATTTACGATTCCAATGGAATAAATTATGACCATGGAATATTAGTGTTTAAGCCTTTTTATTATATATACATATATATATATATATATATATATATATATATATATATATATATATATATATATATATATTAAAAAGAAGAGAGGTACCGCAAACGTTTTTGGTTGTAATCTGGATTTTTTAAAAAAATATTATGTTTTATTTTCCATAATTTTACTACACGGGTTTCTGGTCTCGTGACCGTCATCAGGTAACGGGTGGAGATTTCCACATATTATTAAAAATAATTAACTTTTTTCTCCTTTATGTTTTTCGATGTTAACTATTCTCGATATGAGACTTTCTCTATTTTTGTGTTAGTAATCCGAATGTCTTTCTTGAAATGGCAGTGAAGAGTTCTGCGCGAAGGGTCATAAAACAATTAAAGTTGGTTTGAGAAGTGATGAATTAGTTGTCGGTATCTTATCTTTTAATGTTTTAATGACCCCTGTGTGTTTTTAGATCTATTTCCATTTTCGTGTGTTTCTGTCATATATATATATATATATATATATATATATATAGAAAGGACAGATGGGGTAAAATTTCACAGTTCGTACCATTTGCTTTTAAAAAAGTGCTCGATACAGAGTAGAGCAACATTATTATTATTATTATTATTATTATTATTATACGAGATTATAATAAAAATATGGAATCGCTACACAAAACCTTTCAAGTTTCAATACTATGATTGTACTTCTTCAGTCGATAGTAAGTAACCTTTAGAGTTACTTAAAATCGCCTGATTCCAACATGTTTTTATTATAATTCTAAGATTACAACATGTTTTTATTATAATCTTTTATAATAAAAAAATATTATATATATATATATATATATATATATAAGGTGTTTGTTATCATAGTTTTAGTATTTGTATCGTCGAATGATATATTTTATTTTATTTTTTTAACCTATTTATAATTTTGATATAACTCGTTACGATGTACTAAGTTAAATGGTGTGTTCAATTTTGTTTGCGTCTTGTGTTGAAATAAATTTGTATGTATATATAAATAGACAGAGAAGTTGATGAAATCCAAGTAACACACAAGCACAAACTCGCATATATATATATATATATATATATATGTGTGTGTGTGTGTATGTGTGTGTGTGCGTGTGTGCGCACGCGCCATTATATATATATATATATATATATATATATATATTACAATGCTGATGAAATGGTAGAACTTATTTGTAGAAATATTTGTAATAGATATATATGCAAATAGTTAAACTCCCTCTCTCTCTCTTTCTACTAAATTAAAGTCGAAATTTTTAACTTATGAACGTTTACCTATGTGTTACTTATTTAAACATTCTGTTGAATTTAATACATATTTTTCTTTTCATATATACATATATATATATATATATATATATATATATATATATATATATATATTTATACATCACATAGAGAGTTTGACCAGGAAAATGAATATATCTTGTTGTTAACGCAAATATCAAGTAAAGTATTTCTTGTAATTTTTCGATATTTATATTCTAGGTCTCTCTGTCTAAGTGTCTTCCTATCTATCTATCTATCTATCAATCTATCTATCTATCTATCTATCTCTGTTTATTATCTGTCTATATATCTAGCTATCTCTCTCTATCTCTCTTTGTCTGTTCATATCTATCTATCTATCTATGTAGATAGATAGATAGATAGATAGACAGATATATCGAGAGAGACAGACAGAGAAAAAATAGATAGATAGATAGATATATCGAGAGAGACAGAGAAAAATAGATAGATAGATAGATATATCGAGACAGACAGACAGAGAAAAATAGATATATAGATAGATAGATATATCGAGAGAGACAGACAGAGAAAAATAGATATATAGATAGATAGATATATCGAGAGAGACAGACAGAGAAAAATAGATAGATAGATAGATAGATATATCGAGAGAGACAGACAGAGAAAAATAGATAGATAGATAGATAGATAGATAAATGGAATGAGAGATATGAGAGTCGATATCAAAATACATTTATTCTTTGTTACTTGTAACTCTGTTTATTACCTGAAAATGGATTACACATTTTCATAATAGAGAATTAATATTCTAATATTCTAATAATAATTAAGTAAATTTATCGCTTGTAATTCTGCATTAATTCTCTTTGACTGAAAAAAAGAGCGTCTGCGCAAAAAATATCTGTCCACATAGTTTTTATTCTATTCACGAATGATTTTTTCTCGAACATCCTAAACACTTCAATCACGCCAAAAGACGTTAACTTTTGAACACCTTGAACACTTTAATTAAACGCATCAGTTAGACATAAATATAGAAAGTTATTCATAAACTTTCTAAGATTATTTACGCATTAATAAAAAAAAAGTTTTAATTAACTCTTTCATAAGATGCAGAACTAGGAATAATTAAGTAAATTTATTTAATCAATTCGCTCCAAGCAAGGCGATAATGCCGCTAAGACGCAATTTACCTATTGCAAGTGAAAGAGAACGAGGAGACTCTAGAACCGGAAACCTAATCCTAAACAGGAAACAAGGGATAAACCTCTACTCCTGTTCAAAAGACGGGGAAGGAGTGTAAACCGGACTACAAGCAAATCACTATTCTTCAGGGATTCCTTATTTTTAATTACAATTTCTTTTCTGGTAAAATAGTTGAGTGGTTTCCCATTTCATGCCTAACTGTTTCGAATTCAGATTTTTCCTTCTCTTAGAATGGTTACGACCCTTGGTTAGAGTGTTCAGTCTACCTTGCTGTTTAACCCATAGCTGGAGTAGTGGAAAAGAGAAGATACGGATTCTTACATTTCTCGAGAGCATTAGTGCGAGATTGAACGCAACATTGTAACCCGGAATCTGAATTTCCAGTTCAATTTTGCGCCGATACCCGTTAAACTACTTTTTTACTTTGTTAGGTTATCATAAAAAAAAAAAATTTTTTTATAAATATTTTAAACATAGTTATTAAATATAGAACAATTCACGTATCATAAGAAAAATTTTTTGCGAAAAATAATCGCTTAAAAAATTATATAATTTAACCACGTAATTTTAATTTTTAACATTTTATAAAATAATACATTTTTATAAATATTAAACCTTATATAAAAATATATTAGCTTACATTTAATCCAATCATATTCTCATTTTATTCATCGTCATAGATTCCTGAAAGTAGCTGGGGTGGTAAAATACTGCAGGCGTTGTGAATGAGTCTAGGGCAGTATTTTTCAATGATGTCCCCGGGAACCCTAGGGTTCCGCAAGAGGCCGCTAAGTGTTCCGAAAGAAACAGTGATCAATAGGATAATACATTTTTGCGTAATTTTTGTTTAATTTTATATTTTTAATTTTACTATACACGTATGACATATGGAATTTTTATGCAGGGGTCTCCTGAGACATAAAAATCATTTCAAAGGTTCCATAAGGGTAAAAAGGTTGAGAAACGCTAGTTGAGGGCAAGATAGCCAGGGAGGGCCCGTCTTTGATAAACATTTCTTTTCATTGTTGTTTTTTGTTCTCTCGATAAGAACAGCTCCCAGTCTGACATCTTATTTATGACAGTTCGAATTACAGTTTTCCTTATCTTATCTACTATTTAACCTATAGCGAAGGGACGGCCGTTTCAGACAGTTTTCAAGGATATTCATGCAAATATCCTCCGTTAAAATTTGAATGACGGCACACTGGTTCCTCTTTATATGCTGATAACTGTTTCGATATCCAAATATGCTTTTATTCTTAAACTCCTCAAAAAATAGTTTGCAATAAATAATAAAACTAACATTTTTATAGACTTTTCGAAAAAGAACCTGTATATAAATATACAAATGTATCCCTGTAAAATCGTTTAGAAAAAAAGAAAGATACTTTTTCTGCATAAGCAGCATTCTTCCAGTGACAATGTTTCCAGCCGTTGAAGAAGTCTTAATAAATATATATAGACTACCATCATTCTGGTGATTTCTTTTCAAAGACGTTTATTATTAAAAGAATTCCGAATAAATCAAACCAAAGAATAATTACTCTCCCGGTAGTTCCAATTTCATCTTTATCCATTCCTGTGTAGGCAGTATCTGTAAAATTCTTCTTTTTTTATGAGAATAAAACTTAAATATAAATATTTAAATGGAGAATTTTTCTACACATATATATGTATGCATGTATGTTCCAAAGAATTCAGTAAGTTAAGTGCCATACGTCTCACACGCTTGGTCAATCATGTTTCTTTCGAGTCATGATTTCGATAATTTCGATTTAATAAAGAAAACGTGTCCCCAGACAGGATTAAATAATAATGTATTATATATATATATATATATATATATATATATATATATATATATATATATATAAAATACATAAATGGTCAAAATTGAATTGAACCAGAAAACACGTGTGTCCCCTAATTTTTAAAGTGTGTGTATATATATATATATATATATATATATATATATATATATATATATATATATATATATATATATAATGAGCCATTGCGAGTCGGCTGCTGGTTCAGATCCTTTTCCAGCCCTTTCTATAACAGAACCGTGATATTCACTGCAGTGTCTAACAGCAAACACATCTTTTATCTTGCCATCTTGTATTTCTTTCAATGTTTACTGTCCACTGGGCGCCATTTAAGCAACCTTTTACTCCATCTGTTAGCGTTTCTTTTTGCTATATGTCCCACCTCGCCTCCATTTTAGTTGCATTCTCACTTCTATATCGCTTACAATGCTTTCATATTGACCTCTTTTTGACTTTTCCACTGACCCCTTGCATCGTTCTCAATTGGTCCTTTTCTTTGCAATTCTGACCTTGTTTTCAAGAGATTTTGTTTATTTTTTATCTTTCACACACATTGCTGGTATTATACATTCCTTATATATTTTACATTGGACATATATTATATTATGCCTATGTGTGTGCGCGTGCGAGCGCGCACACACACACACACACACACACACACACACACACACACACACACACACACACACACACACACACATATATATATATATATATATATACGTGTGTATGCGTGCGTGTACATGTGTGTTCATTGAAAGTAGATATAATTATTTAAATAACGTTGGTAAATGTTAATAATTTTCAGTAGATTTTATATACAAAATAGTTCGATAATTTCCATTTATCAAACCAGCTCAACATAAGAAATTTTATTTGTTCTTTTAAATTTCTAATTGTTTTCTTCGAAAAGGAAGTGTGTTGAAAGAAAACACAAAGAAATATATATATATATATATATATATATATATATATATATATATATATATATATATATATAAATAGTCTTCTTTGTTCTTCAGGTTATTTTCTGTTTCATTATTTTAACGTTTAATTCTTTCGAAATTCTGTTAAAGTGAGATGTCTCTCCCTCTCTCTTTCCTTAGGAATATGAATCATTAGGAAATGTATTAGTCATGTTCATTGCTATATAAGTGCAGATGATTAGTAGATGTTGATGACAGGAAGATAATGATATTAGTAATAGTATTGACGATGATCCGATACACAGAAAGATATAACTATCTAAGTTACAACTAAAACTAAGTAGGTATAATTAGATGATTCAGATGATAATACCGTTCAATCAGATCACACAGATGGTTTGAAAGAACAGATCAAAAAGTGGAAAAGACGAAAAAGGATAAGAAATTTTAGATTGACAAATAACGAATTTGTAAAGAGGGAATAATAATAATAATAATAATAATAATAATAATAATAATAATAATAATAATTATGCAAGTCTAACATCTTAATAAAAAACACTTAGAATATTTGTCTGTACTATGTTACACAATACAGATTGTGGTGGTGGTGCAGGTTCATGATGATGATGATGATGATGATGATAATGATAAATACTTTCCCTTTTGTTATATTATTTTATATATTATTATATATTAAACTTAGATTTTTATTCCGGGTTTGTTGGTAATGATGTTGAAGGTTAGAATTCTTTATCAACTTTTTTCTTTTTTTTTTCTTTTTTTGAATTGCAGAATTCGTTCCTTGGAGATCGGAGTATTTTAGCATCCCTATTTCGAGAAGAGTCAATTAAAATTTGTACACTTGGGAATCCGTTAGATTTATTTCGAAAATTAATGAAATAACATCCCATTTGACATCCAGAATATATGACAGACAGACAGACAGACAGATAGATAGATAGATAGATAGATAGATAGATAGATAGATAGATAGATAGATAGATAGATACGAACAGACTAAGATAGATAGATAGATAGATACGAACAGACTAAGATAGATAGATAGATAGATAGATACGAACAGACTAAGATAGATAGATAGATAGATACGAACAGACTAAGATAGATAGATAGATACGAATAGACTAAGATAGATAGATAGATAGATAGATACGAATAGACTAAGATAGATAGATAGATAGATAGATAGATACGAACAGACTATGATGGATAGATAGATACGAACAGTCTATGATAGATAGATAGATAGATACGAACAGTCTATGATAGATAGATAGATAGATACGAACAGACTATGATAGATAGATAGATACGAACAGTCTATGATAGATAGATAGATAGATACGAACAGACTATGATAGATAGATAGATACGAACAGACTATGATAGATAGATAGATAAGAACAGACTATGGTAGATAGATAGATACGAACAGACTATGGTAGATAGATAGATACGAACAGTCTATGATAGATAGATACGAACAGACTATGATAGATAGATAGATACGAACAGACTATGATAGATAGATAGATAGATACGAACAGACTATGGTAGATAGATAGATACGAACAGTCTATGATAGATAGATAGATACGAACAGTC
>OZ038520.1:5901151-5903651 GCA_964036315.1 Acanthosepion esculentum
GCGTACAAAAACTCTTTGAAAAGAAATCCCCGTGATTAAACTACGTGAAGGGATGCTATTTTGTAAGCAAATTTTACCTGCATAAGAAGACAATTATTTTCTATATATTATCCGATAAAATGAGTGATCAAAGATATTTTGACCATTTGTCCGAAACGGCGTTATATATTTGTGTATATATCTATTTGTGATTGCTAGTTTACGGGTTTGTTTGTATGTAGGCATCGGCATATTTCTATTCTCTTTATGTATATTTTATTCATATACGTATGTGTGTATTTCTTTTTGTTTATTTAATGTTTTTTTTTATATTGTGTGTGTGTATATGTGTTTCTTTTTGTTTATTTGTTTTTTTCTTTGTGTGTGTGTTTACCTGAAATTTATGCGCAATCTTGTATTTGTTAGGGACTTAGATGAAGAGTTGTATACATAAAGTAATATTAATGACAAAAGCGTGTATTTATTAGTCTAAACCTAATTCTGTGTTTGACCAAAGTTGTACATGTTCCTTTCTTTCTTTCTTCATTCCTTTCTTTGCCTTTCATCCTTTTTTCTTTTCTTTCTTTTTATTTATCTTTTGTAAACTTCCTTCTGGATATAGCATTAATGTTTGTACGTTTTTAAAACTTTCATCGACTTATGCTTACATCAGAAATAACACATGTGCCACCCAAAGTACGCTCAAGGAAAGAAAAACACGGATATCATAATTTACAAAATGCCTTTCTTTTCATTTTCTTTTTTTGTTTTTGTCCGTCTGTCTGTTTATTATCTGTCTGTCATCGCATGACTCAAGGACAACTAGTACACTGTCCACCAAATTTTCGAAAGTTACTAATGGAACCCTAGAGCATATTTTTAGCATAGTAGATTTTGAAAATTATATTTTTTCCTCTTTATCGATTATTTCGATTGACAATGTTTTAGTGTAATACTAAAGGGAACCATTTTTGTGTCTGAATAGCGCGTGAAAGCAAATATTTACCTTTTCATAAAATGTACTTAAAATTATTATTAAAATCCTCCTTACCCACGAATATTTTATTTAAATGTTGTTAAATAGCGTAAAATTCAATAAATATAATTCAAATCGTTGATCTGTTATTGAACAGGCTGTTAGATAGATAGATAGATAGATAGATAGATAGATAGATATGATCAGACTGAGATAGATAGATATGATCAGACTGTGATAGATAGATAGATAGATAGATAGATAGATAGATAGATAGATAGATAGATAGATTGATAGGAACAGATTGAGATAGATAGATAGATTGATAGGAACAGATTGAGATAGATAGATAGATTGATAGGAACAGACTGGGATAGATAGATAGATAGATAGATAGATAGATAGATAGATAGATAGATAGATAGATAGATAGATATGATCAGACTGAGATAGATAGATAGATAGATAGATAGATAGATATGATCAGACTGAGATAGATAGATAGATATGATCAGACTGTGATAGATAGATAGATAGATAGATAGATAGATAGATAGATATGATCAGACTGAGATAGATAGATAGATAGATATGATCAGACTGAGATAGATAGATAGATAGATAGATATGATCAGACTGAGATAGATAGATAGATAGATATGATCAGACTGAGATAGATAGATAGATAGATATGATCAGACTGAGATAGATAGATAGATAGATAGATATGATCAGACTGTGATAGATAGATAGATAGATATGATCAGACTGTGATAGATAGATAGATATGATGAGACTGTGATAGATAGATAGATATGATCAGACTGTGATAGATAGATAGATAGATAGATAGATAGATTATTCCAGTGCGCTCTTTGTCCATTACCAGTATATAGACAAAAGTGTCTCACCAGTGGTATGCATCGATAGCTGATAGAACAGTTTTGGTTGGCGTAAGCCAGTCATACATTAACTAGTTTACCGGTCATACACCCCTGACGATAAAATGTACTGTTTAAAATCTTTATATTACATACAAAAGCAGGCGCGCGGGCGCGCACACACACACACACGCACATGCACACAGGCACACGCACACACACACACACACACATATAGACACATACACACACTAACACATGATATACATATATATATATATATATATATATATATATATATATCTATAGACACATACACACATGATGAGAGATAGAGAGACATTGTCTGATGATCGTTTAAGGCGTGGCACTGCCAGTTACCATTTGTTTAATGTCTTTATATCGATTTCAATATCTATCTATCTATCTATCTATCTATTTATCTGTGTGTGTATGCATAATAGTTATTTTTAATCTGTTTAACTGAAAAAAATTGAAGAATTACATTAGATATTTCATCTAAAACTATCAGCCTGATCGATACTTTACTTTCTCGTCTAAAAGATGCAACTACTGATATATTATTTCATTGGGTAGCATAATTCAAACATTGTATGTGCTTTTGCATGTCTCATTGAATATTCTTCAAAATTTCAGGGCATAC
>OZ038520.1:5908651-5911151 GCA_964036315.1 Acanthosepion esculentum
ATATCGTAGTATACATACAAACGTGTTAAATAGTGGATTGCGCTTCTTACAGACAAACATATATATATATATATATATATATATATATATAGAGAGAGAGAGAGAGAGAGAGAGAGAGAGAGAGAATGAAAAGACTGCGACAGATAGATAGATAATGAAAAGACTGAGATAGGTAGGTAGGTAGATAGATAATGAAAAAACTGAGATAGATATATAGATAGATACATAGATAATGAAAAGACTGTGATAGATAGATAATGAAAAGACTGTGATAGATAGATAGATAATGAAAAGATTTAGATAGATAATGAAAAGATTTAGATAGATAATGAAAAGATTTAGATAGATAGATAGATAATGAAAAGATTTAGATAGATAGATAATGAAAAGATTTAGATAGATAGATAATGAAAAGATTTAGATAGATAATGAAAAGATTTAAATAGATAGATAATGAAAAGATTTAGATAGATAATGAAAAGATTTAGATTGATAGATAATGAAAAGATTTAGATAGATAGATAATGAAAAGATTTAAATAGATAGATAGATAATGAAAAGATTTAGATAGATAATGAAAAGATTTAGATAGATAATGAAAAGATAGAGATAGATAGATAGATAGAAATAAGATGGTTATAATAAACAGTGGAAGTGTAAATTATGTTATATAAATATATATATTGCGTTGAGCAATAGGTTTGAAATGTAAGGCATGAGTTTTTATTAGTAAATTAATGATCGGTTTTCATTGTTCATTTGTAGATGTCGATTCTAACAATATAACATGTCTACTCCATATAGATATATATGCGCATGCGTATACACATTCATCTTGTGCATATTTTTTATGTCTACTGACATTGATCTCTGTAAAGGAATATGTTTCCTCTATGAAAAATATATATTAAAGCCAATAACATATCTATCTATCTATCTATCTATGTTCATATCTATCTCAAGTCTACTCATTATCTATCTACTATCACACACATATACATATGTTATTTGCATTCATATATATATATATATATATATGTGTGTGTGTGTGTGTAAAAATGCGCTCACGTAAGTATGAACATAAGTATAAACCCATCGAAGTATGTACCCTAAAGAAATGCTCTCAGCGTAAAAACCTATGCCCTAAAGCCTCTTGATCTAGTTTTGATATCGACAGCTAACAGATTAGATTAAAATTCATAGAGCCTCGCTTTCAAATCGCTTTTAAACTGGGCGATTATGTCACTTTTATTCCATAGTTTCTTGCACACATTAGATAGAGTAATAATAAATAATATGGCTACCATCATCTTCGGTACTACTTCTACGATAAAAACACCACTTAATCACGTATAGCAGTAACAATACGAAATAATATTTACCATTTATAGTACAGTTTCTCTTTCTTCAGTGTCTGCGTGGTCGAGTGTTTAGAATGTTAGCGTTGTGATCAGGGTTCGAATCTCAACAGGATCGATTTGTCAAGAAGTTGACTTTTTGATAACATCAGCCTGGGAAATGATTCTAGCGTAGGGAAATACCTAAAATCCATAACACGGGTTGACCAAAACCTTGTGAGTGAAAGTGTGTAGACGGAACTGTTTGGAAGCCATTTTCGTCACGGTGATGAGCGACTTGTACAAAACTATTGATAACGCCAGATTATACGCTTTCTCTCAGAAACTGTAACTAACGTCTGCTCCGCATAGTTGTAGTATAGACTACAGAATAATTTCGTGGGTGTTTGAAAAATACAACTAGGTGCCTGAGTAGGCGTTTGCAAAGGGAATTAGCTAGTCACACTAGCAGACAGGTAAACTCGAATACGAGCAGCCGGACATTTTTTTCCGAGAAATAATAAGTTCAATATTGTATTTACAATTTGGCAGTATCTTATGTTTCCACTTTTCAAATAATTATAACAATATCAAACAGAGCGACTCGCCATTGTGTAACGTTTAGAAACATAATCGAGCGGGCCTTTAATGCTGTATAGTGCGTTTTATCCTGACTAAATACTCATATTTGTGGTCTTGTGTCAGATAAAGCTAATTTTAATAAATATTTCTAATATCAGTAACAATAAGTGGTATGTTTAATACTATATACCTTTACTTTTATAGGGGCTTTCAGTTATTAAATAATAATAAAATTAATATTAAATGTCATGTCAAATTCCAGTTTTGTCATTATTATATTAACCATCCTTGAGTTTATTAAAGTAACAACAGTAATATATAATTATAATAAATGGTTGATACATTAGAATTATTACAATAAATCATCTCTTTTCGTTTAAATAATAATATAGTAGAAAATAAACTTAATGACAAAAAGAATAATGAAATTGCAGAAAGAATTGTAGGAAATTAGAAGACCGTGGCAGAATAAAAAATATTTTGACAATAGTGTTATCAAAATGAGGACCCGTGTTGGATCCATAATTATTAGCCTATACTTAGAATAGCACAAAAAAAATCTAGGGGGGTAGATTGGCGAA
>OZ038520.1:5913651-5933651 GCA_964036315.1 Acanthosepion esculentum
CTTTTATGCAAGTTTCCTTAAAAACGACAGACAAGGTACTACGGTTAAGTTTTTTATTTAATTTTTCTTGTGTACGAACAAGAGTTTTCTTTGCTGGACAAAGGGTGTGTAAGAACTGTCCAAATGTTTTATTTTTCCCAGCGCTTTCGGCTATACCTTTAGCCATTACAGTTCTTACACACCCTTTGTCCAGCAAAGAAAGCTCTTGTTCGTACACAAGAAAGATTAAATAAAAAACTTAACCGTAGTACCTTGTCTGTCGTTTTTAATGAAACTTGCATATATATATATATATATATATATATATATATATATATGATTATTTATTTATTATAATTTTATCATATAGACAAAACCATTAACATTAAAATAATTATCGCTGTACTATTGGTATCGAGCCCTCTTTTGGATTAATGCTGTGAACGTTGGAATTTATATATTACTTTCGTTCTCATCGCATCGGGTACATATATATATATATATATATATATATATATATATATATATATATATATATATATATATATATATATATATATATATATTATTCAGTTCACGAAAAAAAAATTTTCAAGGAGCGAGAACAATAGAAGAGTAATGAAGAACTCAGTAGACAACGATTGTCGTTGAATTTAATTTTTTTTAGGATTAAAATTGTCTGGCAGTGGCCAGAAAGTGTTCCATAAGCGAAAAATGCGAAAAAAATTGGTATCATAGAACTTGTGGTTACATAAGATGAAAATTGATTAGACCTTTTCGCCAGTCTAGTACTGCACTTACTAAAGTCTAGGTATCATAGCGAATAGGTCATCCAAACAATTACCATGATTACCATGAAATATTTATAGAAAAGGAAGAGGGAAGCAACGTTACGGCGATAGGAAAGTGACTGAAGTTGACACGTCAGGTCAGGGCCAGTAATATTGCTGATTCTTCAATCGATTTTATCAAGAATCTCTATATATATAGCAGGAGCACCAGACCGTATGTGGCAACAATATTCTAAGCATGGACGAATGGTAGACTTATATATATGTAAGATAGATTCTACAAATAAAATTGTCTAAAATATTATTTTATGTATCTATTGTAATGATCAGTGAAAATCTGGTTTCAGAATTATCGACACAAGGATTTGTTCACTTGAAACAGATCTATGAGTGTGTGTGTCTTTAAACAGATTTAGACCGTGGAAACACGGTCGTGCATGTCTCCAGTGGTGTCACGAGTATACCAGCTGGGGCTTTGATTGGTACTCTATAGTATTCAATGATAAGAACAAGTTCTTCTTCTTCTTCTTCTTCTTCTTCTTATTATTATTATTATTATTATTATTATTATTATTATTATTGATGATGATGATGATGAAAATACTTCTACTACTACTCCCCTGCCCCTCTTGCCTTCAGTATATCCTGTGAGTGTCAAAATTTCCAAGCCTCTTTTCCTTATTATGTATTCTAGAAATTTTAACTATCTGTCCTTTTTGCTTCCATTTCTCTAAAACTTCGTCGTTGCTTACGTGTTATGTCCATGTTATTCCCAGCATCCTTCTGTAGAAACATATTTGTTGTTGTCTCAAGTCACTTCTTCATCTGTGCGAAGATTGTCCAGCATTCATTGGCATATAGGAGAACTGATATTACAGAGCAGTTCAGTATCCTTTGCTTTGTTTCTAATGTTTTTGTTTCTTAATACATTGCTTAGCTTTTAGAAGGCAACTATTACAATGTGCCTTCGGTTTTCATTGTCATATTTTCTATCCTCTGTTAAAGCACTTCCTAGATATTTAAATTTTTACACTGGTTTCATTTTAGTATCTCCAATTTCTAATTAGAAACAAGGATGACTTTTATTTTACTTTTTTTCTGAATATATATATTGTTTTATGAATTTATCTAGAATTATAACAGTAAAATAGAAATGTTTTATTTATAAAAAAACATACTTGATAATGGCTAAAAGTATAGCCAAAAGCTCTTGGCAAATATTCGCATAATTTTTATATAATTTATGTCCTGAAAAGAATATATACGAACACATAAGAAATTAAGTAAAAAAAAACTCGCCCATCACACTTTGTCAGTCGTTTTCAACGAAACTTGCATAAAAGAGGGATTGCTGCCCAAATACACAATTTATATATATCTTTGTACCTGATGGATGGGAAACCCATGAAACTCTGAATCGTCCTGTAAACGTGTGTGTGTGTGTCTATATATATATATATTTGTGTTTGTGTGTCTGATTGAATAAATTACGAACATTATGTCTATTTATTTTGATCATTATCCTTTCATATTCACGAATATTTTTCCGTATATTACAATTGAATAAGGCAAAAAATTCACTGTAACAGTGAGAAACACTTTTATTTCTACAAGTACTTTCCAGATTTTTCTGAAAGTACGTGAATATGAAAGGATTATGATAAAATAAGCAATATATAAAAACAATACGCTAGATTTAGTTGTGTAACTCTACCGAGTGAAGATAGCTCTGGCTGACACCAAATTAGTTGTGTTTCAATCCTGGCTTGAGGCATTCGGAAGTCTAGTCGCACTGAGGAGCTGTGATACAGCGAAACAGTACTGTCTGTGAATGACATACATACATATATATATATATATATATATATATATATATATATATATATATATATATATATTAAATTAAGTATATTTAAAATAAGCATATATATATATATATAATAAGTACTATATATAAGCACAGTGTTTTTAATTTATGCCTAAAAGAGACTTTGCTCTCTAAGTACACACACACACGCACACGCGCGCGCACGCGCGTATGTGTGTCCCTGTGTGTTTTATTGAATTCCACTGATAATACTTGTCTATTCAATTGTTTATTACTTTTATAATGTTCGTGTATGAATTATCGTTCATTCAGATCAAACTTATAAAGAAATTGTCCCCTTTTGATAATGTTCGATTGCTTTCAACCCTCATTCGTCAAAATCAATAACGTTCATTCAGATCAAACTTATAAAGAAACTGTCCCCTTTACATAATGTTCGATTGCTTTCAACTCTCATTCGTCAAAATCAATAACGTTCATTCAGATCAAACTTATAAAGAAACTGTCCCCTTTTCATAATGTTCGATTGCTTTCAACTCTCATTCGTCAAAATCAATAACGTTCATTCAGATCAAACTTATAAAGAAACTGTCCCCTTTTCATAATGTTCGATTGCTTTCAACTCTCATTCGTCATTATCAATAATGTTCATTCAGATCAAACTTATAAAGAAACTGTCCCCTTTACATAATGTTCGATTGCTTTCAACTCTCATTCGTCATTATCAATAACGTTCATTCAGATCAAACTTATAAAGAAACTGTCCCCTTTTCATAATGTTCGATTGCTTTCAACTCTCATTCGTCAAAATCAATAACGTTCATTCAAAATCAAACTTATAAAGAAACTGTCCCCTTTTCATAATGTTCGATTGCTTTCAACTCTCATTCGTCATTATCAATAATGTTCATTCAGATCAAACTTATAAAGAAACTGTCCCCTTTACATAATGTTCGATTGCTTTCAACTCTCATTCGTCATTATCAATAATGTTCATTCAGATCAAACTTATAAAGAAACTGTCCCCTTTACATAATGTTCGATTGCTTTCAACTCTCATTCGTCAAAATCAATAACGTTCATTCAGATCAAACTTATAAAGAAACTGTCCCCTTTTCATAATGTTCGATTGCTTTCAACTCTCATTCGTCATTATCAATAACTTTCATTCAGATCAAACTTATAAAGAAACTGTCCCCTTTTCATAATGTTCGATTGCTTTCAACTCTCATTCGTCAAAATCAATAACGTTCATTCAGATCAAACTTATAAAGAAACTGTCCCCTTTACATAATGTTCGATTGCTTTCAACCCTCATTCGTCATTATCAATAATGTTAATGTTTATCAGCAATGAAATGCAGAAAATAACTCTACACGCATTCGACATTCGTACATTTCAATTAAAATTACAACGTTTCCTTAAAATAACAATTAGGATGAAATTAATAAAACCATTTTCTCTCTTGTTACTGATAACTTCAACATTTTGATTTTGATTTTCTTACAAACTTTGCACTTTTGATATAACTGTACGCGTATCGAAAGCAATTGATGTCATTTTCGCTATTTTCAATGATAACATTCACGTTCTTGATAACATTCCCGTTCTTGATCTTCGAAAGTACTGGAATGAGAACCTTGCGAAACTTTGGGGGGGTTCTTTCATCAATTTGATCTAAATGTACGGCAACTAATACAATTGATAAGAATATATATATATATATATATATATATATATATATATATATATATATATATATATAGTAAACCCCCAAAAAATCAACACACATAGCCTGAAGATAACGTTCAAGCATGAAACAGACTGTCGCCGCCAAGTGATGATATCAGTGTCCACTTTTTTATTTACATACATTCTATCTCTGTCTAACTAGGAACAGACCCTGGAAACTGCGTTTAAGCAGAAAACAGACTGTAGCCGCTGGGCTATATATATATATATATATATATATATATATATATATATATATATATATATATATATATATATATATATATATAAAGAGAAGCAGGGAGAGAGAGAGAGAGAGAGGGGGGGGAAAGAGAGTGAAAGTGAGAGACCAGTTCTGTATTTTCCGATCTATACTTTGAACTCCCTACCATAGATTAATGGTCTGAATATTTACGATGAAAAGTAACTAAAATTTAAATTAAAGAGGAATATTAATAAAAAAACATTAATAACGGTTGAACACCTGACTGGTCTACTTATTACGCTATGCTGAACTAATGGTTTTGTCCCTTACTCGATACCAATAAATTAAATGTTCTTCCTAAGTCAGCTGCTTATACCAACAAATCTATCAAGTTAGCTATCAACAGATATATATATATATATATATATATATATATATATATATATATATGTGTGTGTGTGTGTGTGTGTGTGTATATATATAATTTAATTGATGTGTATTTGGGCAGAAACTTTTCTTTCATGCATCTTTCACTGAAAACGGCCAACGAGGAAGATTTTATTATTGAGTTTTTCCAACAATCTAACAGTTTTCCGTTTTTCATGAGCTAAAGAATATAGGAATTGTCCATAGTTATAATTGTCCCGAGCGCTTTCAGCTACTTCTCTAGCCGTTATCAAGGATGTGTTTTTGGATGGTGAAATTGTGTGTATGGTTGCTACATAGTAATTTTACAGTGTGGTTCGAACAATTAGTGTGCCTCTTGGCGGTCATGCGCTCTGCGCAGTCAATTGACCTATTAAAAATAACGTATAAACAAAAAATATTAATTAATTGTCCAACTTAATTCACTTCATTATATATATATAATTATAATTATAATTACATTTTTTTAATTAAACCTTAACCACTGGGTTAATTTGATTCCAATAAACAACGCTTGAGGCTGAAACTGCCACCCAATGTTTAAGGTTTAATATTGGAATTAAACTTAAATACTGCTGACCAGTTTCGAAACAGCAATTTTTGTGTCGCGATGGAATCATATTTAAAAAAAAAATTATAATCTAGGCTCTATTTATGTATCGAGCACTGTTTTTTTAAGAAATAAAACAAAAATATTAAAGAACTTCGGATCATCAATCTAACAGTTCTTTCCTATTATATGAATATATTTGCACACACACACACGCACACACACACACACACACACACACACACACACACACATATATATATATATATGCAATTTTTCTAGAGAAATTAATTGATTTTTATTAGTCCGACCGACAGAGTTGTTATCACTTCAAACGTTTTTAGTGGATACTCATATTTAAGTAGACGCTCCGTTTATTTATTAAACATTATATTTATCTATTTTCGTCAACCAACGTGAATGTTCGAGAAATCGTATTGAAGAAGTATTTTAGCCCACCAGCAGGATTCGAACTTGAGTCCTCCCAGGCATTCGGGCCGGTAGACGAAAATAAATAAATATGCTGTTTAATAAATAAACTGTGCGTCTATTCAAATATGGGTATCCTCTAGACGTGTCAGGTGACAAAAAATATATATAAATATTTAAAAAAGGTTAAGCTCAAATCGCTCATAAGATTTTCTTACAACTGCGATCGACAGGCAACTGGAACATTCAGGTGGCCTGATCATCATTGTTGTAAGAAGACGAGATTTGATTTTACTCTCTCTTTTTGTGCAGTGTTGCGGGTCAGTGTATTTGTTTTGTCTTGCATAGGTATGTGTCTTTTAGTCTATGTTTTGTTTTTCTGTTTGTTTACTCTTCCATTTTATCGTTTTTGTGGGGGTCTTTCCTTTGTTCTCAGTTTTCCGTTTTCTTTTTTCTTTTCTTTTTTTGTCACTTCAAGTCTATTCATTTAGCAGGCTTTGTGTCACTAAGGTCAAAAACCCTTTGGTTTGTTGTGTGTATTAAGATCGTATAAAATCATCTTTAAAAAATTGTGGATATATTAGTTGATAATCTTCTATATATGTGAAATAAGACGAAATTGTTAAAACACATCGAAGACTATCGAATACACCCACGCTTTACGGATTACCAAAAATACATAAACCGGACATACCTATGAGACCGATTATATCAGGAGTAGGTAGCGCCCTGTTTAAACTAACCGGCACACTAAGCAAAATTATAACCCCACTTCTTATCAATTATCTCCTCATATATCAAAAATACAGGTGATTTTTTAAAACAAATTGAAAAACATAGACATCAAAATCAAATATATGGCTAGTTTAGGTATAAAATCTTAATACACAAATATTCCTAAAAATAAACAACTAAATATTTATTTATAAATATATCGATATTTTTTTCACGTTCGATAATAATTTTTATGTACAAAAATTTGGTTTACCGATGGGCTCCCTTCTTAGTGGCGTTTTGGTTTGTCTATTTCTTGAATTTCTGGTAAGTGATCCTTTCAAAAATATTTTACCACAGAATTCTTCTTATTTCAGATACATAGATGAATTTGTATTATATATTGATAATATTAGTGGTCAGTATATATATATATATATATATATATATATATATATATATATATATATATATATTGATAATATTAATGGTCAGTATATATATATATATATATATATATATATAATGATAATATTAGTGGTCAATATATATATATATATATATATATATATATTGATAGTATTAGTGGTCTATATATTGATAATATTAGTGGTCAGTATATATATATATATATATATATATATATATATATATATATATATATATTGATAATATTAGTGGTCAATATCTATACACACACACACACACACATACATATCTCTCTCTCTCTCTCTCTCTATATATATATATATATATATATATATATATATATATATATATATATATATATATTTCAAAGAGGATAGAATCCAGGTAGAGCTCAGTTTCCAGGATAGACCAAGAATATAATATAAAAGGCTCAAACGCTAATATTCCATGGTTATAATTTATTACATTGGAATCGTAATCACGATCCAATTCATCAGACTTACAAATTCAAATGTAATAAATTATAACCATGGAATATTAGTGTCTGAGCCTTTTATATATATATATATTTTATACACACACACACACACACACATATATATATATATGAACTATTTCCATGATTCTAAGCATATAGACGCCATTTTAATATGGTTGTTTGTTGTATAGGAAATAAATATCTATTAAATGGTCTAGGTCATGCCACAACATATATGTATTTTAGGTAACATTGTTTCTGAGATATGATTGTAATTAATCAAGGAAGGATTATCCTCACACGCTGTGTGTGAGTGTGTGTACTCACAAGAAAAAAATAATTTATATAATTGTCTCTGTCGTTTTGTGCCTATGTGTGCGTTTATCTAAGTAAAAGACAATACGTGTAGCTAAAAATTGGGAAAATTATTAATGACAGAAGTGTTTTCATTATTGCACTTGAAGAAACAAATCTTTTGATTGAATCAAATATTGTCACAAGTCCATGAAATGTGATATGTTCTTTGTGAGAATGTGTGCAGTGTGTTTTTAATTCGAATTCACCATAGCACTCTTCTTATGAATTCAAAACTTTAGAATAAAACATAGTCTTCTTCAAATACGGGACGTTTAAATTAATTTCAAAAGTATTTAACAGCTGAAGAAGAAGAGATCAGCTAAAATGTTGGAATAAAAAGCAAGAGAAACATTATGACTAGGAACAGCTGAAGAAGAGATCTGTTATGATAAAAAGCAAGATTAAGATGAAGGAATCATTGAAAACTGATAAGAATAAAATATGTGTAAGGAAAAACATAGAATTGTAGGTATACTAGCAGTACAGTGCGTTGAACATCGTTAAGAAAAAGGTTGTTTTTTTAGAAACATTGTCTAATGTTATTCTTTTAGTTTTTGATTGGCGATAAATATTTTATCATTGGCTGTACTGGAAACAATCTCTTTCCATTTTTTTTTTATTCTTGTCTTTGTATATAATTATCATATTTAAAAACTATAAATAAATGTAAAGGGCAAGTAACTCATTAAATGCGCCTCATTTTGGGTGTGTTATGTGGAATGGTTTACTGAACAGATGGTAAAAATGTCTCAGGTATGCCGATTCTCTATTGGTAAAATATCCTTTCTTTATTTTCCTGTTACTGATTAAAGAAGAAAAATCAAATAAGAGAGATTACTTTCCCATAGACTCTCGCATACATACATACATACATACATACATACAGACGTGTATGTGTATATGTGTGTGTGAGAGAGAGAGAGTGTTTGTGTGTGATCAAAAGCGTGATTACTCACGAACTCACACGCACGATATAAGTTTGCATAAATAACGAAACGAAAATCGTTTGGCTATATTTTCTAGAAGGGTTTCCGGTTAAAATGTTTAAGAGACAACGATGTCCGTTGGGTAAATGGAGTTCTTATTTGAGGAAATAAGAATTAAGAAGAAGAAAAATTCCCAAAAATCAGACTGACCTTTAAGAATTTAATTGGTGAAGCACAGTCAGAAAGTGTGACTTTTTTATATGATGAAGGTGTTGGGGGGCGGGGCGGTAAAGATGGAATAAAAGAGAGACAAAGAGAGACAAAGAGGAAGGAAGGAAAGACGAGTTGCAAAAGACTGAATTCTTAAAGGTTTTATTTTTATGTTATTATTGCGAAACGGTGAAACAGAAATAGAGAGAGAGGGAGAGAGAGGTAACATTAACAGAGAGAAAGCGAGAGGGAGAGAGAGTTGTTAAAAAGGAGAAGGCAGAGAGAGAGAGAGAGAGAGAGAGAGAGAGAACACAGGTAAAGGTCGTGGATTGTAGGTGGGTGAAAGGAAGCCGCTACGCGTTAAGTGTGAGGAGGTTTCCGGCACCGCTTCTCCATTTCCTTAACGAATCGCTGGGAAGCCGTTAAAAGGGGTCGGTATTAGGATTTAGAAACAAATAGACGCGGGCAGACACGCAACGAACGAGACACACGTACGCGCCATCAAGCAAGTTGGACCGGCAAGCAGGCAGTCAAGAAGCTAGGCAAGCAAGGAAGGCGGTTGGTTGGACGACGAATGGGGAATTGTATATGGAAATAATGTCCAGAGAGATCTCCCGTTGGCCGTCAGCGTTGGAATGCGCTTGTGGTTGCTGGTGGAGAAGGAGGATAGTGAAGGCAGGGAGAATGAAGTCTAGCAGAGAGGTAGCGGAGCCGAGAAGCAGGGATTGTAAGAAGAGGAAAAACTGTAGTCGTCATGGCCAGGTCTTAAACGATATCGCCCGAGCTTATCCTCTTGTATATAGGCTAAGGAGCTTTAAGTTACATAACAAAGAAATCGGCATAAATAAAGTTAAACCAAAATGCACGTGAATTTTATTTCTACTTAATTTTTAAAATATCAATCTTGAATGATAAATTAGTGGAAGTATTTCACTGCTGTTTATTAAAACTGCAAATAACGGCATGCATTATATTTATACAGCAATTAATCAATCATTTATCCCTTGTTTCCTGTTTAGGTTTGGGTTTCCGGTTTCTTATATATACGTGTAATTTAGCTCTATACTCCCGACACTTGTCCTGTAACCCTCGACATTGAGCGGCTTTCTATTGAGTATTAGTAAAAAGAAAAAAAAATGTTCTGTGTTTTTCTTATTCGTTTCTTTTTTTAAAAGATAAACATTACATTGAAATTGTTTACTATTATATTATTTTTAAGCGCGTCCTATTTTATCTGTTAAAAGTAAACATGTAAACTTAACCGGAAGTGTTTAAAAATATTTTGATTATCTAACTAAAGTGTTTTGTGCGTGTTAATTTAGAATCAGTTTTGATAGAAATTCGTCTCAAAGCTATTGAACCTTTAATTAGCAATTAGTAATCCTGGTAGCTTAACGGTTATCGACTCAGAAAGTGGAGTTGGCGATCCGAAATCAAATTTTGATGCCCTTTGTTACATTCACTTTTGTACAAATGCCGTTTGAGAAAGGCATGAATCCATCTATTTTATCTCTTTACTGTAAACTGTATAATGCTAGCCTTGGAGGACAGCTGATTCTAGAAGAAGGGTTATTCTTAACTCAAAAAATGTGAAGAATGCAATGGAAAACACTCCATTATTTTTTGCAAGGAGTTATGGTAATTTATAGACAATAAAGAAATGTATGGAGAGTTATGATTGCCTGCGTTAAAAGAAAGAAAGATAATTGGTATTTAACTTCTCGGATTGTCATTTAAGTATACATAAATAATTTCTATGCTAATGAGCAATGGTTAGTAAAATGGTGCCTAGGTTATTATTCTTATTATTGCTAGTTCGATCTTAAGTACCACAGCTCATACAGCCTTGTGCCAGACTTAGCTAAGCATGGTAAATATAAATATGGGTACCCAGTCGTGCATTAGTAGTTTGCAAGATAATATCAAAGACTATTACTATGAAAATAAGTGCTCCATACTTGTGAACTTGTGTCAGACTAAGCTAAATTTAGTTGAAAGACATAAATAAATACGGTTCAATGCATGTATATACTTACATCCCATTACACCAATACACATACATATATTTCATTGCATATATTCACATACATACATTTCATTAGATACACATATATACATTTAATTACACACATATATACATACATATATATACATACATACATACATATATATATATATATATATAAATATATATATATATATATATATATATATATATATATATATATATATATATATATAACCCATTACACAGATACACAAACATAAATTTCATTGCACATATACACATACATATATTTCATTACACAGATACACATACATACATCACATTGCATAGATACACACATACATTTCATTACCCAACTACACACACACACAACACATACACACACATATATATATTAATTACATTACAATATCCAAATTACCTCATATGGGTATAGGTCTGTTTTCAAAAGGAAGTGCGCCGTTTTTATTCAACTCAGGTAGATGGATATATATATATATATATATATATATATATATATATATATATATATATATATAATAACCCATTATACAGATACACATACATACACTCCATTACACAGATACATAACACAATGAAATATAAACAGGAGCTGAATCACACTCGACATAGAAAGAATACTTGACCACATTGTATATTGATATTAATAAATCTGATTATATGTTTTCTGCACAAAGAATCCAATATTTAAAATGTGATTTATTTAATCGTTCTATCGAGCGCGTTCGACCTCAACATTGATTATTACGTTTCTGTTGAAGTCTGAAAGTTGCTATGACCTGATAATGTATAACTGAAATATTTTACATATATACTTCTTAATGTATATAAAAAAATATACCTACACACAGGCACACACTTGCGCGCGCACACACACACACACACACACACACACACACACACACATATATATATATATATATATATATATATATATATGCACATTTCATTGAAATGTGCATAAAAGAAGGATATATATATGTGTATTTAGGCAGTAATCCTTCTTTCATGCAAGCTTCATTAAATATGACAGACAAGGTGCTTTGATTAAGTTTATATATAATTTCTCATATGATATTATTATATTTTTTTCTTTTCAGTAGATAAATTATATAAAAACTGTCCAAATGTTATATTTTTCCGGGCGCTTTCGGCTATACATTTAGCCATTTTCAAGGATGAAATATATGAACAGTTAACTGGAAATAGATTGGTGTCTGTTTGTATTTAATATTATAGAATGTTTTATTTTAAAAACACAGTAATCACATTGTGTCCATGTTCATAGAGTGTTGTTTTTTTTATTTTATTATTAAGGCTTCTCTTATTTTTAGCATTTTTTTAGCTTTTTTTTTTGCATGTAGATGATGATATTATATTTGTGTTATCAACAATTATGTTGCGAATAGGGTCCGGTAGGTCTCCATAAGTATTTAAATGAGAACAAATTGATCTATGATCAGAAAGATGTAGCGTGAGTCTTCTTGTTAAACATGTTGTGGTGTGGACAGTAATATTGTTTACGAATTTTGATTGATCAGGTCCACAATACATACATACATACATACACGCACATATATATATATATATATATATATAGAGAGAGAGAGAGAGAGAGAGAGAGAGAGAGAGAGAGAAAGGGGGAGAGATTTTATAGTAAGGTTCACCCTATACAAAGCCCGGAGCCCACTCAAGGTAGAGGGTTACGATAAGGGGTAGGTTATATGGATAGGAGGGGGAGATAACGGTTGACTCTAGACTTGAATAGATTAAGATTGTAGTGATTGGGGAAATATCCTCTATATATCTGCCTGTGTGTACGCAAGCGTGTAGGTTGTACTATTTCACTTTTACATTTATATCTAGGTATAATAAAGATATACACTATAGGCATATTAAATATGAAATAGGGGTTAGAAAACCCTGATTTTAAACCTTTCCTCCCTAGCGGTCATACCAAACAAGAGAGAGGCTGTGGAAGTAACTCTCTACAGAAATACAGACTGGAGCCCCGAAGATGCTTGACTGTCAACACTGACAAACCTTCAGCAACTCCTGCAGCCAAGCCATCCCCAAATGTAATACCCTGTATTTCTTTGCATCATGTACGACCGAGAGGGGATCATGTGGCCTGGGTAGGGCATGGCCTCCCTATAACATCGGCCAGGCCTACTCCTGGAGTGGTCACACCAGACTCAACCTCAAAGAACTGAATTTTGACCAAACAGGGCGCTACAAGTTGAGTTGCACCTTAAGCAAATTCATGCCATCGGCACTTTCTTCTACTCTGATTTTCTTTCAACTCCAACCAACTCTTGGAAAGCCAAACGGCGATAGGAAATGGATGACGGGATGAGCATAACGGTTCTCGGTCTGAACATACACGCTGGCGGCGAATTTAGATATCAACGACATCGTCATAAAGGAAGCGATCATCAAAGAAAAAATTAAATTCGTTTACTCATAAATATTATATCTAACAACTAGCTAGCCCAGATAGATAGATAAATAAATATTATATACAATATATTACATCTGTTTATATTTACATTATTATAATTAAGATATATATATATATATATTTTCTTTTACAATGTTAGAGCAACTTTGTCCATGAACTTGAATATAAAAAATCATCAGCATATGATTCACTGTCCATTCACTTTTCCAAGCTCTTTAGTTTAAACTTATTTCACCCAAACAAAAATTCTTATTTAAAATCCAATAACAAATTTATATATATACATTAATTGCTGTTTGATATCATTGTCAAATAACAGTTGATATGTAACCCTCACAGGACATATTGAAGGCAAGAGGGACAGAAAGAAACAGACAGTACCCTAACTAAGGAGTCTGCATAAATGGATGGCAGAATATGGTGTCTGAGGGATAGTAAAAAGTCAATAGAAAAATGCGGAGAGCCATGTTTGCCCATCTCCTGAAGGGACACGGATGTAATAGTTTTCTGAATTTCTTAGATGAATAACAATCGTTATTAATTTTATACTTTATTGTTTCATGTTATTTTTATACTTAAAAAAAAAGAATCAAAATGTATAAATATAGGAAAATACAATGGCAACAAATCTCTTTACATATTTTAAAAATAGGATCCAATTAAATTCCTTCGAAATAAAAAAAAAATCTATTTACCTAGAGTGTAAAATCTGATTCTCACTGAGTGTTCCATAGTCGTAGTCTAAAACGTCACACATAGTAAAATAGCAACCAAGTTTATACAATTTTAATACTATTTATTTCCACTTTCAAATGATCGGGAACTCTTTGGCTATGCTAGATGATTTTAAAATAATAAATACATTTTTTCCGAAGAAGCATTCAAATTTATTTAATAAAGTACTCTTTGCAAAAAGCACAACATTAATTTACTTTACTTACTGAATATAAATAATTTATGAACTGACTTTTAAAATAATAATAATAATAATAAACAAATTGTTTGAAATAACTCTTCCAATATTTTTCAACAGTTAAGAGAAGACCATGATTTAAAGAAAAGAAAAAGAAAAGACAATGTTCAACAATATTTCAACAGTATGTCTTTATTCTTTAAAAATGTTTTTCAAGTATAAAAATATATAAATTTACAAAAAATTATAAGTCTTTCTACAAACATTGCTTGTACAAAACTTATAAATTTCATACTTGATTTTTTAAAAATATAACGTGAAGACTTACTGTCGAAATATTGTTGAACATTGTCAAATTCTGTTTTTCTTTTCTTAAATCGTGCTCTTCAAATAATTGTTCAACAACAACAACAACAACAACAACAACAAAAACAAAAACAATAAAAATAATATTTAAGTGGAGGGAACTTTATAGGTATTTTACCAAGTGTTGCTGAAAAGTTTTCAGCCTGACCAAAAAGTGTTTAACTGAAAGAAGCGAAATGTGTCTTTTATTGAACATATTAATCTTGAACCTCAAACCATTTCAGAGCAGATCAAATTTTTCAAAATTTCTTTAACACTTCAACAACAATAACAAATATTATGATGTTTGATTTATTATTATTATTATTATTATTATTATTATTATTATTATTATTATTATTATAAAAAATGGATATGGCTTCTATGATTTCTTCCCCTCTCTACACCGACAAAACCTTTCCAAAAATTTTTGCCATACCGAGAAATTCTGTTTTCTGAAGTATTTTGAATAATAGTCCCAATTTTACCCGGGCATTTTTAGATTTTGTTTATCACAGTTCCAAGGGCACCCATTTTCTTATGCCACCACAAACCTGTTATATCACTTTTCAAATCTTGATACTTTCATTCCTCGTTTTCTCTCTCTCTCTCTCTCTCTCTCTCTCTCTCTCTCTCTCTCTCTCTCTCTCTCTCTCAATAATAATAATAATAATAATAATAATAATAATAATAATTATTATTATTATTATTATTATTATTTTCTTTCCTTTGTTTCTGGTAGAAACCAAAGGAAATAAAATAATAATAATAATAATACTCAGTTCTTTATTATTATTATTATTATTATTATTATTATTATTATTATTATTACTTTTGTATGTTATGTCTCCTACTTTGTATCCTGTAGAGCCGGGTCCAAACTATGGTCCTTAAGCCCTATAGGAGAATTGTCATTCAATTGATAGTATTTTTCTTAGTATATGAGATGTTTCTAGTAGGACGATCTTCTCGGCACCTTATATATTGAAGTTACCTGGGCCGTTGTTTGTAAAATTGTCCGTTTCTTTTCTGACGAGGACCAGAGCTCAGATTACTATTGGTACAGTCTCAGTCTTCATTCCCCACATCCTATTAATCTCGATCTCCAGGTCCTTGTATTTGGACAATTTTTCGATAATTTTCATGGAGGTGTTTCTGTCAGATAGTACTGCAATGTCAATAAGCATACACATCCTGAACTTAATATTATTATCATTATTATTATTATTATTATTATTTCCTTTGATATCTGGCGTTTACACATTTCTTTCCGGGTCCCGCCCAGGGACCTAAGGTTAGAAATGGCATCATGACACTTTCCACTGCAAAAAAAAAAAAAAATAATTACATAGATAAAGCCCTTCGTAAAGTGTGGGCTGTACTTGTCAGAACAATTTTTTGTATCTCTTTGAGGCATGGACTTCCAGGGATCCCTTCAATCAGCCTACTAGAATCTTTTCCAACCAGTCCAAGGGCTCCAACTACAACAGGAATTGTTGATGTTCCCATGTGCCACATTTTTGAGATTTCTATTTCAAGGTCCTTGTATTTTGACAGTTTTTCGAATATCTTCAAAGACACATTGCAGTCTTATTATTATTATTATTATTATTATTATTATTATTATTATTGTACCAGACTATTTATTTATTAATTTTTTTGTTTTATCAGTAATTGTAAGAATAACCATTTAAATAAATCGAAAGTGATTCTCAAATGTGAGTGTTGCTGAAAAGTTCTTGGCCTGACCATGAAGAGATTTTAAAAAAAATCTGATATTGAGACATTTGGTCAGATTTTGGAAAATGGATTGAGCGAAGAGCTTTTCAACAAACCATCGTATAACGATTGCATGTACGTGTTTGTGTGTGTGTGTGTGTGTGTGTGTGTGTGTGTGTGTGTGTGTGTGTGTGTGTGCGTGTGCGTGCGTGTGTGTGTACTGGAGTTATTTTCATTAATACTTTATCAATGCTAATCAAGACCTATTTTCGATTAAAAAGTTTCGGAAGGATAAAACTTTGACAGCTTACCGTCGGATTAAATTGCAAAAAGCCCTGATAAAGATAATGGTTGAAAATGGCGGTAAAAATATGTCTGAAATGTAGTAATAAAAGAAAAAGGAAATAATAAAACAGACTAATGATTAAAATAAAAAGAAGAAATCATTATCTTTGTTGCTGATACGAAGGTGATTAATAAGACGAATTCTCATCGTCGCTGTATTTATACTGCTTATTACTTTCATTATTATTATTAATAGTAGCCATAGTAGTATTGCCTCATCCGCTATCAATATTAACAAAGTATTAATAATTTTGCGTGCACGTGTGTGTAGGATATTACTCGATAATTATGAAATGCTTTTATATCCATACAATTATAAGCCCGCTTATGCATGTTTTTATGCATATACAATTTGAAAAAAAAATATGTAAAAAATAAATGAACAGATACAAGTAAAATTTTAAAACATTAAACTTGAAAATTTATTTTTGAAGTCGAATTTACGACCACAGTCACTTGAAAATAATACGAAACTATTTTAGGTAAACTGGACCAAAGCGTAGATATATGTTATACTACATTATTAGAGAATTCCGCTCATTACATTAGTGAACAATGTTGCTTGCTAAGCACTACATTATGGTGGGCATGACCGAGTTTTGGAGCTTCGACGCTTGGAACAATTTTTTGCGTTTTTTAATATTACCCTTCACCCAATACAAGGCTTGAGAGCCATTCATGTTAAAGGATTACTGTTGAAATGGTTATGATTGCTGAATGTGTGGTGTGAATGAAAGCGAAAGGGAAGATTATGAAGATAAGGGGGATATATAACGATTGACCCTTGACGAAGAAATAATAATAATAATAATAATAAAACTATCAAAGTACAAGGACCTTGAAATCGAAAGCTCAAAAATGTGGCACGTGAGCACATCAACAATTCCGGTTGTAGGTGGAGTCCACGGTTTGTTTGGAAAAGGTTCCGATAGACTCTTTGAAGGGATCCCTGGAAGTCCATGCCTTAAAGAAATGTAGACAATTGTACTCACACCTCACAAGTACATTACACACCTTACAAAGGGCTTTATCTATGTAAATTGTGTGTGATCTTAGTTTGTTTATTTATTTATTTATTTATTTTTTAAATGCTGAGTGGAAAATGTCATCATGCCATTTCTGACTTTAGGTCTCTGGTTGGGACCCGGAAAGAAATTAGCATATTTCAGAAATCAAAGGAAATAATAATAATAATAATAATAATAATAATAATAATAATAATAATAATAATAATAATATAATAATAATAATAATAATAATTTTGTCATAGAATGCATTGGAATGATGATTTCACTATTGAATTGCATTGAAATAGGAGTTTATGAGAGAGATGCACTGGAAATGTTTTATGCTAAAGTTCACGTAATACGGTACTGGAGAGCCTCTTGCAATAGATGGTTATAGTCAAAATGGTTATAATGAATGGTATGAATAAAAGAGGGGGTGGTAGGAATATTATGATGATGTGGGGTATAGAAAATGATTGATCTTTGATTGGAATAGGTTAAGTTTTTTGTTTTCAGTGAAGCGTCTTCGTTGGGGTCTATTTCACGAAGTAGCTGTTCTTGGGGAAAAGGTTGTCTTACACTATTTACATTATTCGGACTATTGTCCTCATCTTTGTTGCCATATCTATCACAATGTTTCAGCCAACAGGAGATAACTAATAACTTGCATCCATTAGACATGACACGTGGAACTAGATCAGTCTACCCCCAGCAAGCGAAATAAAGGGTTCATTTCGACATTCCAACCACCTGAAGAAGGCCGGAGCGTACAACGGCCGAAACGTTGTGACAAACATGGCAACAATAGTCCGAATAATATAAATAGTGTAGATAATACCTCATCTCAGAAATATAAACATATACTGAAAGTTGTCTTAATTCTCCTTTTATGTGAGATACGAAGGAAATGAATGTAGTTCGCTAATAAGCCTTTAGAAACTGTTACACGTATATGTCTTTTAACTTTTTTAAATTAATAAAATTTGACTCTTCTGTAACCAATTAATAAATTATTTAATACATGAATTATTTATTATTTAATTAATTGTCTGTTTCAAGTATAGTAAAAATAAACCGTGATAAAAGGAGTATAAAGTAAAACGACAGACATTTTTAAGATTTAAAATAATAATCGTAGTTGTTCATTCAAAAATACGTAGTCTTTAGATACCGTGTTGCAATGTTTTTGTTTTCTTAATATTTAGATGTGGCACAAGGCCAAAAGTATGGGCATCCAGTGAGGATCTAACTCACTAATCAGTCGTAACTGTTCTAGCGAGACAAGTTTGCTAACCATTACACCGCCTCGAGGTGCCCTAGGCCTCTGAGACATATGGGAGCCAGTTAAGAGCAATGTGTGTACAATTGGGTAAAATTGTCTCTGACGGTAAATATTTTAATGTGAGTTTAACCAATGAGAACTGAATTCATTACACTAGCATTAGTCTGTAAAATTATTTTTTAATCAGCAGTTTATGACAGATGTAATGCCTTGGGGTATGCAATGGCTGAAGGGTAAATATTGTGTTAGTCTAGCACAAAATTACAAAAATGGGTCGAACAGTCGGTGATAATAATTTGTCAACCAAAACTTGTATATTTATAGGCGTTGTAGTAACATTTGGTTTGACTGAAACATAGGAGTACATTCGTTTTCAGACTCATACACATTCATATACGCAGAGATATTCCAAAATTTGTGAGCTTTAGAAAACTAATAAAAAATAGAAATTATGGTTTTTGTTTTATGGTCGACTGATTTGAAAAAAATATGCTTGTTGCGTTTGTGCGTGTATGTGTTTGTACAAAAAGTGGTTATATGAAAATGTTTGAATTATTATACATTATGCATGTGCGTATTTCTTCTTCTTCTTCTTCTTCTTCTTCTTCTTCTTCTTCTTCTTCTTCTTCTTCTTCTTCTTCTTCTTCTTCTTCTTCTTCTAAGTGTCGTGTCTCTTCAGGTCGTGAACGATCATGGCACTCCACAATTTACTGTCTTTTGTTTACCTTTTTGCTTTCTCTCCCTATTCCGCCAACCATTTACACAAGCTCGTTAAGTTCAATATGCCCTGTGTGTAACACATTTTCCGAGCCTTCTTTCCTCATTATGAGCCCGAGAAATTTCAAA
>OZ038520.1:5941151-5968651 GCA_964036315.1 Acanthosepion esculentum
TGTCAATTGACATCTCCATATGATTTGATCTATCCCCTGCCCTTCTCTTCATCCTTCCCTTCATCACAACTCTTTACACTCGCTTCCACTCTGTAACCCCCTGCGTATTAGTGGCATCCCGCCTTGCTTGGGGTGAAATGCTTAAAAAAATATCACTCAGTATAGTATATATTTGCTATACCACTAAGTATTAAAGTACGTTTAGTGAGTAGATATGATCGTTCGGGGAAAACTCTTCGAAGATTTGTAAACAGTAAACCGGTGTTTGCTGAACAGACGCTTCTCTGTAGCAGAATAGTATAGCACATCTGATCAAATGACGTTCGTATAGGACACAGGTTCGATTCCTGTGAGAGGACGCATATTTTCTACGAAATTTCTAGAACATTCAGGCCGGTAAATGTTATTTAAAAAAACAAAAACATGGATACTAATATTTGAATAGACGAGAAATACGAAAATAAATTCCTTTGTTTACGTTTAGATGTAAAACTGAGTATATATGAAAATTTCGAGTGTCTATGACGAGAAGAAATGTGCTTGAGGGCACTATTCAGCCTTGATTAGTTGGCAAGCTCTTCGTATTTCAGTCGGTCTAAAGCACGCCTGACCTAACGACTGTTCCTCTTTGTTAAAGGGCGTGCAGGTTCGAACCCTTCCGAAGAGCGCATATTTTCTCTAATAAGATTTTTCAAATATTCATAATAAATAAATATACTGATTAATAAATAAACGGAATATCAACTCAAATATATCTACTAAATATAATGTTTAAAATGATAAATAATACATAACACACACACACACACACACACACACATATATATATATACATATATATATATATATATATATGTACACATATTATTTTAAAAGGTATTTTAATTCGTCTACCGACCTGAACTTTAAAGAAAATGCAGCCTCTATGTGGGTTCAAACCTGCGTCCTCTTTACAAGAGAAACCGTTATTTGATCGGGTGTGTTTTGACCATTCTTTTACGAAGAGATTCATAATCAAGGAATGGTCTATTTGCCTTTAAAGCACATTCACTCGTTCAGAATTTCTCGAATGTCATCAGTACTCACTTTCGTATCCGAAACGTAAAGAAAGACATTTCTAAAAAATTAATGAATTTTATAATCCGGCATATGTTTTTGTTTTTTGTTATAAATGTTGTTTTTAGTGGATACCCTTGTTTGAGTAGACGTTATGTTTATTTTAAACAATATTTTATTTTGTGTAATGGCCTGAACATTTGAAAGAAACTAATTAAAGAAACTATACCTCCGATAAAATTCGAACATGCACCCCCACCTCTTTACAGGTAAGAAACATATTATCATACATATATATCATAGGAACCAATAAACTTTCAGACAAGATTTAAAATACATTTATAAAAGAAAAGATATGTACGTATACAAGAAAAAATAATAATCAAAAGTAGCTAATCTACCTTTGTACAGCGAAGCATATATTAAAGAGGGAGTGCTACCCAAATATACAACTCTTAAATATAAAAATTAAATTCTAAATTTAAAAATTCACAGCGTCTCTCGTTCGTGCGCGTGTGTATTCGCATCAACGTAAACAAATCTAGTCCGATGAAGTCCTTCGGGATGAAACGCTTGACACGAAAACTTTTTCAACTTTGTCATACATTTTTCCTCCATTTATATATATATATATATATATATATATATATATATATATATATATATATATATATATATATGTATGTATGTATGTATATATATGTAGTTGTATGTATTTAATCACAGAATATACCTCAAAATACCAAACATATTATTCGTACATTTATATATATATATATATATATATATATATATATATATATATATATATATATATATATATATATATATTTGTGTTTGTGCATATACATATAGACACGCATATATATATATATATATATATATATATATATATATACAGAGAGAGAGAGAGAGAGCGAGAGGGAGGGAGCGAAAGATTGAGTGACAAAAAGATATAAAGAAATATATATGAATATTGATATAAATACCTGAATGTATACAAATGCTTCTCCACACACACACACACACACACACACACACACACATATACATATATATATATATTTGTGTATTTAGGCAGCAATCCTTCTTTCATGCACATTTCATTAAAAACGACTGACAAGGTGCTTTTATTTAGTTTTTTATATAATTTCTCGTGCGATCTAATAATGTTTTTCTTTTCAGATGATAAATTATATAAAAACTGTCCGAATGTTCTTTTTATCCGAGCGCTTTCGGCTATGCATTTAGCCATTTTCAAGGATTATATTATTATTAGATCGCACGAGAAATTATATAAAAACTAAATAAAAGCACCTTGTCAGTCTTTTTTTTTAATGAAATGTGCATATATATATATATATATATATATATATATATATATATATATTCTGTAAAACGTAAATTCTTATCGAGAACATAAACGCTAGAATTTTTTGCCTTATTACAAAAACATAGGATTGCATAGAAAAATGTTTACATATTCATACAATAAGCTTTGACAGTATACTGGGTAAAAATAAAAATGAAAATTATAAATTTTTTAAAATTTCATGAAATAAGAACGCAAATCATCACCAAGGATAGTTCAAAATTGTTTTGAATTAATGATATTGTAAAAATTGGAATTTTTATTCCATTGGAAAATACATAAATATACCAGTAGAAAAAATGGATAAAGAGAATTTGGGATATCAGTTAAAACAAAACAAAAACAATTCTGTTCTATGCTGTTGATTTTTTAAAATTCAACACGATAGAACGTTATCTAAGATTGTAACGTTAAACAGAATATGGGATGTTGCATTGATAATACAATAATTTTAGTAACGAAAACAAGAAATATGTATTCTTTATGCATTCAAAAACAGCAATTTTTGCAAACGCAGGTACGAACACTGCTATACACCAAGAAAAGTAATATCTTCTATATATTTATTTAAAGCATATACAGTGCGACCTCGGTTTTCGAACAGAAAATTCGAGATGAAAATGCCTCGGTTATCGAACAAAATTTCGGTTCTCGAACAACGTAGCCGAACTGAGTTAACCCGAACGGAATCATTTCTGAGTCGATCGCCGTGTTGTATACATTCGTGTATCGTGTTGTGCTTTTTTTTTCAGTTTTATTGTACTGTGACTTTTTTTCTACATTGATTCCTATTCGGTTTACGAACATTTCGGGTTATGAACGGCCTTCAGGAACGAACTAAACTCGTGAACCGAGGTTCCACTCTAATTAAAAAAAAGTATTATTTTTAAGCGCCTCGTCTAACTTTACTTTTGTTCGTAATGCCATTGCAAAATTTCATCTCCACCCTCTTTCCAATAATAACATAAATTAAATAACATCCCATCTATAGTTTAAGTATCGGGGTATACCGCGCTTTGTAAGCTTGTGCAGCAGTCTAAATGAAGAACAACTGAATTTAAAACCGTGAAGAAACTAACATAAAACTACTCCACTTTCTTGTCTAAAAAGGTATGGCAATTCACTTATAAAAAAAAAGGAATCTTTGAAAAGCCATGATTACCTAATTCCTGAAAAGTCGTGGCATCAAAAAAAAAAAAGAAGAGAAATACAGAGTGACTCTACTATAGAATTGAATAAAGTGTTGCGCAGAAGCTGTGCTTATAATCATTCAATATTGTACACTATCCTCAAATCACGAGAGGCACATATGAAAGAAATGCGGACTCAAGAGAGAAAAAAAAGAGTTAGACTACCCAGATAACGACAATGTCTTGGTGTGCGATGAAACTGAGACGGTTTCTCGGATTTAGTGACACCCAATCTTGCAATAGCTATCAGACATGCAAATTATATGTGACGGTCCCATTGTAATCATTTCTTCTATTTCTACAATAACGTTTCTACTCTTTTCAATTTTTGATTAAATAATAATAATATGAAATTAGAACACGATCTTTATAATAACTAGAGAATAGCCAATATACTTTCCAATTCTTTTTTTTTTTAAGTACTTATAACATAAACCGGCAAAAATCATGGAAGTAAACGGTTGTAACAGGATTACCAGAGTGGGCTACTTTTGAAAAAACTCGCTCTACTAAATTTAAAATTTGTTACCTGTTAAGGCTAGTAATGAGAAAAAAAATAATTGAAAACTTTAGAGTTCTGGCTTCTCAGATATAATCTACTATTTCGCAATTATAAAACCCTGCTAACAAATCATCAATATTAATTATCGATCAAGTGGACATTAGAGTGAGATATTATTTTTGTTTTACAAACATGCCATAAAAAGATCACCCACTTATTTACCATTATGGATTACACATATTTCTCTATTGCAGAAAAAGGAACTTTCAAATGTTGCCGAATTCGCTCCTTGTAGTTCAATCTGAGAACTCTGGTTGGAGATTTAAGAATATTTGCCATTACTTTATTCCTAGTAATGGACTGTGCATAGTTATGTTATTGAGAAATAATAATAATAATAATAATAATAATAATAATAATAATAATAATAATAATAATAATAATAATGTCTTCAAAAGCTATAAAACTATAAAGACCTTGAAATCGAAAACTCAAAAATGTGGCACATAGGAACATCAACAATCCCTGTTGTAGTTGGAACCCTCGGATTGCCTTGAAGAAATAAAAGAAAATGTTCTCACGAGTACAGCCCACACTTTACGAAAGGCTTTATCTATGTAAAATATGTTTTTTTTTTCTATTTTTTCTTCTTTTTTTTTTGTCAGTGGAAAAAGTCAATGATGCCATTTCTAACCTTAAGTCTCTAGGCGGGATCCGGAAAGAAATGTGAACACACCAGAAATCAAAGGAAATAATAATAATAATAATAATAATAATGAGGAGAATAAGAAAATGATGATGATGATGATGATTTCATGAAAAATAAGGCAAAGCCGGAAGTTAGTTCGTACTTCTCGCTTGTGGAACTTACTTCCGACTCCTTCCTTCACAGTCAGTTTTGATCATAAAAAATTTAAATGCAATGCCAATGTCTTCTCTCTCCTGAATTTCTGTTCTTTTATTGTTCTCTTTCCTTAATAGTGTATTCTTTTTCTCATATTCTCGCACACCCAGTAACTCCTGGTTCCTTAGTGGCTTTATTGACTTGTTTATACTGAAATGTTGTTTATTTTTAAAAAACTGAAAATCTAATGAAGCATCGAAACCATAAAACAATATTACTAAAATCTTTGATTACTTAGGAGAATTCTAGATTATTGAGGGTACCTTCTGTCACTTGATCCCTGGTGCATGACACTAGATATGAATTGTATGAACACTCCCTGAATATAAATAACAAATGGTAAATCAAATAACTTAATAATCACTACTGTTAAATAACAATCTTTAGCCTCATCTCTCTTTAACTTGTAATAAATAATGAACAGAATACAAAAGGGTATCTGGCATGTATTTAGATGTATGGTTATAACAAAATTCTTCTTCTCCCTTTCATACTAATAAAAGATTTAACTATATCATAATAATATATCATAATAATATACCAATAATAAAATAATATATCTTATTATGATATATAATAATATATCATAATTATAACAAAATTCTTCTTTTCCCTTTTATAATAATAAAAAAGATTTTACAATATCATAAGCATCTTGTCCTCTTCGATATAATCAGAAATTTCTTTTACCCATGTTTCTTCAAGTCTTAGACAATCATACTGCCCACAGCTACGTATTCTTTTAATACCCGCAATAAACATGACTATGCCTTGAGTATGCAAGGGGTTGATTTCGTCTTTCCTTTTCTCGGTTTTGAACTGTTATCCGTCTCTTACACTAGTTATTAACAAGAGTAAAGTATGTTTTACTATTTTACTAAACGGAAAAGCGATGGATTTATACCTTTCATAAAAACATGTAAACGCAACAAGCCTGTCTTGGATTTGAACTTGGATTGCTAATTCTGCCTGCACATTCGCTTAAGTTTTAGATCATATCATTTTTAATTTGAATTAGTTTATATATATTTTATAGATAAAGAATGTGAGTTTTCAAAGTTTCTGTAATTTGTGGATAATATTTTCACTTTTATATTTCTTTAAGACTCTCGAGTGAAGATTATTTATTATTACGTTCGGTCTCTGGTCATTTTCTACAAGTGAGACGATTATTTGAACAATGTTCACTAGGTATTAATAATCCAAATTTGATTAATAAAACTTGCTGTTATGATATCTACTCTGGTTTCCGGTCATGTATGGATATGCCATATAACAAAGTCTATTAGCAATGCCTCGTCACCTAGCACCTGTCTTCCAGTCAGTACCTTACCGTTGCACTAAAGATTATTGTCAGAGGTACGGCCTTGTTGACAGCGGTTGAGTGAATTTAACACCTTCTGGATTTCTCTTTTTAAAACGCGCTCGAGACTTGTATCATCATCATCATCATCATCATCATCATCATCATCATCATCATCATCATCATCATCATCATCATCATCACTACTACCACCATTACAATCATCGTCAGCAGCAGCAGCACCATCATCGTCGTCGTCGTCATCATCATCATCATCACTACCACCATTACAATCACCAGCAGCAGCAGCAGCTCCACCACCACCATCATCGTCATCGTCATCATCATCACTACCACCATTACAATCACCAGCAGCATCATCACCACCACCACCACTATCATCATCATCGTCGTCGTCGTCGTCATCATCATCATTATCGTCAGTCCCAGTAGGTTGCTACGTAGCTGAGCACCTGATGAGCACGCATCATATGTCTTGGTGACGTATTTAGTATGTGAGCGAGATCTTTCAGAACACTCAGTGATGTTGTCATCCTATTTTCCCCTGTCTGCCTCTTATTCTGTCTAAAGTAGTATCTTGTACGATGGCAGTGGAAACGTTGTTGGCTCATAGCATAACCATACAATTTCAACTTTCTCTTCTTGACCGTGATTCGGAGGTTTCAGCCTGCTTCTTGTTTGATGACAAAAGTCGCATGATGTTAGTATGCTGTGAGCCATATACTGTTAGGACGGGTGATCTATATCTTAACAAAATCGTACACGGTGAGTATATGGATTACCCACACTAAACACTGACCTTGTGTCATATTTGCCATTGTAAGATGCCAAATGGATACCAATTTATTATTACTTAATTTTTTATCGCAGTAGTATCAGATGTCTCTCTATCTGATACGATGTGATAGCAAGTATCCTCAAAACTCGAGCGCTCTCCCCAGTATTTTTACCGGTTTCAATAATGTTGTTGTCAGTGTAGTTATAATACTTTTCAACTGATCCAATCATTTCGTAATCTTCTCTAGTGCTGCTACAAGCACGCCAATAATGATGAGTATAATCGCTACTGTCATGCTTCATAATGTATAATAATTATTTGAATCCATTCGAACTCTTAGATATTCCGAAAGAGGGTTGATGTTCATAGTTCTGCTTCTACACATCATCTTAAAGACAATACTTTTCTTAGAACATGAGTTATTCCAACCATTCGTACTCAGAATTTGCTATTTTCCCATCTCTTATCTATTATGACACTTATATACAAGTTTCTTATACTGTTTTTTTTTCTTGTCTCCCGGTAATAACAACTCGGTTTCTTCTTTTAGATTTGCCTTTTCGTAACCATATCTATATCATCTGGATTTCTTTCATTGTCTTCTGAAATATCCATACACTTATTTGTCCCACCATTTTAGACAACTTCATTTTCAATTTGGTTCCGTCCATTTGATATCCATTTTTATAACCATGCCCATGTCATCTGGAATTCCCTAAAATGACCATACACTTATTTGTCCCGCCATTTTAAGGAACTTCATTTTGAGGTTTTCTTTTCACTGCCGGACCTTCTGTTAATTTACATACAAATTCTCTGATGCAGTTACTTTGCCTTGTGTGTTCTTCAGATAATTTCACATTAATAATTACACAATAATAAGAACAATAGCAAACAAAGGTATATAGGTCTCTTGAAATGATAAATGAACTCATGGATACACATATTAGACACACATGAAATACAATTCGGACATTTGAAACCATTCTTTATTTATGATTTGTGTGTATGTTTTGTCGTTTCAAAAATGTTCCAGCCGATACATTCTACAGCCTCCTTCAGGCTTAGTACCAGTATGAAAAAAAGGCAGTTTCTTTTTGTCATACAGTAAAAAGGCCACACAAATAATTAACGAACAGAAAATTCAATAGAAACACTTCTAAAATAAGTTATCGTTTCAATAACAGACTTGTCTATAATGCTTAATCTTAATTCCTTTCTTCTTTCTTTTTTGTTAAACAAAGAATTCCTTACTATATTCTTGGTGAGCAACAAAATATGCTCTGTTTTAAAACTCATATTCGTCTCACATGAATCTAGCTAAAAAATAAGGTTAGCTAATTTTGGCACAAGGCCACAAGTATAGGGCACCCAGTGAGGAACTAATTCACCAATCAGTAATAATGTATAACCAGGCTAGCTTAGCTAACCATAGTCCCTTGTCTAGGCATCACACACAAGCATATATTGTTGTTTACTAAGCTTAGCGCAGTTACGCACAAGGCCACTTGTATAGGGCACGCATTAAGAATTTAAATCAATATTCAGTCAGTAGTAATGGTCAACTAGAGTAGTTCTCTAATCACTACCTGATACGATATACCCTTAAGCTTAACTTAGTCTTAGCAAAAAGCAACAAGTAATTATGGGCGACTCTGTGAGGAGCGAACTCAATACCCTTCAACTAGACTAACTCGTTATGATTCAACACAGTTTTCAATGCTTTTCACACAAAGACTATTATTATTATTATTACTGAGTGAGTGAAAAGCCCCCATACAAAATGATACTAGGGTACTAATATACGACGCCTAATATACACATCATAACACTCTGATAAGACTATATATTATTATTATCATTATTATTAAATTAGGTATATAAACTAAGCTACAATAAATAAAAATTATATCAATCATCATATTTTTAAAATTTACACCTTTGATTTTTTAATTTCTAATTATCAGTTTTATTTTATTTTTTTACATCCTTTTTCGCTTCAAACCAACAACTGTAAAATTTTGCCTACGAATCAAAAAAATCAAATTTTAACAAGTTGTACTAAAAAGTAAATGGTAAAAAATAAAATTAACTTTGATTCTGTGTTTATCCATACGCTTTAAATTGAAAAAAAAAATTCTCTTAAGACGTACGGCGTATAAAGATTTACGGTTTTAACACTTGCTCAATGAAAAAATTGTCAAAAATAAAGAAATTTAAAAACAACACATCCACAGCAAAACGTACACATTTCACAGGCAGATACACATAACAAAAACGTTGTGTGTTCTAAGAAGAAACAATGAGAAAACTGACGTTCCAGTACATAAGTGTAAACGCAATACATTAGACGTATACAAAAGATGAGTCAAGGTTGTAACTTGTGGACATGATAGGTTTTATACCTATTATTTTGTCAATATAATAAGAACAATAGCAAACAAAGGTATATAGGTCTCTTGAAATGATAAATGAACTCATGGATACACATATTAGATACACATGAAATACAGTTCGGACAATTGAAATCATTCTTTATTTATGATTTGTGTGTATGTTTTGTCGTTTCAAAAATGTTCCAGCCGATACATTCTACAGCCTCCTTCAGGCTTAGTACCAGTATGAAAAAAAGGCAGTTTCTTTTTGTCATACAGTAAAAAGGCCACACAAATAATTAACGAACAGAAAATTCAATAGAAACACTTCTAAAATAAGTTATCGTTTCAATAACAGACTTGTCTATAATGCTTAATCTTAATTCCTTTCTTCTTCTTTCTTTTTTGTTAAACAAAGAATTCCTTACTATATTCTTGGTGAGCAACAAAATATGCTCTGTTTTAAAACTCATATTCGTCTCACATGAATCTAGCTCAATGATCCCCAACCCCTATTAGCTGCGGGCGATATCGTTTAAGACCTGGCCATGACGGCTACAGTTTTCATTCTTACAATCCCTCCAAAATTCGTTTGACGAGGGAATGGAAGTAATATCTTTGATTTAGTAAAAAAAATTGAATTCAAAGGCTTTAGCTTCCATTTTCGAAACATGGTTATCATTGTGTAGCGATAAAAACCATATTTTAAATCAATTAATATATATATATATATATATATATATATATATATATATATACACTTTTTATGTGGCTTGACGATTGCGTTTAGCATGAAACACAATGTCCCCTCTGGATGTTGACTTCAATGTCCTCTTTTTATATTTACATACACTCTATCCCTGATACTGAGCACTTTATGCCATAAATATAGCATATCTTAAAAATGTATTTTATCATATATGTGTGTGCGTGTGTGTGTGTGCGCGCGTGTTCTGAAATCTTTAGCTCTTTTGAAATGGAAAAGTACTAAAGAATTGATTTTTTTTTAAGAAAGACTCTACGAGTAAATAAAAGAACTGTGTGCAAATGTTGCAAAGAACGCTGGTAATTCCGGCCTTGGGCACGATCTTGTATTTACTCCAACTTCTTGTTTATGACTTTCTATTGTGGCAATGATCCCCAACCCCTATTAGCTGCGGGCGATATCGTTTAAGACCTGGCCATGACGGCTACAGTTTTTCCTCTTCTTACAATCCCTGCTTCTCGGCTCCGCTACCTCTCTGCTAGACTTCATTCTCCCTGCCTTCACTATCCTCCTTCTCCACCAGCAACCACAAGCGCATTCCAACGCTGACGGCCAACGGGAGATCTCTCTGGACATTATTTCCATATACAATTCCCCATTCGTCGTCCAACCAACCGCCTTCCTTGCTTGCCTAGCTTCTTGACTGCCTGCTTGCCGGTCCAACTTGCTTGATGGCGCGTACGTGTGTCTCGTTCGTTGCGTGTCTGCCCGCGTCTATTTGTTTCTAAATCCTAATACCGACCCCTTTTAACGGCTTCCCAGCGATTCGTTAAGGAAATGGAGAAGCGGTGCCGGAAACCTCCTCACACTTAACGCGTAGCGGCTTCCTTTCACCCACCTACAATCCACGACCTTTACCTGTGTTCTCTCTCTCTCTCTCTCTCTCTCTGCCTTCTCCTTTTTAACAACTCTCTCTCCCTCTCGCTTTCTCTCTGTTAATGTTACCTCTCTCTCCCTCTCTCTCTATTTCTGTTTCACCGTTTCGCAATAATAACATAAAAATAAAACCTTTAAGAATTCAGTCTTTTGCAACTCGTCTTTCCTTCCTTCCTCTTTGTCTCTCTTTGTCTCTCTTTTATTCCATCTTTACCGCCCCGCCCCCCAACACCTTCATCATATAAAAAAGTCACACTTTCTGACTGTGCTTCACCAATTAAATTCTTAAAGGTCAGTCTGATTTTTGGGAATTTTTCTTCTTCTTAATTCTTATTTCCTCAAATAAGAACTCCATTTACCCAACGGACATCGTTGTCTCTTAAACATTTTAACCGGAAACCCTTCTAGAAAATATAGCCAAACGATTTTCGTCTCGTTATTTATGCAAACTTATATCGTGCGTGTGAGTTCGTGAGTAATCACGCTTTTGATCACACACAAACACACTCTCTCTCTCACACACATATACACATACACGTCTGTATGTATGTATGTATCTATGTATCTATGTATGTATGTATATATGTATGCGAGAGTCTATGAGAAAGTAATCTCTCTTATATTATGTTGATCCCCAGCGTCAGACAAAGATGTCAGTGTAGAAAATGATTCTTCGTGACAGTAACACATTTTCCTTCGTTTTTGTTTCCGTCTTATTATTAATAGGTGGCTGGCAAAGTGAAAGTCACTACGAACAAGAGCTGGGTCATTCATTTGTGCCAGTTGACATTACAAAACGCTTGCTGGACGTTTATTGTAACTAAACAATGGATTTGATCACAGTTATATGGTGACTAATGCGTTTCACCAGCGACAACATCGATGTGTGTTACGAGCTAGACTTTCGGCATCAGTGAAAATTAAAAGCGCATCGAAAATGAATAAAAGTGGTAGCGACTATGTAGAAAATTACCTTTGTCGTTGAAAACTTGCTCTATCCGGTGAGGTTATAGTGTTCACTGGGTTTGTTCTGTTTTTAATGGACCAATACTTCTACTTGGAATCAGAGTTTACTATTTATGCATTTATATTAAAAGTAGTATATTCAATTCCCCCCTATCTCTCTCCCCCCTCTCTCTCTCCCCTCTCTACAAACAGAGTATGACAAAATCATAAACAGATGAACGAATAAATATTTTATCATAGAAAATTACATTGGATCAGATACATACATACATAAATACATAAATAAATAAAACACAGATACATATATACAAACTTGCACACATATATATATATATATGACTGAGTGTTGAAATTTTCAAGATTCCTTGCACAATTGTGACATTTAGTTATTTGGTTAGATTATAAGAAGGAGATTTTCCTTTCTGTATCTTTCTAATAACTGGATATACATGGAGTTAGTTAAGAGAAAATGCCTTGTAAAACATGTATTATGTAAAACATGTATTATGTAAAACATGTATTACGTTGGCATTGCATAGCTTATAAATACATGACTGGGCGTGATTATTCGTGAACAAATTTTTATTTCAAAGCTCTATACATTGTATGTGCGAACACCACCTTCCAGTACATACAACACCCAACCCCGTATGTGCCTTCAAGACAATCGACGTGTGCGCGTGCACGCATGCGTACATCTTCACGCTAAAATTGTAGAGCGGGAAATATTTGAAGAAAAAAAAGTTGATTCTCATAATTTAATTTTAGCACTGGCACAAATGAAAGTCAAATAAGTGAAATTCCAAATATTTAAGAAAACAAATAGCGAGACCCACGCTGTATCATATCAAATATTGTTACTTAGTCGACATATTTCATAATCAGATTGTCAGTATTTTAGTTTAACAATGTCTTTTCAATGGTTTAAAAATAAAGTTCTGAATCAGTATTTTGCAAAAATCCAAATGTAATGCAATGGATACAGATTGCAATTGTCGGTTTAATTTTACACCGAATTCTAATATATCTACCTAGCGAGTTAGCTATCTCAGTCTGTTCATATCTATCTATCTATCTATCTATCTATCTATCTATCCATCTATCTATCTATCTATCTATCTATCTATCTATCTATCTATGTATCTATCTATCTATCTATCTAAAACACCCTGCGTATACCTCTTCTTTTCTTAAAGAAAATTCTAGTTTTGTAAATTTTATTCGTAAATTATTTTGGAAATATCTAATTTCAGTTAGTATTTAATGGTTTAAAAACAACTACGCGCGTTCGCGCGCGCACACACACACACACACACATATATAAGAATTAATGAACTTGTTTTTAATCTGACATTTTATTACTTCACACGTTATTATAGTGGATACTCGAATTTGAAATAAACGCCCCATTTTTATTGTTACTTTAAACTGTGTATATTACCTCTATTACGCATGTTTGATTCTTGCCGGGGAGTACATTTTGTTTATTAATATTTCTTGAATACCCAGGTTGAGCGACATAATTTCATATACGAGTATCTACTAATAATATTTCATATACGAGTATCTACTAATAAAATTGAAATTATATATTTTACTGCCAATACGCCAGATATATAGCAACGGTTACTATACTTATCTTGCAAATAATTTCCTCTGACTCCATTACGTACTATTTTTTTCATTATAGCATCCCTTTGTATGATTGTATGAGCAATGCAGTCTCGCTTGTTCCTCCAGATAGTGAATAGTGAATTCAAATGGGCGCAGAACTACTATTGCCTTGTTCCAGACTATGCTACAAAGTTAGTAAATTATTTCAGTTGCCTGCCACAAAATAGAAGGTAAGTTCGACGCTAGTGTTAATGAATTTGAAATTCATGGGTTTCCAACTGTCATGACCTTATGGCAGTTTATACTAAGCTTTTTCAGTGTCTTGGTTGTATTTAGTAGAGCGATAATTTAATGTCGCAATGATTTTTGTATTCTTGTGACCAGATAGACCAACAATTTTATTTTAATACACTGAGACATACCTAACTTCGAAATAGGATCCTTCAAACCAAAATTATTATTATTATTATTATTATTATTATTATTGGATGAGAAACTGCACACCAATAAAGCGACGTTGGAGTGCAGGTATGCAAAGGCCAATATTCCCATCATGGCACCCAGTCTAATAAGGGTATATTAAGTGCAATATAGCAGCCAAATGGGTGAAAGCTAGGTTTAGATTATTATTATTATTAGCAGTAGTAGTTATTATTATAAGTAGTAATAGTGTGGTTTTTGTTGATGCGTTTTTCTTTTGCTTGTAGTATGAATTTCTCTTCAGTCTCAACCAGACATTTCAAGAGACATGTTGTTTGTATCAAGAGACATGTTGTTTGTATCAAAAGATGCAAATAAATGAATGATGATAGAAAGAAAGAGAGAAAAAAAAAACTTGTAATTTTGGTCATTGCATAGTGATAAATCTACTTACGTAAGACATGAGAAGTACCGATAAGTATTTCAGATTTTTTGTATTTTTTGTATTTTTTACAGTTCACATATATTAGCGCTGCCAGAAATTTAATCCATATATTTGTTTTCTCGTTTTGATATAATTTCCAAAGCTATACTAAGAACAGGTAATATGTTGTTATCTTAAGAATCAACACTCTACTAATCTCTATCTATTACTCATTATATTTACTTAGTCTTTTCAAAGATGTATTTTTATTGGTTGGGGCGACAGTATCTATGAGAAGACATGTATTTTCAACAGGATTGTTTTAATTAGCTTTCCTCTTTGGTACATCGATATGGCAACAGATTATTATTATTAATATATTTATTACTAGTAGTATTTGACAGTGAATAATTTTACCCCAAACAAGGCAATAAAGACACTAAAACGCAATAATTGACAGTGTGAAAGAATAAGAAACAGAGAAAATTATTATTAAGGATAGACTGTTAGCATAAAACTTACAGTTACATCTAGCCATTTCAACTGTAAAATGATGAGACCTAGCTGCCGATCTAGTACTGCGTTTAAATTCGTAATAATAATTATAATTTGTTCGTATATCGAGGTAGCAAAGAATAAAGTTAATTAAAACAATTAGCATGAATTTTTTTTAGAAAAGGCACAGGGACGTTATGTTATGTCGGTGGGGAAATTACTGAAGCCGAGATGCTAGGTCAGGACCGATAACATTGCAGATTCTTTCTTGGATTTTTCAAGAATCTCTAAATATATAGCAGAAATATCAAAATAAGAACAGGTAATTATTTAATTCTTATTACTACTTCATAATGTCTTTACACTTGCTTATTTTTTGGTTAGATAAAAAATTGTCATTTTAGCAAGGAAAATCATGGTGGTATAGGATATATCAATAAAGTACCATTTAAAAATTTTTTAAGTTATTGTAGAGGGTCACTGATAGACTGTTACTTTGGTAGCAGTGTAAAATGATTTGATATTCAGATTGTTTTAAATATGCTTTAAGCTTGGAGAAAGTTTTTTTTTTAAATTCAGAAATCATTGTCTTTGTTTGAAAGACATTATTTTACTTTTAAAATTAGATTTACGTACCGAGGGCTACCAGTGCGGTTTCTAGTGTTTAATATCCTACACAGAAGCGATAACTTTGAATTATTAGGTTTTCGGGCAAATAGTTCACCATGAACTTAAAAGCAAAATTTTCATCTCCTTGCTTTCCTTCTTCCTTAAATTTCGCACTGCAGGGTCTCAATAAGATTCACGCATGCGCAAATACGCCCCCACACATAAGCGTACGAATGCATACAGACGCCTATTAAAGCGCATGCGCGTATTCACCAACGAACTAGAATTTATTTATACTTTTTTCATGTTTTTTCTTTGTTTTCTTTGCAGAAAGAGAGGTAGACTTAAAACACATGAACAAATCTGCGTTCATCTTTTCTATCTTACTATCTTTGTCTCTTTCTCTTCTATGTGTTCATATTATTTTCTGTATAATAATCTAATGTCTTTCTTTATATACTTGATACTCTGTTTCTTAATTCTTAACTACCTCATGTATCTTTCATTTCTCCTGATTCTTATTTCTATTCCTTGCTTCATTCATTTCTCTCTTCTTTTCTTAAGCCTTTCTAGCACAGCTTATTCAATTTCTTCTTTCCTCAATCATTTACTTCGTCCCTTGCTTGCTTCCTCTCTCACTACCTCAATCCTATATTGCTTTCCCCAACAACTACATTCTCTTCCTTCCTTTCTTTTCCTCCTTTCCTTAATAACTCTTCTTTCTTTCTTTCTTTCTTTCTTTCTTTCTTTCTTTCTTTCTTTCTTCGTCACTCTTTCTGTATTTCTTTCTTCGTTTCTTTCTTTCTTTCTTTACTTATTTCTTTCATTCATTCTTTCTTTCTTTCTTCGTCACTCTTTCTTTTTTTCTTTCTTTGTCACTCTATTTTCTTTCTTTCTTTATCACTCTTTCTTTCTTCGTCACTCTTTTTTTTTTTCGCCACTCTTTCTTTCTTTCTTTCTTTCTTTCTTCGTGTACGTTTTCGTTTTCTTCATTTTTAAAGAGCAACCACAAAAACAATTTTTCTTGTTGCACCCCGAGATTTATCGTGAGACTTGACTGCCCTGGTTAATTCCTGCAGCGCAGGGGGCGCGAAATGTACGCAAGGTGCGTCAACTCCTCAAAAAGAAATTGTTCGTTTTCAGTGCTTGAATATCAGTGGGATCAACTAAAATATTATTCAACGAATGCCATTAGGAATATCGACTGAACTCACAATGACTTAAGTACAAAATAATAGTTAACGTACTCAGTGTCAGTTTCTGGTTCAGTTTCTTGGAAAAAATGTCCGACAATATCTTTAATAGTAAAAGAGTTATAGATATCAGATTATCTAAACGGATAGAATGCAAATGACAATAGATATGTTTTAGATAACTGAAAAAATTTCATTTTTGAGCAAGTGATAATAATAAGAATAATTGTAATTATATATAATTCATAAGACAATAAAAAGAATAATTGTAATTATATATATATCCGAGTATGTTTGTCTGTTAGCCAATCCCAGTTGTAGATGTCTGCTCAGGCAAATGTTTGTCTTTGTTTAACACCCACAAATTTATACTGTTTATACTGCAGTTATATTGAGCGGATCTTTTCTGGCAGGTAGCAGGTGTCCTCAACAGTTTGAACAAAGCCAGAACATTCAAAGCCTCGGTCACAATGACTTGTAAATTCGTACTAACACAACCATAGACAAACATTTCGGTTAAGCCAATTTCATGCAAAATACTTCGGTTAATCTGTGGTATGGTTTTCAGGCACTTTCTAATGATACCACGCTTTGGAATCTCCTCTCCAAGACGATAACAGTATTCAACTTTGTGACAAATCAACTATGGGAAGATTCGAACCCGAGTCTCATGGTTCATTTGACTACCCGCCCATAATTACATGTATTATGTTCTTATAAATCCGTGATGTATGCATTAAATCTTAATCCTTTATAATTCTATTCTTTTTTATTATGATTGTATTTCTATAATAAAATCATTAAAATCATTTATATTATAACTAACACTATTACAAATTAAGTCTTCTTTTATGTGACGTGTCCATTCAGGACGTGTGTGGTCATGGCTCTCCACAACTTTCAGTCCTTTGTAGCTCTTAGCAAAGTTTGTCTTTTTATTATCTCTTCTAATTCCTGTTATGTCGACCATTTACACAAGCCAGGCTATTCATTGCTTTCCTCCGTCTCTCTTGCCCTCCTGTGAGTGTCAAATTTTCTATACCCTCTTTCCTTATTATGTGTCCTAGAAATTTCTGATTCTAACTATGTGTTCTTTTCTTTCCATATTCCCTAAAATATCGCTCAAATATTTAGCCCATGGTATTCTCAGCCTCCTTTGATAGAACCAGATTTATGATGTTTCAAGTCTCGTCTTCATCCAACAGATTATCCAAAATTCACTGCTATATAAGTGACCGATATTACATAGTAATTCAATACTATTTCTTTTGTTTTTAACATAATTTTCCTGTTTCTTAATACTTTGGTTAGCTTTTGAAATACATCTTTTGCTATTGCAATGTGCCTTCGGATTACGGTGCCGTATTTTCCATCCTTTGTTAAAACACTTACTAGATAATTAATTTTTTTTACCTCATTGATTTTATTCGGATTTTGCCATTTAGGTACCGAAAAGAATTTTAGGTACAGCTAATTTGTATACATCACTAGATCCTATCTTTAAATATTAATGTTACACTGACAATTATCATTCATTTACAAACCTGTAAATAAGCATCGTCTACTTACATCAACACTAACGCACATTAATAATGATATATCAACACTAACATACATTAACAGTGATATATCAACACTACACGCATTAACACTGCTATATCAACACTAATACATATTAACAGTGATATATCATCACTAACACACATTAACAGTGATATATCAACACTACACGCATTAACACTGCTATATCAACTCTAATACACATTAACAGTGATATACCATAACTAACAAGCATTAACAGTGATATATCAACACTACACGCATTAACACTGCTATATCAACACTAATACATATTAACAGTGATATATCATCACTAACACACATTAACAGTGATATATCAACACTACACGCATTAACACTGCTATATCAACACTAATACACATTAACAGTGATATATCATCACTAACAAGCATTAACAGTGATATATCAACACTACACGCATTAACACTGCTATATCAACACTAATACACATTAACAGTGATATATCATCACTAACAAGCATTAACAGTGATATATCAACACTAATACATATTGTCTTTTTTGTTTCCTTTTTCTCTAAACCTTGCTCGTTGTATTCTGTCCATGATATTCTCAATATCCTTATGTAGAACCACAGAATTAGCAAAAAAGACACTTATACTTAACATAAGGAAGAGACAACTGAAATTTCTAGGACACATAATGAGGAAAGAAGGATTAGATAATTTGACACCCACAGGACGAGGAACAGAGGAAAACAACCTACCTAACGAGACTTGTGATTTTCTTTCTTCGTTTAATGATAATGTTATTAAGCTTATCACACAATATGAAATGAATTTACATAAAATAAATAGACAACACTTGTCTATATTATTGAATGAAACATGCATTAATATATATATATATATATATATATATATATATATATATATATATATATATATATATATATACATGTATATACGAACAGGCATTTGTCAATAAACATATTATCCAACTTATTTTATCTTTACATTTATAATTTTCAGATATATTGAGAGAATGGAGCATAGTAAAACTAAAAAGCATAGCATTAGTAAGACTAAAAAGAAAACTTTTTAAGCTTTTATATCGATTAGCCAATTGTTCATCGTCTCTTTTCAGAATATTTTTTTTATATAACGTCATGTTGATATACATGCATTTTTGTAGGATTATATTTCTGTTGTGGTGAATTGCAAACATTATCTTTAAGGAACTGAAGAAGTCACTCTTTGGGCAACTGACTTTATTTTTCTGTCAAAACAACTTCCTTAGAAATGTAAACAAACACAGGCACAGACGGAAGGTTTATAAGCAAAACAAACAAACAAACATGGCGCTGCTATGAAAATTCGCACGCTTATTTAGAAAGTATCATAAATGTATGCAGTCATACATACATTAATAAAAACCTATGATTACACTTTCTGTCTAAATGCATTTTTGTCTTGAATCTTAATAGTTCTTTCATGCTACAACCATTTGTATACGTTCACCCGTGTTGAAAGAAGGAAAACAAAATAAAAATTACATAAATATACTTGTCTGTGGGCTTTAATCAAATACGTATTACGGATTACTTCCAAAATACAAGTTTATAAATGGGCAAGCATTATGATGTATATGGTCTGAAGACTGCGTTTAAGCATGAAACAGACTGTCGTAGGTGGGTGTTGACCTCAATGTCCACTTCATATTTTTATATGCATATATATACTTTAAAAATGGAGAGGTAAGTTGACTGACCTCCTGATTTGTAAAGTTAAAAACTCTATATGTTAGTTTTACTTTTGTTTTTTGTTTTTACAAGTTTATTGAGCAATCTTTAATTCCACTGTCTCCAGGTTTGATTCAACTCTGACCATTAACCTCTAACCATTAACCTATATAACCTATATATATATATATATATATATATATATATATATGTATATATATAATTTATGTGTGTGTGTGTGTGTGTGTGTGTGTGTGTGTGTGTGTGTGTGTGTGTGTGTGTGTGTGTGTGTGATGAAGGGATACTTTTAGTGTCTATCCTTCGGGCCACACTCTTCCCTGATCTTTTGAACATGAATAGAAGTTTTTTCTTCTCTTTTCTGTTTAAGATTGGGTTTCTTTCAAGTTTTCTCATTCTTTTTCACTTCCATTCGTGATTCTTAGTGGGATTATTGCCTTTCTTGGAGTGAACTGATTGAAAAATATAATAATAATAATAATAATAATAATAATAATAATAATAATAATAATAATAATAATAATAATAATAATAATAATAACAATATAATAAGTATGCATATAAATAATAATAATATAAATAACAATAAATATAAATAACAATATAAGTAAAAAGTATGCATATAAATTTTCGTAATAACCAACAAATATCATTTATTCTGTAATAACCAAAGCCAACAATACTCGGCTTCGATTAGTAAATTTTCATTTAACGAGTCTCGAATATAATTAATTCTCTGCAAAACTACATTTCTTTTATAGAAAAAATTATATTTTGCAAGAAAATAATTCTTTGTCAATGAATGTTATTTCATTTTTAACTTATTGTCCCTTGGATTCTAAAGTTCAGATGTTTGAGAGTCGCAAGACATGAACAAAATTTACCCATAGGTTTTTGCTACGTACACATTAACATTGTTTACGTTTTAATCAAATGGGGTCTCTGTTAATGCCCAATATATAATTATAAAGCATGAAATGTTTCTTATTTACCTTTTATGTTAACTGTAAAGGAAAAAGAAGGAGCTCAGCTAACATATTTACATGAGCCGCACATTAAAGGTTAAAGAGCCACATGTGGCTGGCGAGCCGCAGTTTCACTACTCATTATTTACATTATTCGGACTATTGTCCTCATCTTTGTCGCCATATTTATTACAGCGTATAGTCTGAATAATGTAAATAGTGTACATAATACCTCATCTCAAAAATATAGACAGATACTGAAGGGCCGAAACGTTGTAATAAATATGGCGACAAAGATGAGGACAATAATCCGAGTAATGTAAATAGTGTACATAATACCTCATCTCAGAAATATAGACAGATACTGAAGGGCCGAAACGTTGTAATAAATATGGCGACAAAGATGAGGACAATAGTCCGAATAATGTAAATAATGTACATATTACCTCATCTCAGAAATAATGACAGATACTGAAAGCTGTGATAAATATGGCGACAAAGATGAGGACAATAGTCCGACTAATGTACATAATGTACATAATACCTCATCTCAGAAATATAGACAGATACTGAAGGACCGAAACGTTGTAATAAATATGGCGACAAAGATGACAACAATAGTCCGAATAATGTACATAATGTACATAATACCTCATCTCAGAAATATAGACAGATACATTCACTACTCCTGTTATAACGTTTAAGAAGAAAATAAATCATGCAGTATAATTTGAAAATAATCAGAAAAACATAACACCAGGAATGTGTAAATGTTTTCCAATAGTTAAACAAAAATATTCTTAGCTTCAAGCTGCAATATATGTGCCAAGTTTATCTTCAGTGCCAGCAATTATCATTCGGTTATACCATGAAAACAGATGAATTTCGTCATGCAGTATCCATAATGTTCTGGCTGATTGATATTATTCTGATATATAAGCTCATATTTTTCTTGTTTTTATGTACTCGGATTAGTCCACTCGATGAAGATATTTAATAAGTTATTAAAAGGGAACGTATTTTAATAAAATTATTAGCTGCCGTGAAATTTAAGTAAAAATGAATTTTATTGCGTTTCTTCTATAAAAAAAAAAGTATACATACTAATTTTGATAAACTTTTTTAGTTTTACAATTTTGATTGATTGATTAATATATAGTTATTAACTATGTAAGATTAACACAAATAGAATAAGACAGATATGCAGATAGATATAATCAGGCTGATATATACATATATATATATATATATATATATATATATATATATATATATATATGTATATATATATATATATATATATATATATATATAGCATAATGAGAAGCCACGTATACTTTCTTGATATGTATATAATATGGAGAAAACAACTGAACTACTTGACGCTACTTGAAAACAAACTTCTGAATACAGTTATTTAATTCATTTCTGACAAAAGATCGGGGCAGATCTGAAATCGACAAGAGAGCAATCATAATATATATATATATATATATATATATATATATATATATACATATATATATATAAATAAATACTTTCACAAAAAAACATTCAATTTTTTTTCATTTGCAACTTTTCAGTTGTTTTCTCCATATGATATATATATATATATATATATATATATATATATATATATATATATATATATATATATATATATGTACTTAGTGTATTGGGGGAGCAAACCATTATTCAAAAATATATTGTTAAATATAACAGACAAAGAATGTCTATTATTATTGAAATGTCCATATAACCATGGTTATGATGATGGCTCATGTGAGCCGAAAGCTTAGATCAATGAACAACATAATAAAAAAATATCTAAATGTTATACATTTTTTGTTTTTATTTTTTCCCATAAATAAAGCCACTATACGAAGCTTAGAACGGCTCATGATCAAACATAAGGCATTGGTTGTCTGTTATATTTAATATATATATATATATATATATATATATATATATATATATATATATATATATGATGAAAAATATGGAAAAGACAAAACAAAATCTGAATATGCAAGTTTACTGTTTTAATGTTGTTTTACTGTCGACGTCAGACGTTTCGGTCTAGTAGACCATCTTCAGGACATGGTTATTAGAAACATACTTAGGATTAGACGTCGACAGTAAAACAACATTAAAACAGTAAACTTGCATATTCGGATTATGTTTTGTCTTTTCCATATTTTTGATCATACCGTCGGATCTAGATCCACATATTTGCTTATATATATATATATAGTTGTGTGTGTGTGTGTGTGTGTGTGTGTGTGTGTGTGTGAGCGCGCGCGCGCATGTGTGTACAAATGTTTGCGTTTGTGTGTGTGTTACGCTACAAAAGTAAAAACAGTAACAACAATAGTAATATAATAATAACTACAACTTTATTTTACGTTGTTTTAACATGTCAAACATTTACATCACTCACCACCCTCCATAGTTTTTTTCCTTTCATTTACATTAAGAGATATTCAAATAATTTAGAATGTCTTCTAGTTAAAATATGAATACATAATGTTAATATTGTCTCAACGATACTTTTCCCTGTGTATAAATACCGTTATTTAAATAAAATTATTATATTTGCCTTGATAAAGTCCTTCCATGAACGAAACGCGTCGACATAACAGATTTTCCTATTTTCACTTATTTTATTAATGTACACACACACATATATATGTGTATACATATATATATATATATATATATATATATATATATATATATATATATATATATATATATATATATGTATAAACGTATATATATATATATATGTATAAACATATATATATATATATGTATACACACACACACACACACACACACACACACATATATATATATATATATATATATATATATATATATATATATATATATATATATATATACATACAGAGAGAGAGAGAACAGTCTAAGGGAGAAACATAAAAATAAATGAATGTATATTGATTTACAAATTCATGTTTATAAAACATGAAACAGTAATTCTTCAGCATTAATTAATTAATTAATCTCCAAAATATTTGTTTCGTACTAATTGTGCTTGATGTTCAATAATTCACTAAACCAAAGAAAATGAACTTAATATTTTCCCGTCTTAATTTTAATTTCGGACATCTGTGATCCTCATTAGCATAGGTGTGCACGCGCGAGCGCGCACGCACACACACACACACACACGTAAGTTAATTTTTTGTTGTTTTCGAAAAACTTTCTGAAAAAATCGGTGAATATAAAATAATTAGCGAGGCAGAGAAATTCAATAAATCGGACAGAAAGTTTGTTGATGGTGGGGACGAAACATAGTCAAACTTGATCGAATACCTCCCGGAAGCACACAGACTTCATGGTCCTACTATATATATATATATATATATATATATATATATATATATATATACATATATACTGTTATCCACAGACAGACTGTTTCGCTGTATCACAGCTCATCAGTGTCACTAAATGTCTGGTTGCACCTAGCTATGGTCGAAACCTGACTGAAGTGGCGTCAGTCGGGGATTCTACCACTATGCCGTTTGCGCTCGACAGGGTGAATTTATTTTTAGATAAACACACAGTGACTGAGAGAACTCGATTCGATAATTCATGGAAGAAACCTCAACAGAATGCAGAAAGCACTGGACGGCCGTTTCGTCTTATATTTAGGACTCATCAGCAGTGCGCATCCACTACCGAGAATTGAAACCCGGACAGTTACGTTATCATACCAACTGTACCAACGGGCCTCGGTGACAAAGAGGTAGCGAATTAGACTCGATATAGCGCCGCTCGATCACATATTCCGTGGTGGAACTCATCCGAGTTTCCCTTACCCATAGGACTGTGCCCCCACGAGACACGACTACTATCCCCAAGACGCTCCATCCAGAGCATTAGAAGCCGGTTCAAGCAAGGATATACAAGTGATAGAAATTATTAGGAGGATTTGAGATAATTATAATTATAATTATCTTAAATCCTCTTGATAATTTCTATCAGTTATATATATATATATATATAATCATTTATTTAAATATTATAACATAAATATGTTATAAAATCACTAGAAAAATAGCCATTTGGTTTCAACACTTCTGGTGTCATATCAAGTGAAGAACATCATCACTTGATAAGACACCAGAAGTGTTGAAACGAAATGGCTATTTTTGTAGTGATTTTATAACATATTTATGTTATAATATTTAAATAAATGATTATATCTGCTCTACTCTGTATTGAGCACTCTTTAAAGAATAATAATTGTTGGTTATTGGAATTTACTCCGTATATACCAATCCCACACTTGGAGATATATATATATATATATATATATATTATGATTGCTCTCTTGTCGATTTTGTAAATTAACATTTACTTGACTCTTTATTAAGTTCTGGCTTGATTGACATGTATTTGTTTTGTCAACAAAGTGGCAAATACACCATACAGATTTGGTGTTTATCTGAGTAAAGCTCACCGTAGAATGTTTCTACCCAAAGCAAGAATATGATTTTTAAAGCCAACATATGATTGGCATTTATATGCACATACACAGAACTTGCTAATTTTAGCCAGTTAATTATGAGCAATCTCATTTTTAGCTATGGTTAACAAGATCAGCTCTGGAGAGAGGAACCGGGTTGCACACGGGACATGTGTCTTGGAGCAAATTCTGGATTAGAAATTTTCCTCATTTTTATGGCCCACTAGTGGCTTTCATGGCATTGTAATACACATCTTTAAAAAAATCCACGATGTTGGTTCCTTGTTCCGGTAATAATGTTTTTATGGGTAAATTCGCTATGTCCATCTAAGTCCTGAAAAATAAAAAATAAAAATAAAATGTATGAAAACTCTGGCATATATATATATATATATATATATATATATATATATATATATATATATATATATATATATATATATATATATACACACACACACACACACACACACACACACACACACATATATATATATATATATATATATATATATATATATATATATATATATATATATAAATTCCAAGAGGATAGAATCCAGGTAGAACTCAATGTCCAGGACAGAGTAAGAATATAATAAAGAGGCTTAAACACTAATATTCCATTGTTATAATTATAAATTAGTGTTTAAGCCTCCTTATTACATATATATATATATATATATATATATATATATATATATATATATATATATATATATATATATATATATATATATAGGTAAAATCTAGTGTAGAAACATAATTGCCATAGTGTAACGATTTTTAACATGTTTTTGTTTTAATAACCTAAAATAAATAATATTATATATAATATAATATCTGACCGCACGTATTCTAGGATACCCGTCTACTATGGCGGCTAGCCAATCCCTATTGCAGACTCTCGCTCAGGCACATTTGTGTTCTGCTCAACCCCAACAGAGCCTGCCTGTGGTTTATACTGAAACTATACTGAGCAGACCTTAGTTACAGTTTCTGGAAGAGAACCTGTTATCTAGCTTGACCAACAATTTGAACAAGGCCAGTACGCCCAAGTCGTCGGCCACGATGACTTGTGGCTTCGTTCTAGCACACCTATCTATATTTACTCGGCTAAATTTAGTCAAGTTAAGCCGTAAGAATTTGGAAAAGATACAAGTAAACGAAACCTAATACACATTTTGATAAAGTTATGCCAGGCGTATTGTAAAGCAGCCATATATGCGCGGTACGGTGATAAGTTTTGATAAATAGCTTAGAATAATCTTGTAGTTAGATATATCTTCAAGTCGGGTAACCCATTCAGTTCAGATGGTATCCGTTTCAGAGTATTCTCAAGTATCTCGATGTAACGCACAAGTTCCTTTGACAGCTTCATTTTCCTAGCTTAAAAAAATCTCTCAACCCCCGACCACGATGTTTCTCTCACCATTCCTGCTTATTAACAGACATGCGCAGTGCATCGTATCCTAGGTGACATGCTACTTCCTTATGATCAGGCAAATGACAAACAAATTTGAGTATTGAACTGAATATTTAATATACCGCACCTTAATTCTCCAAGACAAAACAGGTAAATATTACTAGAGAAACTTATACTTACACCCAGAAAAAGTTTACATTTCTGGGACACATAATGAGGAAAAAGGGTTTGGAGAATTTGACCTCCAATAAATTAAGAAATCACGAATGGTATTATTAGTCGTTTCCTTATAAGGAAATATTTGGCATTCCTTGATCGAGCAGCCAGTGCCACTGTCTGTTGAAATTTATAAAATCTTTCTCTTAAAACAATTTTTTAGAAAAATAGATTTTTCAAACCCATTATCTGTTATCATTATTTCCGGTGTTGATAGGGTTTCCTTCCTA
>OZ038520.1:5973651-5978651 GCA_964036315.1 Acanthosepion esculentum
CAGCAAACTGTTTATTATGCCAAGTAATACTCTGTGTGTGTGTGTGTGTGTGTGTGTGTGTGTGTGTGTGTGTGTGTGTGTGTGTGTGTGTGTGTGTGTGTGTGTGTGTGTAAGAATGAAGGTAGCATTTTATTCTTTTACTTTTGTTTATAAGTACTTATACAATAACTTTTCGCACACACTCACGCACGCACACGCACACATATTCCCCCTCTTTCACACGCAAATATATATATATATATATCATACAGGAAATAAATTTTAAAATAATTAAAAATCATCTTTTGGTCTACACATATTTCGTCTTAGTGTTTGCCTATGTATGGGAAAATTGCGCCCTGAAGATGACAATTTTAAATTGTCGAAAGTACTTGACATGTGTCTTCCACCTGACAACAACTCTAATATAAGGATTCAAGGAACTGATAGTAAGTTAATGTCTCATTAAGTTCTGTTAGCGAAGTGATTTCGCCATTGATCACATTAACATTGCTATTTAATTCTTTGTACAAATTGTTTCTTTATGATATATAATATAAGCTGCACACTACGCGTTTGTGAGTGTGAAGTACATTTTGACCAAGTTTTCTTCTTCGAAACTTGTAGTCCTTCAATATTATGCTAAGTCGATTTGGGTCAACGTAAACATGTCATAAAATAATTCCTCAAACAAAGACCATTGGTCGATTTATGTATGGGCTTATAATATTGACCGAAGAGTATAGTGTGTTTTTTTTCTGTGTATTTGTTCATTAATTTTTACATTGTTGAATTTTTTAAAAAAATAATCGTTAAATCTTTCTGATAAATAGGATGATTTAATTAGATTCTTTATTTTAGAGGGGTACATAATCGTTAAATCTTTTTAATCTAATGTAAATTCTATTTATTTTCTTATCCAATCGTATTAATGTATTTTGAAATCATAAATAAGTGAAAATCGTTTACGATAAACTTTTAGCTTAGTTAATAGATAAAAACAAATAAGACGTTTATGTATTTATTGCCACAAGCACTTGTAGTAATAATTAATCTGTAAATAGTTTCTAGGCTACTAATAGGATTGGTCCAAAAATGTTGGTTAAAGAATCTATTTGTTTTATATCGAATGATCTTATTTTTTCCTTTAAAAGGTCTTCAGATCGATTTCAAATGCTACTGTAAAGATGGACATAATTCACTTCTATAATAGTATATGACATTGATTTTCTATAGTTCTTCATATTTCATAGATGCTCTATAATGTAATATTTAATCGATTTCATGTAATATTACATAGATTTCCTATATACTTATATTACATAGATTTTCTATAGTATTAAATTTCATTGATTCTTATATTTCATGGATATATATATTTTTTAAATTTATTTCTTGCATTTCTGTAATGTTATATTGAGACGGACCGAAAGTTCGTAGCGTTTTTTAAGTAAATTTTTAAAACAATATATATATATTTGTATATAGATTTCTTCAACCATATAAGGGCCACTTACGTTCTTCTATCTTTCATGATTCTAAATTTTAAAAACTTGGCATATTTCTATGTGGTAAACTCGTCTAAATGTTTCTTACAGGCTTTCAGAGATTTGTAGTTCTCCCGATTAAAATAATTTTCTAGGGATCCAGATTAGTGTTAATTCGAAAGTGAAAGGTCAGGTGTGTATGGTAGGTTACCAGGATATACCAGTCAAACTGTACCAATTTTTTGCCAGGTCTATAAAGAAACGTGAGGCCTGGCGTTGTCTTGATAAGAAAAGACATCCTCCCGATTGGTCAATTCTGGAAACCTTTAATCGGTGACTGCCTATAACCGGTGCGATTAAGAAGTGTACTTGTTTGAATTCAATGTCTGATTTTCCAAGGGCTCATGATATATAATCTCTTCCATCCCCCCCCCCCGCCATCCCACGGATACACAGTAACACTCACTTTTCATGTTTATACAGATATTTTATAATATATCTTATTTTATAGCTTATATACTAAAATATATTTTTATATATGATAAGATAAAGAACAAATAGGAAACGTTTATCAGTCTAATATGTTTCACTTTTATTAAAGTTTCAACAGAGAATGGGATATGGAGAAAAAGAAGAAAGGATGTTTTGCTATTTTTACTTTTGTGTTGTTTGTTTCATTCATCTTTCACATGCATTCGACTTGTTAAACAAACGTTAGTATAATTTGTAGTGTTCAGAATTCAAGGAGACACGACGTGTCCCTTGGCGTCCTAAGAATTTATATATTCATATATATATATATATATATATATATATATATATATATATATATATATATATATGTATATATATATTATAGTTTATAAAATAAGATATAATAGTATATATATATATATATATATATATATATATATATATATATATATATATCATAAAATGTTTAGCCACTGCCTTAAGGTAGCTTCGCTGTACATTTCTATAAACATTTTCATTGTAATTGTGATGAGCTTTTCTCTTTAATTTAAACGCAGTACTAGATTGGCGGCAAGGTCTCATCATGTTATAGTTAAAATGGATAGATAGAGCCGTAAGTTCAATGCTGACAGTTTTTTCTCTCTCACTTTTCTCTTGTAGAAATTCTTCCAGTTTCTTGCTTTCCAGTCAGCTTTGATTTTCAAAAATTTAAATACAGTGTTAATCGTTATCTTCTGTCTTCTTAATTCCTGTTCTTTTCTTGTTATCTTTACCTAACATATCCTTTTTGTTACATTCTCTCACCCTCAGTAATCCTCTCCGTATTATTGGCTTTATTGCCTTACTTAGGCTAAAATGATTAAACATTTATATATATATATATATATATATATATATATATATATATATATATATATATATATATATGTATATATATATATAATTCTCCCTACTCTTTTTTTCTAATATGCCTAAATCTTTGACTATCTATGGAGCAAATCGTAAGAAATTTATGTCCCAGACCATTATTATCAGATGTTCCTAAATTCTGGCCTCGTACCAAATGAAGTTAAGTTCAGTGAATATAAACATTGCTTTGCACTAATGGTCAGGAAGTAAATATTTTTGACTAGTACTACTATCTTTAATTTGAATCGTGGCCTTGATTCAGAATAATCTAAACTTATACATTAGCATTTGTTCTATGAAACTACATATGCTGTGAAAAATATTTTTGTTTAAGAATATATTATAGGTATATTTTTCTTCTGTTTGGATAGAATTTTATGAAGAGGTCTCTCTTAAGAATTTATTATTATTGTATTCATTAAGATTTTATACCACCACATCATTCTTCTTCTTCTTCTTCTTCTTCTTCTTCTTCTTCTTCTTCTTCTTCTTCTTCTTCTTCTTCTTCTTCTTCTTCTTCTTCTTCTTCTTCTTATTATTATTATTATTATTATTATTATTATTATTATTATTATTATTATCATCATCATCATCATCATCATCATCCATTATTATTATTATTAAACATACAGAATGATGGACACGACTCTTTCAAAATTTTTTAGCATTTAGAGAAGAGCGCGATTTAAGAAAAGAAAAAGTGAAGAACTGTTTTTTTTCTTTTCCTTTTCTTAAATCGCGCTCTCCAGTAAGTGTCATACTACTACTACTACTACTACTACTATTATTATTATTATTATTATTATTATTATTATTATTATTATTATTATTATTATTATTATTATTATTATTATTATTATTTTCTTTGATATCTGGCGTTTACACATTTCTTTCCGGGTCCCGCCCAGGAACCTAAGGTTAGAAATGGTTTATTATTATTATTATTATTATTATTATTATTATTATCCATCATTATTACTATTATTATTATTATTATTATCATTATTATTATTATTATTATTATTATTATTATTATTATTATTATTATCCATTTTTATTATTATCCATCATTATTATTATTATTATCTATTTTTATTATTATTATCCATTTTTATTATTATCCATTATTAACCATTATTATTATTATTATTATCCATTTTATTATTATTATTATTATTATTATTATTATTATTATTATTATTATTATTATTATCCTTTTTTTTATTTTCACACCAGCAATATCTGTTGGCTCTCACTGAGAATCAAATAACAAATCTAAAATCTGTAGTAATTTCCTCAGTACTTTTGCTCTGCCCCAATAATATCGTGATCTAGACTGTCTTGATCTTATCTCTAATCTCCATTTCTTTTAAATTTTTCCAGAAATTATTATTATAATTATTATTATTTGCATATTGCCATCAAATGCTTCAAAACGAAAAAGACAATCATTATTACTATCATTAGCATCATGTTATCATAGTACAAGAAAGTTGTAGGCTCTGTGAAAATGAACATCTACCTTTCACAAATTCATTACTTCAAAGCGCATGAAATCGTGCTCAGAGGGCCATTTTTTTTTCTTTTGTAAAAGCGCGAATGAAACACGTGTTTGTAGACGCTTTCCAATAGGCGTTCCTTTACATCTTGTTACTTCGTGGTGATGAGGTGGGAACGTAAATAAAACCGACTCTTCGACTTGCTGCATATATAAAATTGAGTTAAAAATTAATTTTCTTCAAATGTTTTAATTTTTAGTGACGTTAACAACGTCTTTCTCTCGGAAAAATCTTGGTTTACCTGAGGTGAAACTTCACTTTTCCTGGGTCTGTGCTTGTAGATTTTAAGGATTTTGCGTGAGAGTAAGCTTTGGGAACACATATATTCCAGTTTTATTGCATATTGAATGTTCATTTCTTCCTCTCTTTTTCTTTTTTTTCTTTTTTCCTTCATTCTTTCCTCCCTTCTTTTCTTTCTTCCTTCTTTTCTTTCTTCCTTCTTTCACACGACACGTTTAGACAAAATTATGAGACGCCGTCAGTAATATTTCCGACTTTTCAGAAAGAATAGTTTAAAATAAAAACAAAACATATTTACTTATTTTCTTTTGTTCACTAAACACTGTTACTTTAATACGTAAAAGTTTAAGTA
>OZ038520.1:5981151-5993651 GCA_964036315.1 Acanthosepion esculentum
CATATTTATTACAACATTTCGGCCGTTGTACACTCCGGCCTTCTTCAGGTGATCGGAATGTCGAACTTTATTTCGCTCACTGGGTTAGACTGTTCTAGTTCCACGTGCCAGTCTACCCCAGTGAGTGAAATAAAGTGTTCAGTTCGACCACCTGAAGAAGGCCGGAGCGTACAACGGCCGAAACGTTGTAATAAATATGGCAACAAAGATGAGGACAATAGTCCGGATAATGTAAATAGTGTACATAATACCTCATCTCAGAAATATAGACAGATATCCAAGGAACTTGTTTGTTTGGATATTTATTGCTATTCATTTAGTGATGAACTACAAGTTTTCTGTTGGGTTAGTATCTAGAGAAGCTGGTGACCATTCCATTAATCTGATGTGAATTGAAATCTTTTTATTTCTTTATTTGGCAAGTTGGGCAATAGTCAGATTTACAGAATGTGAAAGATCATTTTTTGTTGGTATTTTACTCTTTAGCTTAACCCATTACCTGCCATGAGCCTCAAAATTAAACTCACTACATGTTATTCCTTGTATTTACATTGAATTACTTACATTGCATTTGCAGAGGTATATTTTACAGCACTTAGCCTTTAAAGTTTTTTATTAGCCGTATGAAGACACTTTCTGTTGTAATTTTAGATTTCACGAGTAGAAAAATAAAGACTATTTTGAAAAGTATGTTTTTATTATTTCTAATCAATATTATTTTTTGATGTTTTATACACATATATATTTGATGTTCTAGTTTCTATAAAAACGACAATGGTAACTACTGAAATTAAACATAAGGAATAAATAAACTTCTAAGACACCTGTCTGGGCCAAAAATGCGCATTAAAAAAATTTGGCAGTTAATGGGTTAAAGCTTGTTTGTGACCCGTATCACTACAATTAAAATCTTGTCCAATCACTTATAGTAAATCACTGCACTTATCTTTGCCATCATCAGCTTTGAAAGCATCCATAAACTAACAATACTAGCACAAAACATTACTCCAACTCTCTGTTGTCTTCTAAATTTCATTGGTTGGTATATATTTTCCAATTTATACGTTCCTTTTCATTACGTTTTCATAATGGTACTAGTTTTTGGTTGCTTTCATGCCTTTCGACAAATATTTTATAGGTTCTGTATCTTTACTTTCTGTTCACATTAGCAGCTCTGGTTTGTTCAAATATTTTCTTGCTGATCAATCCACTTTGTTTAAAAAAAATACTCTTTCAATTTTTATCAAATATCATTTTGTGACATTATTCAAGAAATCTTTTTCTTGTTCTTATCTTACCAATGTTTTTAGCTTCTAACTAATGAATAACACACGAGGTGCATACTAAAATCTTACAACACCATATCTATCTATCTATCTATCTATCTATCTATCTATCTATCTATCTATCTATCTATCATAGTCTGTTCGTATCTATCTATCTATCTATCATAGTCTGTTCGTATCTATCTATCATAGTCTGTTCGTATCTATCTATCTATCTATCTATCTATCATAGTCTGTTCGTATCTATCTATCTATCATAGTCTGTTCGTATCTATCTATCATAGTCTGTTCGTATCTATCTATCTTTCTATCTATCTATCTATCTCTGTCTCTCTCTCTCTCTCTCTCTCTCTCTCTATATATATATATATATATATATATATATATATATATATATATATATATATATTGTGTATATTTAGGCAGCATATTTTCATTCAAATAGGTTTGGTTGAATAAATTAGACATATATTAATCAGTTTTCGTTGTAATCCCTTCAAGTTGACGGATTAATTTTTTGGTAGACTTAGAAAATTGAGTAAGAACAATACCAAAATCTTCTTTCGAATAGTTTTCATTTTCCCAAATACTTTCAATCCCAGCTAAGACCATATTCAGGGGCTTACTGCGAACTTGAAAGGATCCCAACGAAAATTAATCAACATATTACGTGGGACATACACCGGATGAAAGCAAAATAAATTATACATTGAAATTCACAGTGTATATTCATTATATAAGTATATCTAGAATTATTTGGTTCATATGAATTTTACTGTAAAAATAATTATTTGTTATGTCAAATCTAATAGATAGATAGATATGAATAGACTAATAGATAGATAGATAGATAGATAGATAGATAGATAGATAGATAGATAGATAGATAGATATGAACAGACTAATAGATAGAGAGATAGATAGATAGATAGATAGATAGATATGAACAGACTAAAATATAGATAGATAGAAAGATAGATAGATAGATAGATATGAACAGACTAAAATATAGATAGATAGATAGATAGATATGAACAGACTAAAATATAGATAGATAGATAGATATGAACAGACTAAAATATAGATAGATAGATAGATATGAACAGACTAAAATATAGATAGATAGATAGATATGAACAGACTAAAATATAGATAGATAGCTAGATAGATAGATATGAACAGACTAAAATATAGATAGATAGATAGATAGATAGATATGAACAGACTAAAATATAGATAGATAGATAGATAGATAGATATGAACAGACTAAAATATAGATAGATAGATAGATAGATAGATATGAACAGACTAAAATATAGATAGATAGATAGATAGATAGATAGATATGAACAGACTAAAATATAGATAGATAGATATGAACAGACTAAAATATAGATAGATAGATAGATATGAACAGACGTAGATTGATAGACAGATGGATAGATCTGTAATAGCGTGACTCGCATTTGAACTTTCTTGTATTCATTGGCAGAAAGTGGCTCTAAATTTCACACTGACCACTCTTATAAAGAGTGCACCGAGAACAGAATAACAATGTTAACTAAAAATAATCCAATATATGGAAAAAGAGAAAGAGAGAAAATAAGACGTTTTATCTTTAATCGATCAGCGACATGACTAATCGCCTAATAGGACCACACTCGTATTATCATCGATTTTGTTATCATCGATTTTGTTATTTTGTAATCAAAAATAAAAATTATATTAATAATCATGAAATAATTATTGAAAGAAAAAAAAAGTGGAAACAGTGCCTAAGTAAACTACCGTCATCACAATGATTGTTATCACTAGGACATTTTTTCTTTTACGTTAGGGGCACGACAAGTAGATCTAAGCTAGTATGAGGTCATTGCTGTAAGGGTTACTTATCTTTTCATGCATTACTCTTTTTTCTATCCATTTATACTATATATATATATATATATATATATATATATATATATATATATATATATATATATATATATATATATAGTCCCTCACCCACCCCAAACCCCACTTTGACTTTAACAAACGATTTCTATCCGAAGCCAACTTCGTTCTTCTGTAATGTTTTCTTTCTTTTTTTATTTTAAATTCATTTTTTCCGTTTTTTGTCAGCATTTTATCTACTCTATATTTGTTTTCATCTTTCTTTCTATATCCAGAACTGTTTTCTTTCTTTCTTTTTGTCTTTCTTTCTTTTTGTCTTTCTTTCTTTCTTTAGCATTCTCTTTCTTTTTTTTCGCAGTTAATCTCACTTTGGTCCTTTTTTTCTCTCAATAATACTTTTCATTCTTTCTTCCTTTTGTCTTCTTTCTCTTTCTCTCTTTCTTTCTTACACTTACAATTTTTTTATTCATTCTCTCTTAGCTCTTCTTCTTCATCTCTCTTTCTCTCTCGCACTCTCTCTCTCTCCCTTTTGCAGCCTTTCAATTGGCTCTGCCATACGCAATGCACTGCCAATTTGCCTTCGTCTAAACATCGGCGTACGTTCATACTCTAATCATATCCCTAACACACCCGGACTAATTGTATTATATGCGTATTAGCTGTCCCCACCGAGCCGTTATGATGAGATTCCGCCCCTCAGAGATATCATCTATAAAACGCTTTCGCTAAGACCACGTGTCTGCCGCCTGCATTAGCGAAAACCTTTCGTTACTATAATTCTAATCGTTTCCTTACGCCCCCAACATGCAACAACAATAACAAAGACAACAAAACAATACCAAATAAATAAGGATCTAGAAAGATAACAAAACGGAATGAAATGTACAATAAAAGAAAGAGAAATATGAACAGAAGAAAAAAAATGGTAAAAAAAGAAGAAAAATTGTAGAAAAAAAGGAAAAATTGAATAAAAATAAGAAAAATTGAATAAAAAAGAAAAAATTGAATAAAAATAAGAGAAATTGTAGAAAAAGGAAAAATTGAATAAAAATAAGAAAAATCGTAGAAAAAGGAAAAATTGAATAAAAATAAGAGAAATTGTAGAAAAAGGAAAAATTGAATAAAAATAAGAGAAATTGTAGAAAAAGGAAAAATTGAATAAAAATAAGAGAAATTGTAGAAAAAGGAAAAATTGAATAAACATAAGAAAAATTGTAGAAAAAGGAAAAATTGAATAAAAATAAGAAAAATCATAGATAAAGGAAAAGTTGAATAAAAATAAGAAAAATTGTAGAAAAAGGAAAAATTGAATAAAAATAAGAAAAATTGTAGAAAAAGGAAAATTGAATAAAAATAAGAAAATTGTTGAAAAAGGAAAAATTGAAGAAAAATAAGAAAAATTGAAGAAAAAAGGAGAAATTGAATAAAAAAGAAGAAAAACTGAAGAAAAAAAAGAAGAAAACCTTAATAAAAATAAAAATTAAGCTGGAGGGACATTTTTTCATAGGAAAACAAAATACTAGTTGTCCGATAATGGTAATGGATTACTAACAGTAGAAGTTTGCCAGTAAGAAATTAGACTCTTACGTTCTTGTAATTTTCATTACGGCACCAAAGGGTCCATCGAGTATTACTTTTTCAATGGGACAATTTTCTTTTCCATGTTATTTTTTCCTTTTTTTTATAGCTTTCACTGTGGAATACGGACAACTGTCATTCGTAATGGATTTATGGGCATAGAGAGAAGCAAAAGGCCATACGTGTTCAAAACGGGTGTTTATTGAAGAGAAAAGAAAGGGAGCACGTGCGAGCGCGCACACACAATGTTTCAATGACCAAACATCAGAATGCTGATTTTGGTAAACGTGTTGGCAGAACATTTCAGTATTCCGTGTTGTACGGGTGGTGTAATGTCTAAACAGCTCGGAATGAGAAATCGGAGAACCGAGTTCGAATTACAGTCGGATTCACTGCAATCACTTACGCGCAAATACCCTTTGGAAAAGCTATGGATGCATCTCGTCCCCCAGTTATGGTTAAACAGTAGGATTTGTATCTAGAAAACTCATTGTTATTCACAAAATAAATTGGTAAAGCAAAAGTCACTCGAAACCAAAAATAAGCATTATTCTTACTACCCAAAATATTTTTCAGCTTTAAATCACCCACAAAGGGTAATTAAATAGCAAAACCCATAATTATTCATATATATATATATATATATATATATATATATATATATATATATATATATATATATATAATGACGACACTTTTATAGAGACAACCTTAGCGAGAAATGTATGTTTCATGTTCTTAAACACATTTTACAAATCGTTCATCCATTGATTTTTTTTAGCTGCCGTGTTTATTCATGTGAAACACATTGAACAACATTCCGTATATCATTCCAAAGTTTATCTATTGGTAATTTATAGTCCGATAACGTAAATCTTTCTCTTTGGAATAAACTCCAAAAGTTTTTAATCGGGTTATGTTTGGGAAAACAAGTCGTTTATTTCATTAAACGAATGTCTTTGAAACCTATTTTATTCAGCTCTTCATTAGTTGTTAGTTAAGTGTGATGGGGGCAAACAAATTTTTTTTTTTTTTAAAGTGTTGGCTTTTTCTTAAACTATGACACCTTTTATACTTTCAAAAACTTAATGTACGTCAGAACTGTTACCCTAATACCAAATTTAATTCGTCATTGGTTTAACACTTCACCACCTACAATCCCACCCCTAAATCTGACACTAGCTTTTCCTTGTTAACTACTCAACCTGTGAATCCGAGTAAAGAACTGTTGGAAAATCTATCTTCATGTATCATGTTACTGAATTTATCTGATTGGGTTTAGTTTAAAGGTGGCCTAGTGGTCAAAGTCACGTGTTTTTTTTCTAACTGATTTACATATGCTTTTCGATACCTCCGCACTCTCACACCATCTAAAAAATTCATATTTTGACAACGACAGATTTTATAACTTCGATCTTTGTGCGGGAGACAGTATCAGCGAGATAAAGAACAGAACTTGGCCATTCTTCTTTTATGTGCAGTATCCGTTCAGGACGTAGGTGATCATGGCTCTCTCACTTCTTCCTGTCCCTTGCAGCACTCAGTAAGTTTCGTTTTTTTGTTATTTTTCCCAGACCCTGTTCTGCCATCAATTTCCTTAAGCCCGTTAAGTATGTCACGCGTTGCTCTTTTCCTCGTCCTTCTTTCCCTCTATCCGCCCTGTGAGTATCAGATTTTCCAAGCCCTCCTTTCTCATTACGTGTCCAAGAAATTTCATCTGCCTATTCCTGATGTTAAGTATAAGTTTAATCATTGTTTGCATCCTCTCCAAAACCTCATCGGAGCTCACATGTTTGGTTCATGGTATCTTTATAGATTAAAAATATACGAAAGACACGGATGCATGAACTCCTATACATATATATATATATATATATATATATATATATATATATATATATATATATATATACACACACACACACACACACACACATACATATATATTATTAAATGGACTAAGTCCGACAATTATTTTAATATATTTTTTGTTTATACGTTATTTTTATAGATATAACTATTTAAGTAAATGCTCTGTTTATAATAACTACAGAGGAAAAAAACAGTAATTTAATCTTGCTACCCAGTCGCTTCCTCTGTAGCTAAATGGCAGGATACAAGTTCGATTCCTATCTGAAGACACATATTTTCTTTGATATTTCTCGGACATTCAGGCCGGTAATATATATATATATATATATATATATATTGAGGTCCCCCCGCGTCAGTCTGTTTGATGATTAAAGGCAGTCTTCAGGCCAACGTTCTTGGTTCTATGTTAAAGTAACTAAACTGAATATTTCATGTCGTTGAACGTAAGGCAAAAAAATTTCAAACTTTGTTCACTTCCAAAATGGCCTACAGATCATTAAAAATTACTATTGTTTGATTATTGAAAGGTGAAGGTGATGTAATCATTAGAGGTTTTCAAAGAAAAATCGTTGAACCAAGTTCGAATTTCGGTCGAGATCACTGCATTCACTTTCGCATAAATGCCCCCAGGAAAGATATCAATTCATCTTTTCTCCTTCCCCCCGGGCTATGAGTTAAATTAACAAAGCAGACTGGAATTCCTTACCGTGGATGGCAACCAGTACGAGAGAAAGATGAAAGCCGTATTTGTTCCCGGTGAACTGTAACTAAGATCCATTCAGTAGAGATGTCTTATAAACCGCAGATTGGCACTGTCGCTGTTGTAGAAATACAAATAAGACTGAACAGATGGGCATACTTGGAAAGATGGTGAGAAATAACACTTATTTACAGTGTGTCTTCAAGTCGAAACACTTCTAATGATTTGTTTATTATTTATCCTAAACGTGTTTTCTAGTCAGTTTTTAGTAGTGCTTGATAACAAAAGTTTGTTACAATCTGTAAAGTTATGATTTTCAAGATAGCGTACAAAATGGCCGCGAGCCAAATCTTTTAAAATATCACTCATTCCTTAAATATTCTAAACAAGTTTAAAAAAAAAAAAATTAGTAACTAATTTTCTTATTAGCGCAGTCTACTACAGTCTGACCATTGCAAAGTTTTAATTTCCAAGATAGCGTCTAAGATATCTTTTTTTTGTGAGCTAGTTTTAATGCTTTCAAGAATGCAGGTAATCCGACTTCTTTTTAAGAAGATTTCTTTAATATAGTGAAAAACAACATATTAAAAATTCCCACATTGTGCTTTTAAAATATGGCGTCGAAGATGGCCACCAAATCATTAAAAATGCTCATTAGTCGTTTGTCATTCATCCTAAACGCTTTTTTAAAATCGTTTTCAGTAATATCAAAAGTACCCGATAACATCTCAAAAGATTACCACAACCTCGCTACTGGAAACGTTTGATTTTGAAGATATTATCCAAGATGGCCGCCAGCTAAATCCTTAAAATTGCTCATTATTTGTTTATTATTCCTCCTAGACAAGGTTTTGAGCAGGCACTTTTAGTACCAAGTGTGCTTAATAATGTAATAAAAGTTCACCAGAGTGTGAAGAGTAGAAAAGTTTAATTTCCAAGATATTTTCAGACAAATCCTTAAAATGGCATGGGGGAACGAGATGTGTATCCATTGTTTGCTGTAGACACATCTTTAAAATGTATCTATCGTATTAAGTGTGTTTAATCATGTCCAAAATACCTGCAGTATAGCCATTAGAAAGCTATGATTCTTATGATGTTATCTAACATGGCCGTTAGTTAAATTCTTGAAATGTCAATGACTCGTTTATTTTTCATCCTAAATAAGGTTATTCATCATTTTAATAGTATCATGTGCTTTTTAACACCAAAAACTTACCACAGTCGAACCATAGAACATATACCAATTTCAAGTTAGTATCTAAAACGTCAAACAGCTCACTGGTACAGTGAGTTCATACACTTCCTCATTGATGGCTTATCTGTAGTGTACTAAATTCATTCCCATCACTACTTTTCCGGAACAGTCTAGGGACAAATCTGATTTTGATTTATTTATTCAGTGGCTAAAGAGACACTCTCCACTTGTTACACATGACCCCGGAATCTTGTTTTCCCTTGCTACTAGATTAATGAGAGACAACACAGTGAATAGTGATGATGTCCATTATTGTGGTCAATGTTCCATGAAGAAAATAACAGGTAAGATCAGTTCAGAGGTGAGTGTTCAGCAGAGAAGCAAAGTCAAGAAACTGATATGAAGAATACAAAGTACATGTAGTGGATACAGTTATCAATCCATCATTGATGTTCAACAGATTACTTACATCTTTAACACAAGTATAGAAATGGAAAACTTCCAATGATACAAATTAGTTCCACAATCTCTGTTTTTCCTTGTAGATGCGCAAATAAAGAAAATAGCCAAAAGTGTTCTTAGAACCATACTGAACCTCATCGTTGATCATCATAGCAAAATCAATATCAATGTTGTTGACAGAGATATTTACTATATGCTGTGGTGTGTCTCAAGTCAGCCATCTTATCAAGATGTGTATATTACTTACATAAGATATGATATCATTAAACATTATCATTTTGGTGAAACAGTTGTGTTATTTTGGTTGGTTATAATGCAGCACACTGTCCATCAAATCAGGAGAGCAAAGAAGAGAAATACTACGGATATTGTAGTTGGATTCACGTAGCAAACAATTACAATTCAAAGGGCATTCCTTTGGAATAGCTGCAATAAATCATTCACCCCCTCCGGCCATCGGTTTTAGGCTCAATATTATCAATGTTAAGCAAGCAGGGTCATATGTCAACGTGTTAAGAGTTTCAACAGCACTGGAAATGGAAAAATCTGATAACAATCAACTAGTGGTAATTTAAATGGTACTGATTTATCAGCCATATTGGTAGCAAGATCATCATCATAATCATCATCGTCATCATCGCCAACGACATCATCATCCTCAGTGACATCATCATCATCACCACCATCACCATATATATATATATATATATATATATATATATACAGATATAGTCAGTCCACATAGGCGATAGGGAGTGTGGGACATTCCATTACAACACTATGACAGAAAAAAAAGGGATATAAACTTCCTACAAGAATGTCTTTCTGCTAACCTCGCAGATACCAGATACTGTGGTGTGAACGTTTTCAGTTTTTCATGAAGTTTCTTCTGAATTCAATCTTGATTTTTGCATTTTCGGACGATTCCAAACACACTAGATACTTTACGAACGACTGGTAACTTTATCTTCCACATTTGTGCTTCTCTATTTAAGAATATATATTTTTTCTAACAAATAATTTAGTGAGAATAGTATTAGATTTGAGGATATATTGGTAGCATACATCCTATCATCCCTTAAAGTAGAAACGCCTATCCGAAATCAAATTCTCTTGTGTTCATTTCGCACATATGCACTTGCGAAAGGCGAGAATCCATCTTTTTTCTTCTATCAGCTATGGGTAAACTGGGCTTTCTAGCATTGGCTAGCAGCAACTCTGCAAGATCAACGGGAAGCCACACCGCTATATTTTACAAAGAATCATTACAATTCACTGATAATAAAGAAAAGGAGTCTGTGGAGAGTCATGATCGTTTTCTTTCTGAAGTGGCATGGTGTTAAAAAAATATTAAATTTAATTCCCTTTATAGCCATGTAAAAAATGTATGTTAAAATGGGCTTTCTAAGTAAAAAAGATTTTAAAAATTATTATTTTGAGGCACTGTGTATTGTGGCTCCGATTAAGGAATCGGGGAGCTGAGTTTGAATTCTAGTCGAGTTCATTACATTCATTTATGTGCTAATACCCTTTGGAAAGGCACGGATCTATCTTTTCTCTACCAGCTATGGATAAATAGCACGACAGACTGTTCTATAGCTTTGAGTGGCAACCGGTCTAGGAGAATGAAAACTCTACATTCAAACCAGCCTGGAGAGGGTTGAGTTCCGTCAGGCTATCTTGCCCAGGGAACACCACTTCTACTGAGGTTGTAGTACATATGGTGCCCCTTAGACCTTAATTGGTTACGGGACTCATGAACGTGATTATTTCAAGACCTGTTTGACTGGTAAATACAACACTAAAGAATGATTTTTATTCCCCTATCGTTTCTTTATTCCCACTTCTTTTTTATTTAAGAAAAAAAAAGTTTTTGTATTTATTTGTGGTACATAGCGTTGTCATTTTCAGTCTGAGCCGATGTTTAGGATTGGAAAATGGAAGAAAATCGATAACCTTTTACTAAAAGATACAAACCGGACGGGCTTTTTTTTCTTTTTTTTCTTGACCAAAAATAGTCCAAAGCAATTAGAGGCGGATTGATAACATCAGAGACAGGTGAATGAATTTGTCTGTTGCTTAAATTTTGATGACAGGTAAGTGGAGATAAAGACGGAAATGTATGCCGATAATCTCGACAAGAAATTCAGATGAAGCTATCAAGAATGTCTCCTCACTTTGTAGTAGCTCCACACATCAAGACATTTCAATACTTACGTCCTATTAAAAGACACTTAGTAATTTCTCATGGCACCAGGAAACCGCTCTTCCCAACGAACCATTTCAATTAAATTAAAAGAGAACATGGCATTTCTTTAAATCTGTGGTTAATACTAAGACGGTATTGGAAACATGGGAATAATTACATTGGATCTTGAAATACATTTGCACAGGAAGATAGGCGCCTTCCAATCTTGCACTCAGATAATTTCCCGTTGTGCATGATCGAAAAAGAAATTTTGTAATATGCCATGCTAAGCTGCGCTTAGCGAATTCCAGTCGAATCCATTATATTCACTTACGTGCTAATACCCTTGGGAAAGGTATGAATCCTCTGCTCCCCCTGCAGATATGGGTAAATAGCACGACAGACCGGGTTCTATAGCCTTGGATGATAACTGGTCTACCGCAGAAAAAAATGGCAACCTACTGCGTGAAAAAACTGCCTTGTCAGTCATGTATCACGCATGGCACATAACTGACTGGAGCTACGCTTGATAAATAATGAGACATATAAACAGATTGAGAGAGAGAGAGAGAGAGAGTGAGAGAGAGAGAGAAAGAGAAGGGAGATACGAAAACAGATACGAAAACATAGAGAGAGAGAGAGAGAAAGAGAAGGGAGATACGAAAACAGATACGAAAACATAGAGAGAGAGAAAGAGAAGGGAGATACGAAAACAGATACGAAAACATAGAGAGAGAGAGAGAAAGAGAAGAGAGATACGAAAACAGATACGAAAACATAGAGAGAGAGAGAGAAAGAGAAGGGAGATACGAAAACAGATACGAAAACATAGATAGATAGAGAGAGAGAGAGAATTAGCTAGCTAGCTAGGTAGCTAGCTAGCTAGCTAGATAGATAGATAGAAGAGGCAGGAAGATACGAAAACAAAGATAGATAGATAGATAGATAGATAGATAGATAGATAGATAGATAGATAGATAATGAATAGAGCAAGATAGATAGATAGATAGATAGATAGATAGATAGATAGATAGATAGATAGATAGATAGATAGCAACTGATTGAAAATGAACTATCACTCTATGATAGTTCTTTTTGTAGTTAGCCATCGCTAATGATTATTAGAAAAAGAAAGAAAGAAAGAAGGGAATTGACAGGGAGAAATAAAATAAAGGAAGAAATCAAAAAAGAAAGAAAAAGAAATGAAGAGAGACAAAAAAGAAAGAAAGAAATGAAAACGAATGACTTGTATCTTTACAGATTAAAAAAATAAAAGGAGGAAGATAACCCATTGGCAAATAATAAAATGAATCTCCATA
>OZ038520.1:5998651-6016151 GCA_964036315.1 Acanthosepion esculentum
CGAAACTCTTCATAAGCCATCACTGGTTGTGCTAACACGAATTTACAAGTCATCGTGACGGAGGGTTTAAGCACACCAGTATATCTGCTCTCCCTCAAAAACAGTAACTAAGATTCACTCATCATGATTGCAGTGTAAACCACAAGTGAGTGTGACGAGAAGACAAACAACATTAGGTTAGCAACAATAGTATCTCTATTTAGTTAGTAGGTAAAGTATTGTCAGTTATAATTCTTATTTTTTACTAGTATTTTCTGTCTTCATAATGTACCTAGGTATTTTTATCTCTACTTTATCAAGATATAATACTTATAAGAAATTTAGTATATTTAAACTTCACACACACACACACACACACACACACACACACACACAGACATATATATATATATATATATATATATATATATATATATATATGTATGAATTATTATTAAGAAAAAGACAACTTTGAGGGCACATGATTATAATTTATTTCCTGAGGACCGATATTTCGATACTAATTCATCAGATCGACTATTTCCATACAAATAAACTTTATTTTATTTATATGGAAATACTCGATCTGATCGAAATCTTGGTCCGAAGGAAATAAATTATAATCATGTACCCTTAAAGTTGTCTTTTTCTTAATAATAATTAATGTTTGCTCTGTTTTTACATTCAGCTCTCTAGATCATATCCGCTTTGGAATTATCCATATGGATTACCAAATAATATCAGTATATATATATATATATATATATATATATATATATATATATATATATATATATATATATATATATTACCCAACTTTCTTAACAGCAGATTGATCAATTGATTCAATATAATCATTTAATTTCATCTTAGTGCCAACCGAGAAGGCACAACGAGGCGGAAGGACAAACAAGAAAGGCATAATTATTAGAAAGGAAAAGCTAGAAAAGAGGTTAGCATCAGATATGATGATTGAAGACAGAAATTGTTTTGTAACATGAATGAAAGAGAGCGGTTTCATTTTTTAAGATTTTAAGGTTAACAGGCAATCTCTTGCTCCAATTAACAATAAATTGATGATCATTACTTTTAGATCAGCTGCCAATTTGACCGTAGCGAACTTATCAGACTTACTATTAAGATAAGAGGAAATAGTTGTCTCATCAGCAAGTCGAGAACTGATGATATCCTGAAGGTCGTTGATCTGTTTCATCTGTTATGCAAATCTTCTAAACATTTACTCTGTTCAATTTACTACATCATAAGACGAAAATTCTAGATAGATAGCGTTGTGCCAAGGTATGGTTGTCTTGAATATTTACATTGAAAATTCTGGTTTTGTTGTATTTCAATACGAGTTTTCTTTCATATATTACAAACAGACCTCACAAAATAAATTCTTTATGTCATATACACAGCAATAAATAAATAAATAAATAAAATTAAAAAGAAATACTTCATATATTTTTAAATGGAGCTCACCCCAAGCAAGGCAGTAAAACTACTACGATACAAGTGGTTACTGGGTGTGGAAGAATTAGAAAAGAGAAACATTACTAACGAATGAGAATAAAAGAATAGTAATTAAGAAGACAGAAGATAACGATTGACTTAAATTAATTTGGTAAGTATGGAGCCAGAATAGAGTTCCACAAGCAAGAAAAGAAACTGTTAGCATAGAACTTATGGTTGCATCTAGCCATCTCAGCTGTAAATTTGTGAGACCTCATCACCAGTCTAGTATTGCACTTAAACTCATAAAGTCTAGGTACCATGATGAAGATCTTATCTGTACAATTACCATGAAAGTATTTATAGAAAAAGCACAGGAAGGCAACCTTACAGTAGTGGGAAAGTGACTGATGCCAAGACACCAGATCAAGACCAATAATATTGTTGATTCTTCTTTGGATTTTATCAAGGAGTTCTAGATAAATAGCAGGAGCACCAGACCATATGCGACAACAATATTCTAAGCATGGGCGAATGGTAGATATAGATATGCAAGGTAGACTCTAGAGAGAAGAATTGTCTAATGTTATACAGACGAAACTTCTGGCATCTGACCTAGCAATGGTTTCGATATAGGCTTTCTACTTCATGTCAGCCGAGAACGTTGGCCCAAGAAGGCGTGGCGAGTCACTCTCCTGGAGGTTAGCATCAGTCATGTTGATGGAAGGCAGAAAGGGTTCTCTAAGATTATTAATAGACATCAGTTTTGTTTTGAAGGTGTTAAAATTAACAAAACATTCCTTGCTCCAGTTAACAACAGATTGGAGCACGTTTTGGATATCAGGTGCCATTTTGACCTTATCAAACTGATTATTCATAAAATACACGGGCGCTTAATAAGAATTGCATGGTGATTGGTATAGATATAAATCTCTTTTCCTATTTTCACTGAAGTTTTGTATTAAAAGTAAGACATACGAATGTGAAATCACAAATGAAACACACAGTCATTCTTTACTTGGAGTCTTGTTTAATATAATTTCCACGCTTAAAATTATTCAGGGTTAAACTAACTTTAGTAATCATTCAAAAGAAATGCAACACTAATCGATACATACTCGTGAATAACTCTATTTGCGTCTACTCATATGACCCGTTATAATGTCGCTAGGACATAGCATGAATTGTAACGTTAACTGCAACATTAACAATGAATATGTCTTAGGCGGGATCACTAGTGCACCCCACTTCAGGCTAATGCTGAATTAATTGTATACTTCTAAGGTGCTTACCCTACTCAAGCTAAAGGGTTCAGTCAACCCTGCTATTTCACCCACAGCGCTTTCTACCCTAATTCATTTATTGAAAATAAAATCACATTAGCTAATGAAAATTAAATTTTTATTGACTTTATCTTGAGCGTCAAAGAGAATATGTGGTATTAGCCTCTCTGCCTGGCCAATATTTAAATCCCACGATTCTTTACTCAAATGCGCCCAATATTTGTACTTACCCTAAAGCTTTGAATTTGTTAGCAAAAATCACAGAAATACTAGCAAACGCACCGTAAATAAACTTGGAACTTTGCAACGTCTGTCAGAGGTACCTGTAAAATTTGTGGAACCACTCATGTCTGTAGAGATATAAATGCTGAAATTAATGTTATTGTTACATTCTTTTTTAAGCAAAAATTTAGTAGTTTTAATTTTTAATCATTGGTTCCTATAATCAAATAAAACTTTAAAAGAATTGGTTGGTTGATTAAATATATTATTTTTTATGACTTATCAACCCTTTATGAGTTATTTAAAGCCAAAATATATTTTGGATTGCAAGAATATTTCCTTTATTTTTAGCAATCTTATGAGAATAACAATGATTTTTTCCAGTTAAAAGTCCTACTATTTAACCCATAACTATTTAACCCATAACTGGGGGAAGAAAATTTGAATTCATACATTTATCAAAGCTATTTATGCGTAAGTGAATGTAACGAACCCGACTGGAATTCGAAATCGGCTCTCCCATTTCATTTTAAAAGGAAATAGCATATATTTAATATATATATATATATATATATATATATATATATATATATATATATATATATATATATAAATATAAAATAATAATCCACTTTTATATTTACACACGCTCTATCTCTGATATTGAGCACTTTACCCCATAAATATAGCACACTTTAAGACTATATTTCTGCATATATATATATATATATATATATATATATATATATATATATATATATATATATATTATTATTATTTTATTTACTTTCATTTCTGATGTATACTCATTTCTTCCCGGATCCTAACCAGATTCATAAGGTCAAAAATGGCATCATGAAATTTTCCTCTGAGCCTATTTTGAGGAAAAAAACAACAAAAAAGAAACACCAAAGATCACACATATTTTACATAGATAGGGCCCTTCGTAATGTGTGAGCTCTACTTGTGAATACAATTTTTGTATTTCTTTAAGGCATGGGTTACCTGAAATCCCATCAATGTATCCATTGGAATCTTTTCCTGTCAATCTGAGGGCCCAATTACAACTGGAGTTGTTGGCGTCCTCATGTGCCACATTATTATTATTATTATTATTATTATTTAAAAAATCTTTTTGGCCTGTATTTGTTTTCTAATCTCATGTTGGGTCATAAGCAATGACCCAGGGTAATCGAAAGATATGTTTTGTTGTTTTTGTTGCCATATCATTAAACAAAAGACAGTTATTAAAAAAGAAAGAAGCTTAACTGGACAAAGTTCCTTGTAGGATATGGGCAGTGCTTGATTTTTAGATTTCCTGAAGATATGGTGAACCGGGGATTTTATTGGATTGTTGTTGAGTGCATTTCTTTATTAGACTTATTTTTTTGTTGAGTTACTTTCTTTATCTGATCCAGTTTCAGTTTTTAAGTATTATTATTATTATTATTATTATTATTATTATTATTATTATTATTATTATTATTATTAAATTAAGTACAGCCATCAGTTTTTATACCTAGGATCAAAATGTAGTATCTGTTTGAGTCTTAAGCCTTTAGAGTTGGAATCAGTTACGATTTATAACCAAGAAGCCAAGATAATAATATTAAATGGGAAGTATCTGGTGTGTATGGGGGGGGGGGCGGTAACGGAAGAGAAGAGTTAAAAGAATAAATGGTATGATGGAGGAAATATAGAAGGTAAGAAAAGCTACAAAAAATAAGATGGTGGATATGTTGATTGAATATCGAGAGACAATGAATAAAAGATTGAAAGGCAGTTAGAAACAGAAAGGTGTAAAAAAAAATTAAAATTCTTTAGAAAGATAAAGGAGCATTGCAAATATTTGTTTGCATTCTTTATTCTCTTTTTCGCATGGAAAACTAATCAATGTTTGTATAACATTTAGGTAATAATATGAAGCGGCAATGAAGATTGAAACTGATTAGAGAGAAAACAAAAAATTAAAAGCAAAAGACACATGAAATAAAGAATCATATTAGTTGTTAAAAAATGTGAAATTTTTGCTGATTCACCTTAAAAAATATGAAAATTTTGCTGATTCACCTTAAAAATGTGAAATTTATGCTGATTCACCTAGTTTGTTATAAATGAATAGGATTCATATACGCGGACATAATAAATAATTTGCAAATGTGTATGGACCTATAAAATTGCATATATATTTTACATGATTATGATATATTAATTAAAGTGTTTTGTTTTAATAAATGAACAATTAATTATGTGGTAGAGAATTGGGTGCTTTCAATTACGTTTAATCGTTACCAAGAGCCAACATTTTAATGGTTAAAAATATTGAAAAGTTAACATTTAAAACTTGAAATATGATAAAATTAACATTTATAATTCTAGTTTTTAGCCGCAACCATGAAATTATTGGACCGTGTTAACAGTAATTATACGTTTCCTCAGAAGCAAACAATTAGCATGCATTCATGTAATGCTGTCAGTTGAAATTTTTAAAAAATCTTTCTCTTAAAACGGTTTTTCAGGAAAATAGTTTTCGCAAAGTTACTTTTATGCATTTTCCAATATAGATGGGGAGTTTCCTTTCTAACCTTTTGTTTAAGGTAGTGTGGAATTTCAACATTTGGATTATGTTATTATTTTCTCATCGAGTTACATGTGCTATCTATTTTATTTGTTGCTGCTATTGAGAATCTTTCATTTCTGTTATTTGCTAAAGTTTTCTGTTTGCGATTATGTAGCGTCAGTTCTTGAGATCTTATGAAGGATAGTCTTCTTTGAGATGGTCCTCTTTTAAGGATTCATTCGCTCGAAGCCATTCCTAATCATTGATCTCAGAAAACCTGTGTATATGGCTGATAGGTTATTTAGACCAGGGTTTACCAACCATTTTTTGCGTCATGACTCACTTTCACATAGAAAAAGTTCCCACCGCCTACCTATATAATAAATATTCAAAAGCATGCCAAAATTGTTTGGTAAAAGTTTGTTCTTCTTCTTTTATGTGCTCTCTCCCTTCAGGACGTAGGCGATCATGTCCCTTCATATCTTCCTGTCCCTTGTAGCTCTTAATAAGTTTTGTCTTTTTCTTATTTCTCCCAAATCCTGTTCTGCCATACATTTACTCCACCTTATCAAGTATATTACATGCTGCTTACCTTTGTCCCTTTTTCCCTTAATCTACCATGCAAGTATCAGATTTTCCAAACCCTCCTTCCTCATTACGTACCGCAGAGATTTCAACTTTTTGATGTTAAGTACCAAAGGGAAGTAACAGATAACGCTGAATTAAGCTACTACTAATGCCGTATTAAAAAACAACAACGAACCATTGAAAACTATAGAGAACATATCAAAATATGCCTTGTTTGCGGGGATATTATTTTGAAATGTAACCAATTTAAACATTTAAACTCCAGGTTTTTTTTTATTATACAGGTTCTTTGAATATTTTTTTTTCTGGTATCATATGTTGAAATAGCTTTTAATACTCAAAATCCTATACTGCCCAATAAAATTACCAATCTCCCACCATTTTTTGTTTAGTTTCCCAACAGTTGAAATCATCTACCGGTGTGCAATGTTACCCAGGTTGGGAAACCCTGGTTAAGACATTTCTAAACGAGTTTAATGCCATGTATTACATCCATATGGCAATCTATATATGGGCTGGCTATTTCAGAACATGATTCAAGTACTTAGGTTAATATTTTAGTTTCAGTGCATTGATCAAGAGGACGCACGGTGTAATAATGGATAGAGTCTCGGATTGAGGAATCAGAGAGCCGAGTTCGAATTCCAGTCAAATACATTGCATTGGGAAAGGTATGAACCCTTTGGATAAATAACAGGACGGACCGGGGTTCTATAGCCTTGGATGGCAACTAGTCTACCGCAAAAAGTAATGGCAACCTCCTGCAGGAAAATCTTTTTTCTCGTCAGTCATTATTTCGAAAGATACATGATCGCCTGAGCGTGTATCATGCATGACACATAACTGACTGACGTGCTAATACCCTTGGTAAAGGTATGAATCCTCCTCTTCTCCACCCTCCAGCTATGGGTAAATAACAGGACAGACCGGGTTCTATAGCCTTGGATGGCAACTGATCTACCGCCGAAAGAAATGGCAACCTACCGCGGGGAAAAAAATCTGCCTCGTCAGTCATGTATCGAAAGATACATGATCGCCTAAGCGTGTATCACGCATGGCACTTAACTGACTGACTGTATTGATCAAATGACTTGAACGCTACTTACAAATACTAACACTGGCTTATGTTTAATTGTAAAAAAATAAAAACCAATAATTGTTTCTGGTCTTCAATCAAACTAGTATTAACATTCATACAAACAGACACACATACAAACGTATTCAAGCATACGTATGCATATATCAATTTGAGCATATTCGTAGTAATTGAAAATAAATATGTCTGTTTTTTGTAGCGTATTGTACTCGGGTTTATATATGAGATAATGAAAAACCTATGTATACACTTATGTACGTACACAGATTTCGATTTGTGTTTGAATTTCTGTACACAAGGTTTCATCAGTGAAAGCACACGTGTTTACATGTGCCTGTATGTGTGTTCGTATGTGTATGAACAAACAAATGATCGTACACGCACATACACACACACACGCACACACACAACGCGTTGTGTGCAGGAGTACGTGCCGCAATTTTTAAACGTATGCCGAATAAGCTGTCGAATCACAATGTTTATTGCTTTGAGCAAACCACATGGGAAATCAGGAATATATACTACCACAAAGTTGTCCTCCATAAAAAAAAATGTCTAATAAAAACCAAAAACACAAAAACATAAGAGTGAATTTAAAAAAAAAATTAAATATAAAAAATAATTAATAAATAAAAAATCAATACATAAAAAACTATGAAAGCAATATCCGGACAATTAAGAGAGAATGTTAATGAGACAGTTGCATTTTTGTATAATTAAAAAAATATCTCTTATTTCGTGAAGAAAAGAAAATATGGATTTTTAATACCGTTTTGAATTGACTCGTGTTTATCATAAAATGTTATCTATTTACCAATGCGGCATCCATTCCCTAAAATGCTTTTATGTATGTATCTTTTTATGTATAAGAGATAGATACGAATAGACTTAGATAGATAGATAGATAGATAGATAGATAGATATGAACAGACTAAGATAGATAGATAGATAGATAGATAGATAGATAGATAGATAGATAGATAGATAATGGACAGATAGATAATGAACAGAGAGAGAGAGAGAGAGATAATGAACAAAGAGATAGATAGATAGATAGATAGATAGATAGATAGATAGATAATGAACAGAGATAGATAGATAGATAGATAGATAATGAACAGAGATAGATAGATAGATAGATAGATAGATAGATAGATAGATAGATAGATAGATAGATAGATAGATAATGAACAGAGATAGATAGATAGATAGATAGATAGATAGATAGATAGATAGATAGATAGATAATGGACAGATAGATAATGAACAGAGAGAGAGAGAGAGATAATGAACAAAGAGATAGATAGATAGATAGATAGATAGATAGATAGATAGATAGATAATGAACAGAGATAGATAGATAGATAGATAATGAACAGAGATAGATAGATAGATAGATAATGAACAGAGATAGATAGATAGATAGATAGATAGATAGATAGATAGATAGATAGATAATGGACAGATAGATAATGAACAGAGAGAGAGAGAGATAATGAACAGATAGATAGATAGATAGATAGATAGATAGATAGATAGATAATGAACAGAGATAGATAGATAGATAGATAGATAGATAGATAGATAGATAATGGACAGATAGATAATGAACAGAGAGAGAGAGAGATAATGAACAGACAGATAGATAGATAGATAGATAGATAGATAGATAGATAGATAATGAACAGAGATAGATAGATAGATAGATAGATAGATAGATAGATAATGAACAGAGATAGATAGATAGATAGATAGATAGATAGATAGATATGAACAGACTAAGATAGATAGATAGATAGATAGATAGATAGATATGAACAGACTAAGATAGATAGATAGATAGATAGATAGATATGAACAGACTAAGATAGATAGATAGATAGATAGATAGATAATGGACAGATGGATAATGAACAGAGAGATAGATAGATAATGAATAGATAGATAGATAGATAGATAGATAGATAGATAGATAGATAGATAGATAGATAGATAATAGACAGATGGATAATGAACAGAGAGATAGATAGATAATAGATAGATAGATAGATAGATAATGGACAGATGGATAATGAACAGAGAGATAGATAGATAATGAATAGATAGATAGATAGATAGATAGATAGATAGATATGAACAGACCGAACTAGCTAGCTAGTCAGATATACTGATTGATATGAGGCGATGTTTTAGTAAAATTGGATATTCAGGTTTTATTCTAGTTATTTTCCGTGGATTCCATCATAGGAATATTTTTTTTGATTTTTGCTCATTTTTTTTTACTCTCATTTTCTCTCTTTTTCCATTTCGAAGATTCCTCAATATTGATTCTTTGTTTCATCTCTTTGTTTAAACTTATTGCACATAATGGCCTGTAAACATTCACAAATATTCCTAGCTACAATCAAATCACAATTATTGTGTTATTCTGGCATCATTATTATTGAATAGTTTTAAAACTTAGATATTGCGGTGAAATATACCCTAAATTATGAAAATTAATATGTCTGTCAAGTTAAATGTGAATTTAAATTCTTGTTTGTGTAAAAAAAATATGTAAGAATTTCTTTTTTATTATAGAAAAACTATGTATTTACTTTCAAGTAAAAAAAAATTATTGAAGACTTTTTGATACACCTAGTACTTGATTACTTTTTCTTTTCTTTTTTTGCTTTTAATTTTATTCTTGTATCGACTTATATTGTTCATAAATCGAAATTTACTGTCAGTCTAAACTCAATGATGAAAGGATGTCAATACATTTGACTACAAAATAAAATTATGGGAAAATTTAAAGAATAAACGTTTTCAAATATACGCACTCAGATATACAATTATCCCCACCAACGGCAACAATAACACAAGCATATACATATGTATGTATTTGATGCAATGTTATTGGTCCTGACCTGGCATCTCAACATCAGTCACTTTCCCATCGCCGTAACATATCTTCTCTGTTACTTTTCTATAAATATTTTTATGGTAATAGTTCTGATGTTTTTCTCTATGATACTTAGGCTTTATGAATTTAAACGTGCTGCTCGATTTTCTGCAAGTTCTCATTATTTTACTGTTGAAATGGCTAGATGTAAGCGTAAGTTCTATGTTAACAGTTTCTTCTCTTACACTTCGCGCTTTTGGAACTGTCTTCCGGTTTATTGCTTTACAGTCAAGTTTGACCTTCAAACATTTAAATGCAATGTCAATGGCTATCTTCTGTCTTCTTAATTCATATTCTTTTATTGTTCCTTCTTTCTCCCTGTTTTCTTTTTCTCATATTCTCCCCCACTCAGTAACCTCTGGAGTCTTAGTGGCTTTATTGTCTTGCTTGGGGTGAAATGATTAAAACAAAATTTGAAAATGCGTTTATTTTGAAGAACTATTCCATGCCTATATGTATTCTATATGTATGCCTATATTAATCGAAATCCAGGATTTTATTATAGAATTCAATATTTTTATTAATTATTCATATGAGGAATATATCGTGCGAATTTCATTGTATAGGATATATCATTATTGATAAAAAAAACTTCTTGGTGAGGGTCTATCAGTTTTTGTTATACGAAGTGTGACGTAATTAATTGATTTATAAATAAATCCCAACTACAGCGACCAAGAAAGATACCCTTCCCTAGAAAAATACCTTATATATCTGAATAAATCATTTTCTTATTTTTACGTGTTAATACAAAGTCTTTAATTTTGTTTAACTCGCAACAGTCTTCTAATTATAGTTTTGTGCTTTTTCGACTTAAACCTTACGAGACATTTTTATTGTTTCCCTGAAATCTTTGCTTGAATATTGTTTTCCATTTTTATATTCATTTCTTTTAATGGTGGATTATAAGTTTTCTACTCCATTAAAATCTGAAGAATTTGATGACCATTCCATTAATTCAGCATTTTGAATCTTTTGACGGAATGCGAGGCGAGCAATAGTCACTTTCGCAAAATGTGCAAGAGTATTGTCCGGAATAAATTGTATTCTTTAGTTTAAAGCTTCTTGATTATAACCTGAACCACTTAAAATATCTTGTCTAAGAGCTTACATTAACTCTTAGCATTTATCTCGACACTATCTTCAATCTTAAATCGAACTAAATTTTACTGCCTACAATACTAACCTAAATCTTTATACAACTCGTTATTGTCTAACTGGTTGATTGCTTCTATGAAAAATCCAACCACGAATTCAGCTTACACTATTCCTCTGTCTATTGAACAGGAGTAGAGGTTTATCCCTTGTTTCCTGTTTAGGATTGGGTTTCCAGTTCCTTCTAAAGTCTACTTCAACTCTATACTTCTAACATCTCCTCCTAAAACTCTGAACTTTTATTTACTATTGAATTAATTTTTCTTTTATCAATAGGAGTAGATAGGTTCACACTCCTCTCCGGTCTTTTGAACAGTAGTAGAGGTTTATCCCTTGTTTCCTGTTTAGGATTGGGTTTCCAGTTCCTTCTAAAGTCTACTTCAACTCTATACTTCTAACATCTTCTCCTAAAACTCTGAACTTTTATTTACTATTGAATTACTTTTTCTTTTATCAATAGGAGTAGATAGGTTCACACTCCTTTCTGGTCTTTTGAACAGGAGTAGATGGTTTATCCCTTGGTTCCTCTTTAGGATTGGGTTTCCAGTTCCTTCTAAAGTCTTCTTATTCTCTTTCACTCCCATTACCTCCTTGCTTAGGTGATCATGTATTTTTCGATACATGACTGACGAAGCAGATTTTTTCCCGCAGTAGGTTGCCATTTCTTTTTGCGGCAGACTAGTTGGTATCTAGAGAACCCAGTCTGTGCTGGTATTTATCCATACCTGGGAGGGGCAAAAAGGATTCATGCCTTTCCCAAGGGTATTAGCACGTAAGTGAATGTAATGGATTCGACTGGGATTCGAACTCGGCTCTCCGCTTCCTCAATCCGAGACGCTATCCATTACACCACCGTCCTATTCACTTTTCTTATTAACCTTCCCATTGTATTTCGGTCACTGTATTTCGCTCCACTCTAGAGCCGATTTTAATGTAGGGTCCTACTACTTTGGACATCAAATAAAGACTCTTGTATCTAAGCCTGAGGAAACCTACAACCGGATACTGAGAGCTATATCTAACATCTTTTGGGGACAACATCCAACTAAATCACAGCTCTATAGACCCATCCCTGATATTTCTACAATATTATGCAAACGCATAATGCACATTGCAGGACACCGCTAGCGATCAAAACAAGAACATGCGAAGGATCTACTGCTATGGACATCTGGCAATAGAATAAAACAGTTTGATCGCCGAGCAATCACCTACATTGACCAGCTATGTTATGACACAGAATACAGCTCTTGCGACAATGATGCACTGCCGTGATGTCTGGCATGAGAGCCTCATGAATGTCCGTGCTCGCTCGACCGAATAACAAAAAATAAATAAAATATATTTCAGTCACTCAATTTTGAAGTTACATTTTTCTTATGGCTCATATAAATTTTCTTATGGCCCATATATTTTTTTACATATCTGAAATTTAAAAATAAATATCAATAACAGCTATATATATATATATATATATATATATATATATATATATATATATATATATATATATATATATATATATATATATATATATATTTGGTTTTTCAGATGTTTTAGAGAACTCAATTGTAACTCTAGAAAAGTGACAATTATAAGTGTAGAAAATATATTATTATGTGTTGGCCATTTCTTTTTTTGTTATTCAGCTACCATTATTTATAGATGATTTTTACACGTTGATAAGGCTATTATGGTCATATTTCCCACCAGTATGTTGTGGATGAAGTTTGATAGGTTTCCCTGTGTATCTATCAATCTTATATATATATATATATATATATATATATATATATATATATATATATATGTATATATGTATGTAAATATATATGTATGTGTATATATATATATACATTTTCGACCCTCACCTGTCGATGTGCAGTTGAAATGCACCAAGTTGCATCTTTGTAGTAAGTAAAATGGTTTTGTCTATATGATGAAATTATAATAAATATATATATATATATATATATATATATATATATATATATATATATATATATATATATATGCGTGGTACTTATTGGAAAGTGCTAAACATCACTGATAGAGCTAACATATTCAGTTTATGGATATAATTTAGTGATCCGGGTTTTCGCACTTTTGCGATCATCAGACAAACTCTGATGATCATAAAAGCGTGAAACCCAGGGTCAAAAACTCATATCCATACAACTGAATATATATATATATATATATATATATATATATATATATATATATATATATATATATATATTACTTCAGACGTTATTAGAGTGGATACTTGCATTTGAAATAGATGCACCATTTTATTTTTAATTTAAACAATGTGCAAACAGAGACATTTTAATCTGTGACGTTCTCTCCAGTCGTGTGTTAAAGTACGTCGGGTGAAAAGGTGGTTTCTCCTATAAATGGGGGATTCAGGTTCGATCACATTTTATTTTTTAAGATTTTCTTGAAGGCGTAAGCCTATAGACGTAATATAAAACGCTTAAAGTAAAAACAAAATGGAAATGGGGCGTCTGTTTCAAATACGAGTATCCACTATAACAACGTTTGATGTACTAATAATATCGGATTTGAAATTCTTTACAAAAATTTCTGATGAAACAAAAATGTTCAATGTGTGTTTGTGCGTGTGTGTGTTTGCGTCTGTGTGTGTGTGTGTGTGTGTGTGTGTGTGTGTGTGTGTGTGTGTAAAGCACATAAATTTGCATGAGACCGCTCATGAATGCAAATATATGTATCAGACAGGCAAAATACACATTTATTGTAAGCGCGCAACAGAGGAACGCCAAAAATATGTCTTTGTTCTTTATTCTTAACATAAATAAGCATTTCTAGATTATTTACAGCCGACTGCTTTACGTGAAAAGCGATTTGTTTTCGTTATTCATACGCCCGTAATCACGCTAACGACAAATAGCGCACTATTTTCTTTGGAAACATGCGAGTCAGATTTTAAAAAGGATAAACCAAAAACGCGTTCCTTTCCATATATATATATATATATATATATATATGTGTGTGTGTGTGTGTGTGTGTGTGTGTGTGTGTGTGTGTGTGTGTGTGTGTGTGTGTGTGTGTGTGATTTGCAATAATGAAAAATAGATTAGATTGAATGTTTATATATATATATATATATATATATATATATATAAATTTAATAATAAAACCTAAAACATATGTGATCTAATGTACATTCGTTAGTGGATATATGCGTTTGCCTTATAAAAACAAGAAAAGAGGAAGTCTCATGCATACATCTAGGGGAATAAGGATATAAAAAAAATAGATATTATTCTAACATTTTGTTGTCACATTGCAAACTTCCCTGTCCACTGCTTACATTAATTTTTCATCATATTAATCTAATTTTGGTTTACTGTTTCATTCGATATGAATAACGGTTTCAAAACTGCAGATTTTTGTGGATGTATTCTAATTAACCAAAACCACAAGCTGCTCCTCATCCATTGAAAAACTTTGAGAACAATAAACCCTTTTAACTTTTCATTCCATCAAAGTTCAATTATATGCATGATGACAGTTATTATACTGCGATCAATAGGCGTCTTTACTCGGCAGGATATTTTCCCTTGGCTTGTGAGGGCTTAACCTTTCTGACACCGTTTTATAGAATATTGGTTGCTTGCAGGAAAAGCAAAGCAGAAAAGAAGAATGAAAATAATGGCAAAATTATTCTCTATCTTCTTTTTATTATTTTTAATGCTTGTGTTCTTGAACATTTTATTTCATCGGTGAAACTTTCTGACCGATACTTGATTCAAGGGATTTTTTTTTTATGTTCAAGAGACAATTGAACTTGTGGTTGAAGAATAGGCGTGACAAAAGAAAAGTAAAAAAGAGACTAAAACGATATATAAGAAACGAAATAGAAAAGACAGATAAGAAAAAAAAGAAAAAAAAAAGGAAGAAGCTAACAAACAAATAAAACGATGATCAGAAAGAAAGAAAATGAATGAAATAATAGAAGGAATGTAAAAAATGAAATCTATAAAATGAATGAAAATATAAATAAAATATAAAAGAAGAAAAAATAAAGCAAAACCAGATTTGGAAGAATTAAAATAAGTAAAGAAAAGAAGGGAGTGAAGCGAAAAAGAAATGAATGAAAAAAAAATGAAATAAAAATTAATTTAATATGATTTTTTAACTTAATAAAAACAGAAAAAAACAATAAAAATATTCTGTTGCATTTCATAAGAATTAAGAGGTTATTTTCTGATATTTTCAGTTCAGTTTACGCCAAATATAAGTATGTTCGGTGTAAGTAAAATCGAAAGAGTAAAAGACAAAGTTTTTCTTATAGTGAAGTTCTTTAAAGTCTCAAAAATCCTTCCTTAGCAAGAAAGCTGGTGATCTAGTCTTCTGGTTCCGAGTAGACAATATCTGCACAGACGGACGTAAGGAAATTTTGCAGGAAAAGGAGTCAGAAGAAATTTTCCCTGAAAATTTTCTAAGTTGACCAGAAAATAATCAACTTTTACCCTAAAAATTTACAATCTGTGACCTCCTAACCCTTACCACCCGGTAAGCGTATCAGTGTTTCAATTAACCCTGTCAGACACGTTTGGTCATTGCACAAAACCTTATTATTGAAATTACCATTGTTTTGCTACAGATACTTCTTTATATGCACCTCACACACGCACGCATAACACATACACACATAGAAAACACACACACACTCATATATATATATATATATATATATATATGAACATTGAAGTCAACACTCAAAAGCGTCAGACTGTTTCATGCTAAACGCAATCATCAGGCCACTAATCTATCTATCTATCTATCTCTCTCTCTCTCTCTATATATATATATATATATACATATATATATATATATATATATATATATATATATATATATATATATATATATATATATATATCAATAATATTTTTTCAACTAGTAAATTCTTACTCCATCTGTTCTTTCTCATATATTATGATATATCTTTGTGTGTGTGTGTGTGTGTGTGTGTGTGTTTGTGTGTGAACATTGAAGTCAACACTCAGAGGCGACATGTGTTGACTTCAATGTTGACTTTTATATTTATATTTACATACGCTCTATCTCTGATATTGAGCACTTCATCCCATAAACATAGCACACCTTAAAACTATATTTCTTCATATATATATATATATATATATATATATATATATATATATATATATATATATATATATATATCGTCAAGCCACCAAGCAATACATATATATATATATATATATATATATATATATATATATGTATATATATATATATATATATATATATATATATATATATATATATATATATATATATATAGCTAGCCACTCGTATTCTAATTGGACGGCTAGCTAATCTCTATTGCAGATTCCTGCTCTCAGGTTTATACTGTAACTATGCTGAGCAGACCTTCGTCACAGTTTCTGTGAATGAGCGTGCTATTTAGCGTGATCAACTATGTGTACAAGATCACGCTCGAGCCCTCGGTCACGATGATTTGGGATTTAGTGCTAGGGGCCGTCGATATATATATATATATATATATATATATATATATATATATATATATATATATTGCTTCAAACGTTATTATAATTGATACTTCGTATTTTCTTAAAAAATGTCCATTTCGTCTACCGGCCTGTTACCCCGGGAAATTTTAGTAAAGAAAATGCGTTCTCCAGCATGGTCATACCTGTATCGCCACTTTAATATGCTATAAAAACGATTGTAGTAATAAAAACGTTGAATTAAAAATAAATCCATTAATTCTTGGTTTCAATCTTTCGGGATCTTCATGCGGTATTGTATTATATTATATCATATTATATATATATATACATATATATATATATATATATATATATATATATATATATATATATATATATATGCAAACTGAAGTGTACGTTTCATTATATTTTTGTAAGCTGATTGCAGATCAAAGAATATTATGTATGTGTATATGCGTTTGTGTATGTCCGCGCGCGTGTGTATGCGCGTGCGTGTGTGCGTGTGTCTGTACTTTATCAGATGAGTATATTTGACCGTTTGCCCTAACCAGTCCAAGTTTTCCTCTATAATAGTTTTGTGGCCTTGTTAGGGGCCAGAAATAAAGATACAAAAAGAGGAATTGAGTTAAACAAATATATTAACAGAAACAGTAATATAATATATACAAACGAGAGTGTTATAGCAAGAAT
>OZ038520.1:6021151-6028651 GCA_964036315.1 Acanthosepion esculentum
AAAAGAAAAAGATGTTAAGTAAGAGCAAAAAGAGAAAGACTTAAAAAGAAAGAAAGATAGAAAGAAAGATAGAAAGAAAGAAAGAATGAAAGAAAGAAAAAAGAAAAAGATGTTAAGTAAGAGCAAAAAAGAGATAGAAAGACTTAAAAAGAAAAAAGAAAAACTTAAGAAAGAAAGAAAGAAAGAAAAAGAAAAAGATGTTAAGTAAGAGCAAAAAGAGAAAGACTTAAAAAGAAAGAAAGATAGAAAGAAAGATAGAAAGAAAGAAAGAATGAAAGAAAGAAAAAAGAAAAAGATGTTAAGTAAGAGCAAAAAAGAGATAGAAAGACTTAAAAAGAAAAAAGAAAAACTTAAGAAAGAAAGAAAGAAAGAAAAAGAAAAAGATGTTAAGTAAGAGCAAAAAGAGAAAGACTTAAAAAGAAAGAAAGATAGAAAGAAAGATAGAAAGAAAGAAAGAATGAAAGAAAGAAAGAAAGAAAAAGATGTTAAGTAAGAGCAAAAAAGAGATAGAAAGACTTAAAAAGAAAAAAGAAAAACTTAAGAAAGAAAGAAAGAAAGAAAAAGAAAAAGATGTTAAGTAAGAGCAAAAAGAGAAAGACTTAAAAAGAAAGAAAGATAGAAAGAAAGATAGAAAGAAAGAAAGAATGAAAGAAAGAAAAAAGAAAAAGATGTTAAGTAAGAGCAAAAAGAGAAAGACTTAAAAAGAAAGAAAGATAGAAAGAAAGATAGAAAGAAAGAAAGAATGAAAGAAAGAAAAAAGAAAAAGATGTTAAGTAAGAGCAAAAAGAGAAAGACTTAAAAAGAAAGAAAGATAGAAAGAAAGATAGAAAGAAAGAAAGAATGAAAGAAAGAAAAAAGAAAAAGATGTTAAGTAAGAGCAAAAAAGAGATAGAAAGACTTAAAAAGAAAAAAGAAAAACTTAAGAAAGAAAGAAAGAAAGAAAAAGAAAAAGATGTTAAGTAAGAGCAAAAAGAGAAAGACTTAAAAAGAAAGAAAGATAGAAAGAAAGATAGAAAGAAAGAAAGAAAGAAAGAAAGAAAAAGAAAAAGATGTTAAGTAAGAGCAAAAAGAGAAAGACTTAAAAAGAAAGAAAGATAGAAAGAAAGAAAGAATGAAAGAAAGAAAAAAGAAAAAGATGTTAAGTAAGAGCAAAAAAGAGATAGAAAGACTTAAAAAGAAAAAAGAAAAACTTAAGAAAGAAAGAAAGAAAGAAAGAAAAAGAAAAAGATGTTAAGTAAGAGCAAAAAGAGAAAGACTTAAAAAGAAAGAAAGATAGAAAGAAAGATAGAAAGAAAGAAAGATAGAAAGAAAGAAAGAAAGAAAGAAAGAAAGAAAGAAGTGAAAAACATATTAGAAAAGAAAACAGTTTTGGATATAAAAAGAAAGATGAAAACAAATAATGAGTAGATAAAATGCTGACATAAAACGGAAAAAGAAAATGAAAAATGAATTTAAAATAAACGAAATTGAATGAGAAATATAAACATAACAATAAGAATGAAAGAAAGAATCAAAATAGATAAGCGTAGGTAAAAGAAAAGTCTGCAATGATTTATGAGTCGTTCATTTAATCTGTGACCCACGGTGAAGATTATATGACTCCTCACTTTGGAACCGGTCACAAAATCTTGTTGTTCTTCTTTTTATTTATTTTCACTATTTTTAAAGATGTACTTTCTTTTCCTGAATAAGAATAAAAAGAATTAGTGATGATAAGGAATGAGATCAGATAAAGGTGTGATTTAAACAGTTGCCATGGAATCAGACCAGCAGCGTCGTGTAGAATACAGCTCAAAGTGACAATTATAAAATAATAAATAAAAAGAGATTAATAACTTGAACAAGAATACAGTTTATTCGAAGTATTACTTACTAATGCTAGAAGAAAGAAAATGTGTTATGTATCTTCAATCTATGTTACGAGAAACTTCTAAATTTCAACTGTGGGCGAATTTAACGAGGTACGAAATTATGTGATACAACGTGCAAATACCAGTCAAGTGGAAAAACTAAGAATTGAGGCTAAATAATTCTTTTTATGGTCATATTTCCCGAATGTTTTAGTAGCATCTAGTATATTTACATATTGATATATATTGTCAATATATTTATTGACCAATTCGATATAAAATGACGCAATCGAAAACTGTGCGTGTCTAACACACTAAAAATAATTTTATAAAACATTATTTTCTCATGTTCAGAAGAGTATTCATAAAATCCTTTATATGCAAGAAGTAACACACACACACACACACACACGCACGCACACAAACAGCACACACACGCACACACGCACACACACACGCACACACACACACACAGATATATATATATATCCTTACTCTGTCCTGGACATTGAGTTCTACCTGGATCATATCCTCTTGGAATTATTTTTATACATATATGTATGTGTATATATAATTGCATATGTATGTGTATATTTACCACTAATATTGTCTATATATATATATATATATATATATATATATATATATATATATATATATACACACACACACATACAGGTAAGGGGAGAACGAATAGAGTGCAATTCCAACGTTCGTAACATTTAATTTAAAAGCGGGCTCAATACAAAGTAGAGCAATATTCTTTATTTTAGGATATTACATCGAAAAACAAGTCAAAATCGCTACATAATTGCAGTCGTGCTTCAATGCATATCAATGCATCTCATCAGGCGATTGCAAATTACTGGCGAGTGAACGATTTATTGAGATTTAAAAGTAAAATACAACCTCTTTGTCGTAAAAAGAAAAGATATATATATATATATATATATATATATATATATATATATATATATATATATATATATATATATATATGCATCTTTTCTTTTTACGACAAAGAGGATATTTTTGTACGTAATTAGCAAGGAATTAACTCACTGGCAACAGCTTGCAAGTCAAGCACACTGATCATCACTTACAACAGACACTTTCTTTCTTGATCAGTATCGTATTTAGATATTTAAAAAAAACATAAGTAAAAGGCATCCTATATATCAAGATAATTGTTGAACTAAACCAAAAAAGAACGAGCTCATTAACAACGGATTGTGAGATTAGAGTTCAATCATCACTCACAGTAGACACATTTCTTAGTCAGTGAATCATTCATAAAATCCCTTATAAGTAAGAGACATCCTATATTTGTTGGATTTAACAAAGGAAGAATGAATTCGCTAACAATAGCTTGCGAGTAGAGCATAGTAAACATCACATAGTTTCCTTTGGTCAGTATTACATTCATAACATGTATAAGCATGTGGCATCCTCTATATCAAGATATTTGTTGGACTTAACCAATGAGTAATGAATTCACTAAGAATGGCTTGTCAAGTACTGTAAGCATAGAATTTTTGTTTGGTCAGTATTGTGTTCATAAAATCATTTATAAGCGAAAGGCATCCTACATATAAAGATATTTGTAAACCAATCAGAAATGAACTCGCTAACAATGGCTTGCGAGTTAAATGCTATAAGAATCGTACATTTTCGTTTGGTTAATAGTGCGTTCATGAAATTACAAGCAAGTGACATCCGATATATAAAGATATTAGACTAAACCAATCAGAAATTAATTCACTAACAATGGCTTGCAAGTCAAGTACTGTAAGCATCGCACTTTTTCCTTTGGTCAGTATCGTATTCATAAAATTATTTATAAGCAAGAGATAACCTATATATAAAGGTATTTGTTGTACTTAACTATTGACAAATGAACTCACGAGCAATGGCGTTCGAGTCTAGTATACTAACCACTGACATTTCCACAGATAATCATAAGAAAAAATAATAAATATATCAAGATAATTGCTGGAGTTAATCAATTCATTTCAATGTTTCTCATCATAATCTTAATTTTTAGCCAGTTCAGAAACTTAAACTGAATATTAATTTAAGGAATACAAAAGGAATAAATAAATACCATGAATATAGGTATTATGCCAATTTTTGCTTACCTGTCTTGATTATCAGTATTAAAAACCTTGGCTATATACACGAAGGAACTGGTGCAAGTGAGAAACGTTCAAATATCTTAGACATTAAACAAACTCACTTATAATAATCTGTATACATTATGAAACAAGATTATGAAAAACGAGTAAATATATAGGTATATACACTATAAACCAAAACGGAAGAATGAGAAAGAATGAGAAAGATATAATTAAAAAGTTCATTCGTGGTGCTGTATGCTAGAAATTATACCCGGTCGAAAAAAAAGAAAAGAAATTGAAATGATAACAATTTTATCTCCTTTTTTATTTCGATATCCTGAAAATTCTTGCAGACGATATATTTCATTACAGTTGACTAAAAGAAATGAAGATAGGGTTAATATCTGTCAAAAACAGAGTACTGATAAGTAAAACATCCATTCAGAAAATACATTTATATATATATATTTTTTTATTTTAAAGAAAAGCATTTGTTTTCATATTTTATTTATTTGAAAATTAAACTATTAAATTAAATTAAACTATTTTAAATTAATTTCTCTTCAATAAAGATTTTTCACCTGTTTCTCACGATTGTTCTATTTTTGTCGATTTTTTAATCAAATTAGTTGTGTAAGAAAGGTGCATCTATATATACGGATTGCATCACGTGTAATCAACAAAAACAATTCTAAGATACATATACAAATAAAGCGGTGTTTTTTAGGCATTTCTTGCATCAAAATAATTGGTATTAAAAAAAAACTAAATTTCGAAAGAATACAAATACATAAAAAAATTATTAAATTATTCTAAAAAATCGATTAAATTCTCTTAAAGTAAAAACTGACATAACTATTTTTCTCATTTTATAAACAGTGAATTTAGAATATTTTAAAAAAATATAAACTAAAAAGTGTCTAAATAAAATCAGTGCTTTAGTTTATACTGCAATTTTAAATTTTCAAATTACTTTAACTCGCCTTTAGCGGATTAATTTCTGTAGTTATTTAGCCTTTTACAAAATGAAAGGTCATTAAATTTGTGTGGATATATGAAATTAAATAAAAATGCATGCAGGTACGCATACACATGCATAATACACATGCATAATATCTTTGTATAATACCTTTATTATTCAATGAGAAAAAATTGATAGATTTTTCTAATTTGGAAGTCTGTTTGGAATATTTTGTCAAAGACTTTGTGTAATTTCTGGTAATTGGTAATGTTAGTAATGGCAATATTATTTACTTATAAGGAAACATTTGGTATTCATTGGCCGAGCAGCGAGTGCTAGTGTCAGTTGAAATTTATAAAAATTTCCTCTTAAAACAATTTTTCAGTAAAATAGGTTTCTCAATTCCAGTACACTCTTTGTAGTATTGAATGGGCCGTTTACTTCCTAACCTTTTCTTTAAAGTAGTATGGAAAAGTCAACAACTTCATTATGTCATTATTTTCTACTTGAGTTACATGTGATATCCGTTTTAGTTATTACCGCTGTTGAAAGTCCTCAAGTGATGTCCTTTCTTTTATTTGGCAGTTCTTTATTTATGATTCTGTAGCACGAATCAACAAGATTAAAAGAAGAATGGTCTTGGCCAAGACCCACAAGTTTCATTCGTTTAAAGCCATGTTTAGCCATTGATCTGAGAAAGCGGTTGTACACAGTAGACGGTTTAGATATTTCTGAAAATGTCCATCCATAGGAAAGCCTTGATGAGATGAGCTTATTTAAGAATGTGACTTGTGTTTTCAGGTTAATGTTTTGGTTTTGTAGCAATTGGTGGTGTTGGACGAAACTAACCCCGTTGCAGACTATTCTGTGATCAGTGTCCTTATTTCTTGTACTAAATTTTTACAACTGATCTATAAAGCGAGGAAAAATATTAACAACACATTAAAAAAATAATGTAAGAAAATTATTTTGTATTTCTTTTTCCTTCAATTCCTCTTTGTTTAATGATATAATTACAGCGGGTATCAATTTGCTCATTAAATACTTAGAGAGATTAGTATATATATATATATATATATATATATATATATGAGTGTGTGTGTGTGTTTGTGTGTGTGTGTGTCTGAGGTTCGGAAAAGAGTTAAACCCAGAGTTACAAACTCACATCCATACAATTAAGTATATATATATATATCTTTATATATATATATATATATATATATATAAAAGGCTCAAACACTAATATTCCATGGTTATAATTTATTACATCAGAATCGTAATATATATATATATATTTTATATATATATATATATATATATATATATATATATATATATATATATATACGAGTATATTGACCACTAATATTATCTCTCTCTCCCTCCCTCTCTCTCTCTCTCTCTCTCTCTCTCTCTCTCTCTCTATATATATATATATATATATATATATATATATATATAAACTGTAAATATGTGCTTCAAACATATATGTGTAATTACTAATATATAATTTATAGGTACATTGAACACTGTTTTGTCTACACCAATGATTAAATAAATTGTTGTTTACACACCTGCATGTGTACGCAATCACTCGCATATATGGTTGATAGTATCTCTTTATTTAGACCATTTACGCACACAAACATACACACACACACACACACATATATATATATATATATATATATATATATAATAACCAGAGTATCTATTATCTCTCTCTTTCTTTTATATATATATATATATATATATATATATATATATATATATATATATATATATATATAAAGTGAGAGAGAGAGAGTGAGAGAGAGAGAATGAGAGAGAGAGAGTGGGGGAGGGAGCTTGGACCTTCCAGTAATATCTTTTACCTGACCCCGTTGCCTTGACTCTCTCGCCAGCGGACCTTGCAATTTTACATATATATATATATATATATATATATATATATATATATATATAAATGGCAGATTAAATATAAATGTGTATTTCCTTCACTTAATTTTACTTGCTTTATTTTCACTAGCAGTATTAGTTGTAAAAGTAATATTATCTTAAATTTTCTTATTAGATAAATCTTATCGGCCATTATTAATTTTTCATTGGTATTTTATTTTAATTCCAATTGTTTTTAATCGCAACTATTTAGTCAAGTAAACATTCTTCGAGAGGCCTGCCTCTGTACAATGGCTGCAAGATCTTCGGTCTGCTTGAACCATCGATATTGAAGATTTAATGTAATTATATAAACGTATTTCTCTTTTTGTTTATCATGCTCTAGTATTCGTATCAATATTATATTGAAGAAAACATATTCAATTATCAGTTTTTTACTATATATCTGTTGACTAACGGTCGTAGAATAACGGCCCGGTCAGTTACAACAGAACGCAACTAAAATTAAGATGGAAGAAATACTAAAATAAAAGAATATATATAGTAATTGCCTGTAATATGAAACGTAAATATGAAAACATTTTAAGTAAATGTTGTTTAACAATTGAAGACCAAAATTGATAGTGTTATTGTAGTCAATATATTATGTGATATTTTTAAAAATAAAATATCT
>OZ038520.1:6033651-6051151 GCA_964036315.1 Acanthosepion esculentum
GGCATTCGCGGATAGAATCATAGACGCCAATAAAATTTTAGCTTCTAAATACTTTTTATAGTATTATATTCTGTATAAATTATTAAATAACACAAATCATAATAATTCCCATACCCCGTAATATATATATATATATATATATATATATATATATATATATATATATATATATATATATATATATATATATATATGTATGTATGTATATATATATATAGACATAAAGACGCAATAACACCTCCACACATATATTTATTCATATATATGTATATAATGCGAATTTTAGTGTGTCACACGTTTTCAACTTAAAGGGCCATAACTCGCTATCTTTCAATAGCTCATTTCAAATGAAAAAGATTACTGTTCTTAAATTACAGTATTTCAAAATAGAATTATCTGTGTTTTCAGTTTTACTCCTAGATGTCGTGGCCCAACATATCATACGATTATGGAATCAAGCCGATTCCGTGAGGAAATTAAAAACATTCCGGGCTGGTTTCCGGATCGGCAATCCTGAAATTTTAGCTTTCCCAGTTTTCATCAGTACGATTGTTTTCGGTTTCCACCATTTTGGCTTTCTACTTATAAAAACAATTAAAGGGACACAACTCTCTAACTTTCAATAGCTCATGCTCAAATGAAAAGAAATACTGTTCTTAAATTACAGTTTTTCAAAATAATATTTTCCATGTTTTCAACTTTACTTCTAGAGGCCGTAGCCCAACATATCATGCCATTTTGGAATCAGACTGACTCCGTGAGCAAATTAAAACATCTCGGGTCGGTTCCGGACCCGTAATCCTGAAATTTTGGATTTCCAATTTTTCATTACTGTCATCGTTTTCAGGGAATTTTTTACGTGATTTTTTGTACGATAATACTTTTTATAACTCTGAAATTAATTTGGGAATAATCGAAATTAACTGCTAAAGTCACCCATGAAATAATAATAATTCTTTGTATGAAAAGTAAGGACCTATGTACATCAAAATGTCCCAAAAATTAAGTGGCGGCAGAAGAATTATCGTTGAACTTTTAAAAAGTAAGCTTAAATATTAATGCAATACTTAAATGCAGCTGTGAATTTTGAGATCTTCTGTAGTTTATTGATGCCCATCATATTTACTCCTTCCTACTTGTGATGAAGGCCCAATCAAGAGCCCTCCACAGGAGCTAGCTTAAATGCCACTAACGAATATATATATATATATATATATATATATATATATATATATATATATATATATATATATATATATATATATATATCAAGCGTTTCCGTATATTTAACGTTTTCGATGCAAACTATAACTGACGGTTATTGTATTTCTCCCCACACCCTTCCCCCTCGATTCATAACACTGACTCAATCAGTTATTAATCTGGACATGTTCCTACTAAGGAGTTTTCCCATTCTGTCATTCGCTCACACACACACGTGGGCGTGTGCGCGGGAGGTATGGCTGGGGGTTGGAGAGAGAGGAGCATGAGGAGAAAAGAGACATTTTCCACCTACGCTTTGTCTTCACTACATCTAAATAACTTGGATAGATTGTATTAGGCCAGCCTGCAGATGAAAGTTTGTCATGAAAATCAGCATTCCAAATTATGGCTTTTATTTGGGCTCGAACCTTTAACCCATTAACCTAACGAGATCCTTTGTTGAAATTAAGATGGGACTCGCTATAATCAAATAGTTCATTGGGGCAAGGAATTTATTAATTTTAACGCCTTCAAAACGAAACCGCTCGTTTTAATCGTCTGAGAGAACCCTTTTTACCTTCCATCAGCATGGCTGATGCTAACCTCCAGAAGAGTTATTCAGTCTTCTCGGACTTACGTTTTCAGCTGACATGAAGTGGATTGATTATATTGAATCAAATGCTAAATATACTGCTAGGAGACTTGGTTCACTGTGTCGTACTAGACAATTTTTCACGTTTGAATCTGTTTTACATATTTATTCGAATATTGTTGCCATATCTGGCCTGGTGCTTCTGCTATGTATTTGATAAAATCTAAAGAAGAATCTGTAGTGTTATTGGTTCTTAACTGGCATCTCATTTTTAATGCACTTCCCCACTGCTGTAACGTAACTTCTCTGTGTCTTTTCTATAAACATTTATATAATCAGTTTCATGTTAGCAAAAAATACATAATTTAAATATTTTTTATAAAATTAGATAAATACAATATCGTATAATATTGGCTTCAGTCCCTTTCCCACCTCCGTGACGAGCTTCCCTGAGCTTTTTTTTATAAATACTTTCATAGTAAATGGTCTGATGAACTTTCATCTGTGGTACGTAGACTTTATGAATTTGTGAACAATACTAGCTTGGCGCTAAGGTCCCATCATTTTACTGCTGAAATGGCTATATACAACTGTAAGTCTATGCTAACAGTTTCTTCTGTCGCACTTCTCGCTTCTGGAACTCTCTCCTAGCTTCTTCCTCCCCCTATTCAACTTTGACCTTCAAAGAATTAAATGTAATTTCAATTGTTATCTTCTGTTTTCTTAATTTCTGTTCTTTTATTGTCCTCTCACTCGGTGTTTTTGTTCTCATATTCTCTCACACTCAATAACCTCTTCCGCCTCAGTGGCTTTATTGCTATGCTTGGATAATCATGCATTCGTCCTGTCGTTACATTTTATTATTATACCTTTTTCTTTATTTTCCCCACATTTATTTTCTTTTTTAGACATGGTTATAAATTCTAATACCCGATCCTCTTCTATTAAAGCGGGTGCCAGTCAAGAATTTTAAGATGATTGTTTAAGTTTACGTGCCCGTTCTTAATTGCATACACAATGTCAAATTTTATTAGACAAGATAATTCTTTTACATTTTTTCAAATGACATGTCTTTTCAGGACGTAGGTGATCATGGCTCTCCACAGTTTCCTTTTCTTTATTATCTGTAAATTTCCATGGCTTCTTGGGAAAGATAATGAAGTGGTTTCCTGTTGTCTTCTCCGCGTATTTGAATTCAAGGTCATTCTTCGCGATTATTTGCAATTCAAGATTAGATATTTTCAGTATACTCTCCCATTTTAACTTCCTAAGTGCAAAAAAAACAAAAAAAAAACAAACAAAAAAAACAAAAACAAAAACGGAACAGACTAGGCAAGAATTTGAACTCAGCTCGACGATTTTACTTTTTGTGGCTATAATTTATATGCTAGATGCATGTGCATTTATTGTGCATTTATTTTTTCCAATAAAATTGGCGTAAATCTTTTTCGTAATTTTTAGATGAATTATTATTATTATTATTATTATTATTATTATTATTATTATTATTATTGTTATCATTATAGGGATCAACATATATATTTTACTGGCAATGTTTTGGCCGTTGTACCTCCTATCTTCTTCAGGCGTCTATCTTCGTACTCGGTAACCTCCTTGGAATTTTGGACAAAATTCTGGCGAATTAAAACGTTACTTAAACATAGTGGATTCCCTATCAGCTGTGTGTTCAATTCTTGGGTCTGTGTTCTAACCTAGGAAGGGTTACTGAATGAAGAATAACCAAAACGGAGTTTGGAAATGAAATGGTAATCTTTATAACATCAACATAATACAATATTCACCAGCCACTAGTTGGTGGACTACTTAGACAGCATGCAACACCCACTTGCAATAGTGTCCAATGTATTTATGGGGGTTGGGATATACCCATTAGTTTTCATAGGTTCGGCATATAAAAGTCTGGTTGTACTGAAAAGTCACATGCAGTTTAGTGGAAGAAACGTGCAAGCAACACAAAGGTGAACAAGACAGGTGAGTATTAATTGATATGCAATATAACCTAGAGCATAGAAAGCGGAATAAGACCAACTGACCCACCTGGATTGGGTTCTGTTCGAAATACCGGAAATGTTAAAAAGACAAGCACTTGAAAAAGGTTTAAGGATACAACAGAATACGCGTTGTGAGTATACCAACCAAGGCGAGCACGTTAGACCCAATAGTAAAACATATGACAAAATTACTATTGCCTAACATATATTGGTAACATTTTCAGGGCACATGATGCTGACTATAAATAAATTAACTATCAGATTTGAAACCCAAAACAGAAGAAAAGTAAAATGAAATAAAGAGAAATGTTATTTTTTTTACAAATCTAGAAATCGGGAAAATGTCTGACAATGAAAGTGAATTAGCCCAAAACAGTTTTTATTTAAATTTTTTTTTATATACCCACCATAGACAAACTTATTTCGTCTATCAACCTGAAAATTTAAGAAATCTTTTTAAAGAAAATGAACCTTCTGACTTTAAAAATAAATCTGATCGATAGACAAAAGAAGATACTGCTTAAAATAAAAAAGAATATATATATATATATATATATATATATATATATATATATATATAACACTTATACACATCGTACTCACTCACTCCCTAATGAGCCAATTGATAACACACACCCACAGCAATATACACGCTTACACATACCATACTCACTCACTCCCTAAGAACCAAATAATACGTACACACACACACACACACACACACACACACACACACACACACACACACACACACACTTAAAAGAGACACATCCCCTCTCCAGGAACCAATAAAACTGCCAAACTGACCAAGGGAATTCAAACTAGCATGAATCCATCCAGCTCTTATCTCAAATAACAACTTAAAAGAGACTGTTTGACCAACACAAGGAATGTTAAAAAATTCATGTTAAAAGATAAAAAAATACAAAACAAATGAAAACTACAGACAAAAGTTCATTTTCTCCATCAAGACATTCATTTCTGTAGTTCACTGCTACCAGCAAGCAGAAATATTTTTCTCCTGATGATGGCCATGTTGGCCGAAACTAGTCGAGGAATCTAAATGGAATAATAATAATAAAAACGAAAGAATATTAATCTACAAGCCAGTGTGTCTGAAGATTTTAATTTTTATAACTTTTATTGTTCAATATATATATATATATATATACATATACATATATATATACATATATATATATATGTATATATATATATATATATATATATATATATATATATATATATATATATATATATATACATATATATATACATATATATATATATATATATATATATACACACACACACACATATATATATATAAATATATAAGAGAGAGACAAAGAGAGAGAGAGAGAGATTAGCTATATATATTAAACTATATATATATGTGTGTGTGCGTGTACGCTTAACAAAACACGTCGACCAGTAAATTACTAGAGAATAAGACGTTCTAGACGAGTAGATTTTTGCAAATATGTTGTGCGAGACAATTTTTCTCTCCAGAATCGATCTTAAGTATTCATAAGTCTACCATTTGTGCATACTTAGAATATTGCTGTCAAATAGGGCCCGGTGCCCCTGCTATTTATCTTGAGCTCTTTGATAAAATCCAAAGAAGAATCAACAATATTATTGGTTCTGATCTGGCAGCTCGGCTTCAGTAACTTTCCTACCGCCGTAAAGTCGTCTCTCTGTGTCTTTTTTTATATATACGTTCGTGGTAATTGTTCAGATGAGCTCTTCGCTATGTTGCATAGAATTTTTAAATTTAAGCACAATACTAGAGTGGCGTCGAGATCTCATCAATTTACATTTGAGCTGGCTAGATGTAACCATAAATTCTATGATAACAGTTTTATTTTCTCGCACTTCTCACTTGTGGAACTCCCTTCTGTGTCCATGCTTTCCAGCCAATTTTAATCTGCAAAAATTTAAATGCAATGTTTATCTGCTGTCCTCCTGATTTCCGCTTCCCGGTTATTTTTAATGTTACTATTCCTAATTTTTTCACAGCATTGTGTTTTAGTCGCTTACTGCTCAGCTTGGGGTCATACCGATTAAAAAAAAAAGTACTTATTATTTTAAAACAAATAGAGTATCAATAGTTAATAGATAAATAAAAGTTCAAATGATTTATTTTCCGATATATATATATATATATATATATATATATATATATATATATATATATATATATATATATATAAAATACCAAACGGGTCTAATATAGATAGAGATAAAACGAACAAACACAGTGCCATACAAACTCTCTTCAATTCTCAAGCCAGGAAGTGATAAGCTAGAGTAATGTGATTTAAGACACCAGATTAGTTTTGTCTTTCTTTTATGTATTTGTGTGTGTGTGTGTGTGCATGCGTGCGTGAGTGAGTGTGCGCGCGCACAAACACACACACGCACACACACACACACACACACACACACACACACACACACACACACACACACACACACGCACACACACACGCACGCGCGCACACATGCATATATTTCTTTCATTCTAGACCGTGGCAATCTATATAACGAAACAAAGGTGAAATGCGTAGTCAAGTCAATAAAACTGTTTTACATGTTGTCTGATATATATATATATATATATATATATATATATATGTGTGTGTGTGTGTGTGTGTGTGTGTGTGTGTTCGATGCAAACATATCTAGAGTGTCAGTTTATCAAGACATGAATTTAATTCAACTCACCTCCTTCCACCCTCTGACCTCGTCTTTCATTTTTCTACTTTAGCTTAGATATGACTTTTAATTGGTTAATCCGGACATGCCCATTTTAATTCTGACCTTGGGCCATGACTCTTTTTAATTTTCAAAAGAGGTAACGATATATTTTCAAATTTCGCAAATACATCATTTTTATCATAAGTTATCTACCATCGCTCGAAGAGGAACAATTATAGTTCCGAAATATGAAAGTTTTTGTGTAGCGATGTAAAATGTTTTTATTGTAATCTATTATAAAGAAAATATTTTAGTAATATATATATATATATATATATATATATATATATATATATATATATATATATATATGTGGATGAAAAGGCCATCTGTATGGGGTAATTTGTTTAGGTTTCATTGATTGTAATTCACTTATATACTCTATAATAAAAATTATATTGAGCTCTCTTTTGTAGGTCAGATATAATATTTTATATTGATAGGATCTACTAGGATTACTCACACATGGATTCTTTCACACACACACATATATATATGTGTGTGTGTGTGTGTGTGTGTGTGTGTGTGTGATGTACAAACCAGTTTTGGGAAATATAATAAGATCTGCCTGTTAATTTTTTTTTTATTCCAATTTTAGAATAAGATGTAATAACATCGGGATTAAAATGTGAATAAAATTTTCGGAAGATTAGAATTTGTCCTGATTTGTTCGTTTATTTTCGACTCTCAGTCATTATCCAGAACTGTGTGCTGTCCGTGTGGTAGACAAGATTTCTTTTTTTTTTTTATTTTAGTTTTTCTTAGTACGATGTTTTTTTTGGAATTGGTGATCGTTGGAATTGTAATCAGTTCAAAGTTACTTGATATGCAATGATTAAACCGAAGAGCTTCTATTGAATATTTATGCATAGTTGTTGGTTTGTATGCAAATTAAATATGAAATATATTTGCTCGTTTGATTCTATACGAATTCGTAGCTTAGATAGATATTCAAGCACATTTTGAAGTGATCGTTCCATTTGAAAAGATAGCTTTAAATTAAACACCTTTAGGCGCGTCATTATATCTATCTTCAAATGTAATCGCTTGTTTGTTTTATCGCTCAAAGAAATCAGTGTGTATTTTAACTTCCCTTTCAAATCGCTGCTTGACCCGAATTCAACTTTCCAACAAGAAACGTTCGAAAAAGAAGTTTATTCTCGTATCATGATCGTCTAGGATGTGTAATAAAAAGAAATGGAATTTTTTGTTTCTTTCTTTATTGTTTTCTCGTTTATTTTGTTTATTTATTTATTTATTTTAATTTAATTTTATTTTTAGTCTCGCTTTTTCCTTCTTTGTCGTTACTTTTCCGGCGTATCTGATCAAAAACATAACATTTCGATATTGCAGTGTAATATCATCAAATGGAACTAGACTCTAATTAACTATCTTTCGTTTTATGTTTTCATTATTTTTCATTTAAAACAAAGATTAAAGCAACAACAACAACAACAACTAGACTAAAAGATAGATAAACTGTAAACGCATCCTTTGCTTGATGCATCTAACTTCTTTTTATAGATTATTTTAAAGTGTATATTTTCACGTTCACTATTTTTCTTTCTTGACGCCTCACAATCTCAGACACATATCGTATGTTTTACGATATCCGGTTCATCTTTATCCACGCGCAAAATTTGATTTTATTGTTTCCAATTTCCCTTTGCGCGTGGAAAAAGAAAGGAGTCGGAGTCAGCGTTAAAATAAGGACAGACAGTAAGCGTGGAATTTTTCTGAGATATCGAGAAAGCGCGGGTGCTTCAATTTTTTTTTTCCTTGACGTCAGAGTCGGCGTAAATATTGCTTGACTGTAAACCGCTCTATTGAAATACCTTTTTTTCTTTTCTTTTTCTTTTTTTTTAAACGATAAAATAAAGATATACGTGCATGTGAGTTAAAACAAATAAACACAAAGACACGTGCGTTTCTTACTGTCTGCGTACGTGTGCGTGTGTGCGTAACTGCCCGTCTCGTAGTTGGGCATATATGAAGAATGATGTATAAGTAAAGTGCGTGGAACTGGCTATGAATGCGTGCGCTTAGGAGCGAGAGTGCGTGCGCGTTCGAGCGTTCTAATATTAATAGGTGTGAGACTAGCTGTATTTGAGTATGTGCATGCAGGTTCGAGTATGGTTTGTGTTAGCTTGACTGTCTATTTTGTACGAGTATGACCATGGGTAGTGATTTTCTAAGCAATGCTTAGATGTGGCACAAGGCCGAGATTGTGAGGCACCCAGTGAGGATCGAACTCACTACTCAGTCGTAATTGATCTAGCAAGACAAGCTTTCTAACCATTACACCACGTCGAGGTGCTTCCAGAGTATGACCGTGGGTATGAAGTACATTTGAGTCTGTTCATGTATATGTATTTCTGTACACCTGCACGCGTATCATCGTGGACGCGCATATATGTGACTGAAAGTGTACGTGGGCGCGTATTATTCTTTTTTTTTTTTTTTTTGGTGCATTTCTCTCCCAGACTCTGTTATTTCTACTGCCACCCCCACCCACAAGATTACGTGAATATGTACATACGAACATTTCAATGGTATTTTTCTTTATTTGTTTTGTATCATTCCCCGAAAACCATTATTTATTTTTATTTTTGCATTCTTTCAATTTTTTCCGTTTTTGATTCTTTCAGTGTCTTTTTCTTTCTTTGTTTTTATTAACTTGTTTTCCCTCTTCTATTTCCAATCTTTATTTATTTCATTTATTTATTATTTATTTATTTCATTTATTTATTTTTAAATTTTGCTTATCATTTTCTTTGTCTATAATTTTCTTTTTCTTTTTCTTTCTTTCTTGATATTTTCTATTTCTTTCTTTTTTTCTTTCTTTCTTAATATTTTCTATTTCTTGTTTTCTTCTTTCTCTCTTAATATTTTCTTTTTCTTTCTTTCTTCTTTCTTTCTTTAGTTTACTCGTTTACTCATTAAATATAAAATCTTAATGTTTCCTCTTCTAATTAATTTTTCTTTCTCTACACACTTTTTTCTCTGTTTTCTTCTGTTTTATATTATTCATACATTTTTATTTATTCTTTTTCTTTCCTTGTTCTTCCTTCTTTTTCTTTTATTTTCCTTCATTTCATTAACACTTTCGTTTCCTTTCCTCTTTCTTTCCGTTTTTTATTCTTTCTTTCTTTGACTTAGATGTTTTTTATAATGAATTTTATTTTTTCTCTCTTTTTTCCTTCCAATTAATTATTACATCTCTTTCTTTATTTTTCACTCTTTTTTTATTATCTTTCTTTATATAAATTATTCTATATTTCTTGCATATGTTGCTCCACAGTTTTATATTTGCACAAGATTGCTTAATACGGCAGGAGAACCATTATAAAAGTACAATATTCTTCCAAGTATCTAAGGAGAATTTACTTTTTGTTCATCTTAGAAAATCAGCATTCAAAATCCCATTTTTTTATCTGAAGTCGAACGCCGACTTTTGATGTAACAAAGAAAGGCACGATTATACATTTGTAGATTTATTTGTTTTAATTCCTTTTTTTTCTTCTTCGATTTTCTTCTTTCTTTCTTTCTTTCCTCCTTTGTTGTCTTACTTTTTCATCCTTCCTTTTTTCTTTCCTTTCACTTTTCTTGTTTTCCTGTTGTTTTGTACTATTTTACTTTTTTATGTTTCCTTATATATTATTTCCACATAGCCATGTAGAAAAAAAAGCGCTCATAAGGTTTAACAGCAAAAACCTCAACAGATATGATCACTTGATTCAAAATGTCCCCCATCAAACGAAAAGGCCCCCAAATGCCGTCAGCCATTTTTCAAGCGTTCTGTTCAGATTCATTGTAACATAAGCGCATCTATCACTTAACCAATATATATATATATATATATATATATATATATATATATATATATATATATATATATATATATATATATATATATATATATATTTCATCCCTTGAATACAAACTTACAATGACTCATCCAGAATTTTTTTCTGAATTTGTACGAATCATTAGAGCATTTTACTGGATTAGAACAGACCAAAACAAAATGGAAACACAATTCAAAGCTGTAGGAAAGGACTTCATTGTCCATTTTTTTCTTTCTTTCTGCCTCCCCTTCTCCTCGTGTCTTATTCTGTCACTCTCTTCCCATATCTCTATCTCTTCCACCTCTCTCTCATTCCATTCGCTCTCTTTCCCTTTCTTTGTGAAGTGCGTATAGTATCGCCTGCACACATTCATTTAGATAGTTACAAGTACGCATTGGGATAGAAGTGCTTATGTATTTTGGAATATGGTAATGCTAATCATAGCCATTTCCCTACAAGGAAACATTTATACACTTATATATGCACAGCCAGCTAAAAATATTTTTTTCGTAAGTAATACTGAATAAAATATAATTTATAATTATTATTATTTTCTTTACAATGTTTCTTTTTCGATTGTTCATTCACATAGAATTTGTGAAAACATCTATTTCAGGCCGCCTCGTTTAGCTTGATCGTTAATGTGCTAGGTTAATCTAAGAATTAACCATTAATGCCGAATGATTAGCAAACCATTTTACTAGTTCGGTCATTTACTGAATTCATTCTTCATTATTGTAGTGCAGTGCAGTGATTACCATGATTGTCTTGCAGACGAATTCACTAGTTTATTAAGTTCGTTCATATTAGAGAGTCTTACATCTCTTGCCTTGTACAAGACAATGCTAAGTTTAAAATATAGCTTTGCTTTGGTCAGACACTTGTGTGTTTACTATTGGCTCCACCAAATTTTGTTCTATTGTAGTCTTTTATTTATATATATATTTAGAAGATTGGCACAACACAATTATTATGCACGCATTTATTCCGTTTAAAATAGTGATTCTTATTTTAAACGTTTATTTTTTTTTCTTCCGTTGATAATAATATTTACAAGAAAAATGTGTTAGCAAAGTTTATAATAAAGAGAAAGAATAGTAAGATATATAATCCGGTGTTCTTTTTTTATTTTTACAAAACAGTGCTCAATGAAAATCTACAGAGCATAAATATTATAAATTTACTAATTTAAAAATATAGTTCCATCGCTACACAGGAATTACCATGTTTCAAAAACAGAAACTAAAAACTTCAAATTCAATTATAGAATTAAAATAAAGTCCCTAGTCGTGTTTCATTTTCATGCGAATTTTGGAATAACTTACTTTGAAATTTACTGAGTTTTATAAGCACATACATTCATAATATTAGTTTCTAAGGATACGAGGAAATTCAATCATTTTGACAAGGGGTGGTAGGGTATATATATATATATATATATATATATATATATATATATATATATATATATATATATATACACAGACATGCAAACAAATTCCTGCATTGCTCCCTACAATCTCATCATAACTGAAAAAATACTAAATAAAATTTCATTATTTAAATCCAATAAACTTTATTCCAAGTGCCAAAACAAGAAAATTCACGAAAGAAAACTGTACAGAATAAATAAATGACATTATAAAATAATAAAATAAATAAATAAGCAATTTATGACTATATATGACCGAAAACATTAGCTCTGAACATAAAACTAGAAAGAACCAGTTTCCTCCTTCACCTATTTTCTTTAATTCCCGAAGTAACCTATATAGAGAGCCGACTAAAAAAGCAGTGACACTAGGTCTAAAAATCGCAGCTTGGTGTGTATTTGACAGTCACCATACAGTGTTGATTCTCATGTCCACGCTCTATCTTTCCCGTTTCTCTCTCTCCCTGTCTTGTCGTTTCTCTCTCTCTCTCTCTCCCTGTCATATATATATATATATATATATATATATATATATATATATATATATATATATATATATATGTAAAAGACAATAGGAAAACTGTAATAGACGTCGGACGAAACGCGTCGGCAACTATTACAGTTTTCCTATTGTCTTTTATATTTATAAATATTGTCTTTTTCTACAGGTTAACTCTGAGACATTTTTCATATATATATATATATATATATATATATATATATATATATATATATATATATGAACGGAAGCTTGGTTAAAGACCAACGAAAGATTATTGTCCATGAGTTTTGTTCATTTCTTCAGTTCTAATCATTTTTGTCAGATCGAAACTAAGCTGGAATATAAAAAGTTCAATATTTCGTAAGCTTTCGTCTTTTGTAAACTATTATCAAATAATTTTCTTAGGCATTTATACTATGATCAGAATGAGTCTAGAGGTTTAGTTTTTAAATTATTTTATTTATATTCAGAGTATCTAACACAACAGGGAGAGTGTCAGTGTTAATCTTAAGATACACCTGATCATTTTATTGTTTTTAAAAAGATTATTTAGTTTAATAAAAAAAAAACCTTTAGAGAAGAGTAATCCAGTAACAAAACAAATGAGAAGACAAATAAAAGAGCTGAAAAGAGCCTAAAGAAAAGCCAGAGTTCGCCATCCTCTGAGCCCTTCTGCCTTACAATGTGGTGGCTGTTGACATCTCTACACATCCAACTTAGGACTCATTTCACAGAAAAGTAAATGGCGATAAACACCTCAATACTTGGCAACAAGTTCCGATTTATTTTAATAACTAGTCTGTGTTCTCTTTCACACCGATGCTCTTGGAATAGGCATGAATCTGTCCCTTTCCAAATATCTATTTATGGGCTAAATAGTAGAGTAGAGTAAGCTGTCTACCTTTGGGTATTAACTTGTTTAAGAGAAGGAAAAATCTGGAATTTAAACCGTGGAGAGATCAATGGGAGACTACACCACTGTTTTTATCAAGAATGTTTGGCAATTCACCTTTAATAAAGAAATGGAATCTATGAATCGTCATGCTCACCTGTCCTGGATGGACATGATATATTAAAATATAAAATAAATTCGATAAATTTATTTAAATAACATTATTACATGTTGTTATACCTTAAATTCATACACTATATTATTTACCTTACACCGGCTCCCATCAGCAAACTTTTTCCCTCAGCAATTAATCTAACTGGTTTTCTGTTAATTTTCTATCAAACGTTCAAAACTGTACAATGAGAGCTACGAACCATAAGGTTTCGCGCTGAATGCATTTACCTAAAGTAGGCCGGAGAATATAACGACCGAAATTTAAATATAAAGTAATAATAATAACGATGAAGAAAGTGAAAACTAAAGAGAATTACTTTCTGTCTATCGTCATTTGTTTGTCGATATGGCCTGTTTGAGTAATTATCTTCTCTGTGCAAACAGCATCTTCTTCTTTTTTTTAATTCGCTAAACTGTTTCCTTTCAAAAGCCGTATCAAATATTTGTGGAAAATAAAGATAATCATATAGTATGTGTTTAATTGTAAAGCGTAAACTATGTCCTTGCTTCCTTGTAAACACTTTGACTTCTTTGAGTCGAGTTGTTTTTCTCAAGGTAATTAATATTTTTCCTCCAGCTATCCAATATTTTAGAAATGGTAATCATTAGCTGGTAGGAAACAAATTACAGGTATTGTAAGACTTTTAAAAAAGTATGAAAAACATTTCAAGTTTTTTTGTTTTTTGTTTTTCTCTCTATGATATTTTCAATTTAACAAAAGCTATAAATCATCTAGTAATAAAGAAAACAATAATGTAAACAATTGCTTATAGCTGCCAGGACATAGAACTCTGCTCCAATTTAGAATAATGACGCTTCATACAAACGATAGCGGATCCAATGGGTTTTTGTTGTTTTTTTTGTTTTGTTTTTTTAATAATTCAATCTATACATTAAGAAACCTGTCAATGCACTTTAATATCACCATTATTATGCAAATTTCAAAACTTTCAGTTGAAGATATGTAAGTTTAAGCATTGGATCGAACTACTGGTAGTATCTTCAGGGCAGACGTGACACGGCATCGCTGAGTGAAGGGGACATCTTAGTCTTAAGTCAGCAGCCAGATTCGATCGAATTAACGGTCGTACGTCTGTAACCAAGTTGGAGGACATCGGTTATGGTGTACGAGAGAGAGAGAGAGAGAGAGAGAGAGAGAGAGATGGATGGAACCCGCCAGGTTCACTTGCCCAAGACACGCTACGCAGTAATAAATATCTCACCGGCTCTCAACACAGATATTGTCACGCAACCGAGACATATGGGGGGGTTGTCAGGTAGAAGTGATTACACATGATGATGATGATGTTGATGGTGGTGATGGTGGTGGTGGAGATGATGATGAGGATGATGATGATGATGATGGTGGTGGTGGTGATGGTGGTGATGGTGGTGATGGTGGTGATGGTGGTGTAGATGATGATGATGATGATGGTGGTGGTGGTGGTGGTGATGGTGGTGGTGGTGGTGGTGGAGATGATGATGATGATGATGATGATATATTTCAGTAAGATATGTTGTCTCTCCTTGTAAGATACCGTATAATTAGATATATAATAAATTGCATTTCCATGTGTACTAGTAATCCAGTAATGCTAAGCGAACACACACACACACACACACACACACACACACACACACACACACACACACACACACACACACACACACATATATATATATATATACACACATACACAATAGGTCACATAGAAGTCTTAGTAATTTTTTACGTCATATTCCTTCAGGCGATAGTTTCTCTACAAGGCGTCTTTTTTAATATCTGGCAACTGACATACATTTTTAAGAAAGATAATGGAGCGGTTTCCAGTGGTTTTGAACTCAGAATTACCCTTCTTATACGATGTCTGTACCCCCCCCCCATCCAAAAAGACTAAAAAAGTACCAACTTACCCTTCTATTTGAACGACGTTAGGGGGAAGGAGAAATGAATGCATGCATCCCCCAAGCGAAGTAGTGCGAAAGTAAATGCAATAGAGTAGGCGCCAATTACACTCTCAGCGCTGATAACCCTTACACTAGAAAGGTACATAAAAATATATATATAACCAGCTAAGACTAATTATATCATTTTCAACATCACACGCATTTTTTATATATATATATATATAGGCACAGTTAATACTAATCGTTATATTTAGCTGTTACACGTGGTTGTGTATACTTTCATTTTTTTAAACAGAGAAATGTATATCTACCGGCCTAGAGATGAGAAGTTTTATTAAAGAAAAATTTCCCCCTGGACCGGAATCGAAACCGAAATTGAATTTCCCTTCTGCTTCGAAACAATTTCCAAGACAGGAATGCTTTATCTCTCAGCTACGAGAAGCCCTTACATAAAAGCAAAACTCAATTTACCCTGCTAACTTTACTTTTTTATTTTTTTATTATTTATACTCACAAAATAAAAAAACAAACAAACTAAAAACAAAAATAAAAAAAAAATAAAACGTTTAGAGTAATGAGAAATCATGTCGATTTTTTTAAATCCATAAATTAACATATATATATATATATATATATATATATATATATATATATATATATATATATATCGGTTTTGTAGTGCGTATTCGATTTATATAACGTAAATCATTCAAACGAAGAAACAAATACTGAATATAATTAGCTTCAGTATTTGTTTTTCGTTTGAATGATTTACGTTATATATATATATATATATATATATATATATATATATATATATATATATATATATATATATATATATATATATATATATATATATATATATATACAGGGTGTCCATAAAGTTCGTGTGCACTTTAAAAAAATTATAACTTTATTTGTATTTGCGATAGAAATAATTTGTAAAAAGGATTAGAAAGAAGTAAATCTATATTTTCTAAGGTTTTATTGAAATTTTATTTAAGTTTCCACATGTCCTCCATCATTAGCAATACAAAGGGTAATACGATTTTGCAGTTCACGGAAAACATTTGCCAACTTATTTACAGTAATGCCTGAAATCACATTAGTTATTTTAGCTATACTTAAAACTAGGTACATTAAACTTTATAACATTTTTTACAGATTATTTCTATCGCAAATACAAATAAAATTATGAATTTTTAAAAGTGCACACGAACTTTATGGACACCCTGTATATATATATATATATATATATATATATATATATATATGCATCTCCTCTTCAGTGGCTTTCTTGGCGCCATAATTTAAGTTCCATACACCGTTTCAATAAATACTTCAATGCTAATTGTTCTGATGAAGTTTCCACTATGGTACCTAGATTTTATGAATTAAAGCATCGTACTAGATTTGATCTTCAAAAATTTAAATTCAATATCAATCATTAACTTCAGTATTGTTAATTCTTGTTCTTTTATTGTCCCCTCTCCTTAATAGTTTTATTTTTTTTTATTTTCATATTCTGTAACACTCGGTAACCTCTTGCAAGATAGTGACTTCATTGGCTCGCTTGGAGCTGAAATGATAATATATATATATATATATATATATATATATATATATATATATATATATATATATATATATATATATATATATATATATATATATATAATTACTCATATTTATAACATTATATATATATATATATATATATATATATATATATATATATATATATATAATGTTATAAATATGAGTAATTATACTCGTCTGGAAACCTCTTTGGTCGGCGTATCCTGAGGATACGCGTAGGTGAAACCTAGGTAGTTTTGCCTGGCCCTTTAGGTTCATAGTTATATATATATATATATATATATATATATATATATATATATATATATATATATATATGGGTGAAATGTGCTATACGTTTGTATGGGGGTGGAAGAGCTCACGTTTGTAGTTAGAGACATTAAAGACATCAATACTGCAAGGTGACTGTTCAGTTTCACGGAGGGTGGTGTTAATTTCTATGACTACTGTCTTTCTATTTGTCTGTCCCTCTCGTTGTACATGCACACAGACACACAGACACACACACATACACTCATATATATATATATATATATATATATATATATATATATAAACATTCTTTTCCAGCG
>OZ038520.1:6056151-6061151 GCA_964036315.1 Acanthosepion esculentum
GTTATTTTTGACAATTTGTCAATGCACTTATTTCAATGCCTATACATTAATAAAATATAACAAACATTATTCAATGAAAATCTCAGATCAAAATTCATCAAATTATTTTGTCAAGCAGCGTATTTACTGAGATACAGTCTTATAGTAACTTTACATTACATCTCACAATTAGAGAATTTATTTACACACACGCCCCACCAAAAGAAACTTATTTGAAATAGTCGATGTATTATTCGTACTAATAACCTCACTTTTTATCATTTTTGACTGCTGAGTTCGCCGGCCTTGTTCTATATGTTACATACTCTGAAAGAAAGAAAGAAAGAAAGAAAGAAAGAAAGAAAGAATAACGGCAAGATAGAAAGAAAAGGTTACAACAGGAAGGAAGAAAGGAAGAAAGGAAGAAGGAAAATTGTATATTTCTGGATGCAAAATGAAGAGAAGGGTCAGAGGGCAAAGTTGCCCAAATATTGTTATCGCGACGACAAAGATGGAGATACAAATTTGAATAATTAAACGAATAATGATAATACTTTAACTCAAAATTATTGACTATTACAATTATTATTATATAACTAATCATTTATAATTATTTTATGTATATCAGCTATTTTTTCTCAATTTACTACAGGGTCCAAGTCTTATCTGACAGACCTGACAATATGTACCTTATTCTGCCGCGCCGAGCTATGAAGTGTTGGCGGAATATATGACTGAATTCAGAGTTATCCTTAATATAGACTTGCGGCCTACTCCAACAACCCCAAGATTAAAATATGCTGATACTGTCCTGCTATTTAACCCATCGCTGATGCGGGGCAGACAAAAATGTATTCACACTTTTCCTAAGGGCATTAGTTTAAAGGAAATACAACGGCGTCGGTAGCTAATTCTATTGTCCATTTCCATAATCGGTTATATATTTTGTGTAACATTTGTGTCTATGTCACCAGAAATGTCCACAACAAAGGGAGAGTTAATTGTCCACTTCCGGGTAGTGGACTCTTCTGATAACGTAGTGGAAATATAATTTTCTGTTATTTTAAACTTGACAAATAAAACGCGATAATTTATTTATATTTGAAATTATTTTTAGATTACAGATAGGTCTACTGTAACTCGGAAATAGAATTATACTTATAAAATATCAGATTTAAATTCTGTCTTCATTTTTATCTTACGCTTTAAAAAGTAGGATCAATAAGGAATGTTTCATTTTCAAATTATATTAAAATTTGGCATTTGTCTATCTATCTATCTATCTATCTATCTTGCTCTATTCATTATCTATCTATCTATCTATCTATCTATCTATCTATCTATCTATCTATCTATCTATCTATCTATCTATCTCAGTCTCTTCATATCTATCTATCTATCTATCTATCTATCTATCTATCTATCTATCTATCTATTAGTCTGTTCATATCTATCTATCTATCTATCTATAAAAGAATAGGAATCGAAGAGACAGAAGATAACGATTGACATTGCATTTAAATTTTTAAAGATCAAAGTTGACTGGAAAGCAAGAAGCTGGAAAAGAGTTCCACAAGCTGGAAGTGCAAGAGAAGAAACTGTACGCATAGAACATGCGGTTACATCTAGCCATTTCAAGTGTAAATGGTGAGACCTACCTGGCAATCTAGTACTGCACTTAAATTCGTAAAGTGTGCGTACCATAAAGGAAAGTTCATGAGAGCAATAACCATAAAAGTATTTATAGAAAGTGTACATGGAAGCTCGTTACGCGGCCGAGGAAGGGAACGAGACCAAATATTATATGATATTGTATTTATTTAATTTTATAAAACTTAAATTATATATTTTTTGCTAAAATAATACTGATTTTTTACGCTTAGAATTAAAATAATTACAGAGATTACTTATGAACACTTTTATTAATATTATTATTATTTTACAATATTGTCGTGCGACTTCCACTGTAGATCAAGTGACAACAAGTTTCTTCAGTGCTATAACGGATATGATCATCCTGTTTGCATCGAGTTCTTTCACCGCGCGTATCTGACGGCTTAAAATGGAGATCAGGTGGTCACAAATTTAGCAATTTCTTCGGAATTCGAAAGAATTTTAATAATGCTTTTGTTCGGATGTTTTTAATTCTTCCTCTAATTTCTAATTTTTCTAAACGTTTTGCAAGCTTTTGGGTTAGTCTTCCAATTGCGCCAATAATGATAAACGATTATTATTATTATTATTATTATTATTATTATTATTATTATTATTATTATTATTATTTTCTTTGATTTCTGGCGTTTACACATTTATTTCTGGGTCCCATCCAGGGAACTAAAGTTAGAAATGGCATTATTACACCCCCCCCCCCCCACCAAAAAAAATACATAGATAAAGCCCTTCGTAAAGTGTGGGCTGTACTTCTCAGAACAATTTGTTGTATCTCTTTGAGGCATGGACTTCCAGGAATCCCTTCAATTAGCCTACTGAATCTTTATTATTATTATTATTATTATTATTATTATTATTATTATTATTATTATTATTATTATTATTATTTTTATCATAATTATAAATCATTATTATTATCAGCATTATTATTATCATTATAAATCATTATTATTATTATTATTATCATCATCATTATAATTATAAATCATTATTATTATCATCATCATCATTATTATTATCAACATCATCATCATTATTATTATCATTATAAATCATCATTATTATTATTATCATCATCATTATTATTATTTTCATTATAAATCATTATTATTATTATCATCATCATCATTATTATTATCATTATAAATCATTTTTATTATTATCATCATTATTATTATTATCATTATTATTATTATTTAATACATCTGATAGGGTTATACTAGGCACAAGCACCACAATCAAATGTGTTTATTTGGCTGTGATATTATTAATTTAATAAATATTAAATCAGTATATGTATTATTATGATGATGATGATGATTTTCTCGGATTTCTGTTGTATACACATTTCCTTTTGGGCTCCAACAAGAGACCTAATGTCAGAAATGGCTTCATGACATTTTCCACTGATCAATTTTATAAAAAAAAAACTAAAAAAACTAAGATCACAAAATTTTACATAGATAAAACGTAATGTGTGAGCTGTACTTGTACAATGTTTCGTATTTCTTTAAGACATGAGCTACCACGGACCCCTTCATTGAGTCTATCGGAACCTTTTCCAATCAATTCGAGGACTCCAATTACAATTGGAATTATTGATGTCCCCATGTGACCCATTTCTGAGATTTCCATTTATTATTATTATTATTATTATTATTATTATTATTATTATTATTATTATTATTATTATTATTTGCTGTTGTTCATGCAATAGCTGCTCTTCCTGAGATGTTGATAATGTCGTAAAAACATGAAACAACTCCATACTTGGTTTTGTTGCGCACTTTCTCTGCTTCAGTCTTTTTCTTCATCCTCCGCCTTCCGCTTCATCCACAGCTCTCATTCAATAGAGGGTGTTGTGAGCAACAGCATTGTCTGGCTTGGCTGGAGATTTTAATGAAATTCAATACTGTGGAGAGGCAGAGTGTAGGAGGCCCTGCAGGTCGACGACAGCGACGGCCGCGCTAAGTTTCAGCTGGGCCCTGATGCGGATCAATAAAAATCGACTGTAGCTGAATTGACCCATATGTTGGCTGCACAAGAATTTTATATTCCGATGAATTTTTGCTGAGCGGTCAGGTTTCAGAATTTTCTACACGATGGAATTAATGTGAGAATGACTGAATAAATGGCTCTGAGTAATTACTTAGTGAGTTACTCTTGGAAACTATGTTTTTGTTATATATATATATATATATATATATATATATATATATATATATAAAATAAATATATGTATATATAATATATATAAATATAAATATATATAATATATATGAATAAAATATATATATATAAATATATAAAATGTATATATAAATATGTTTTTGTTATATATATATATATATATATATATATATATATATATATGAATAAAATAGACAATAGAAAAACGGTACTTAGTTTTTGCCGACGCGATTCGTCATTCGACTTTATCAAGGCAAGTGATGATAAACATAAGCGAAATGTATATTTACTTGAGATACAAACATTTTAAAAGACACTCCTGAGAAAGTTTCTTTTTGGATATTAGTAACTTTTTTTTAATTAAATAGTGTGTTTTTTCTTTCCATCTCGACAATGTGTGAAAGTTCTCAGAATATATCTGTAGAAAACAGAAAAAAACTGAATAAAATAAACAATGGACAATAGGAAAACATTTGAAAATGAAAAATAAAAAAAAGTTACTAATATCCAAAAAGAAACTTTCGCAGGAGTGTCTTGTAGCATTTTGGAATTTCGAGTAACTATGCAACATTTCGATTTGTTTATCATCACTTGCCTTGGTAAAGGAGGATGATGAAACACGTTGGTAAAATCTAAGTATTGTTTTCCTAGTGCCTATTTTATTCAATTTGTCTTTTCTACAGATATATTCTGAGAACTTTCACACACACACACACACACACACACACACACACACACACACACACACACACACACACACACACACACACACACACATATACACACACACACACACACAAACACACACACACGCACACACACATTAAATTAAAATACTAGTTATTAATGCTAGTAAATAATATATTGTAAAAATAGACTGATAATTATCATTAAATTAGTAATAAAACCGTTCAATACCTTATCGAAGGTCAACTCAGAGTTTCGTAATTGCTCAATTGCTCATCGAGTCAAGAAAATCTATTTTATAAATGCCTATTTAATGCTGCCATAAATTTAAGTTTTAACGTTAGTCTATAAATATTCCTAAGGTTAGACAATGCAGTAAACATATGCATTCGGTTTGCACAAAGTCTGATGTTAGGTTTGTTTTGTTTTTTAAGCGTTTCACCCCAAGCAAGGCGGGAAGCCACTATCACACA
>OZ038520.1:6066151-6081151 GCA_964036315.1 Acanthosepion esculentum
ATTATCTTATTTTATTAGGGATGAAAGGATTAATATATATATATATACATATATATATATATATATATATATATATATATATATATGTGTGTGTGTGTGTGTGTGTGTGTGTGTGTGTTTTGTATTGCATAAAATTTGCTATAGGTATGAGGAAAGAGTACTTAATAACAGAGATTTGGTGATTATGGTTATTAACAGCGCATTGGTGCCATATACTGTTGACTTCTCTAACTACACTGTTTCTATCTATCTGTTATATATATATATATATATATATATATATATATATATATATATATATATATATATATATACACGCACACACACACATACACTGTATTTCTCTCTCTTTCCCTCTCTCTATATATATATACTCTCTCTCTCTTTCTCTCTCTCTCTCTCTATATATATACTCTCTCTCTCTCTCTCTCTCTATATATATATATATATATATATATATATATATATATATATAAACAAAACGGAGGTCATGCTATACCTTAGGTACTTTTTGACTAACACTTTTTCAAAGGTATACGTTGGCAAGTTGGAAAACAAAAGAAGACACACTCAATATATATATATATTGTTTTTTTAATATTATCCTAAGATTTATTCTTTAAATTAAACTCAAGTGTCCAAATATGATATCGTGACTTTGTATGTATGTCTGTGCATGCTTGTGTGCGTATGCGTATACGTGCGTTCACGCGATCTCAAGTGTTATCAATGATTAGAAATTTTTAAAACATTATATTACTTAACAGGACATCTAGTGTTCTTTAAGCTACTTAGGAAAAAAGAGGAAAAAATAACAGCAGCAGTAGTAGTAGTAGTAGTAGTAAAAATCTCAACCATGATAACTGATTTTAAAATTAATAAAAAAAAAATATATAAAAACTACTGAACAGTTTAAAATTTGAAAAGGATCAAAGCCTTGGAGATTTATAGATTGACGTTATCAGCAAACATTATTCAAAAGATGAAAATAAATTTATTTTCCATAAGCAGTAGATGTTAAATAAAATGAATCTTTTTATAATCAGTTGGGGGTGGCGGGAAGTGAATTTATTTTAAGCAATTTTGCATATTTCCAAGTTAGTGTTAACGATACATTAAATATCACAAATGGCACAAACAACACATTAAACGACTTCGGATTAATGACATTAATCGGTTGTCCTGATTAGCTTCAGTTTTCTGTTTCGCCTGAAGCTCTAAAAAGAGATTCCATCTTTTTGCTATTCTTCTTCTTTCTTTCTTCTTTCTTTCTTTCTTTCTTTCTTTCTTTCTTTCTTTCTTTCTTTCTTTCTTTCTTTCTTGCCTTTTTTCTCTCTCTCTCTCTTTCTTTCTTGCTTTCTCTCTCTCTCTCTTTCTTTCTTGCCTGTTTTCTCTCTCTCTTTCTTTCTTGTCTTTTTCTCTCTCTTTCTTTCTTTCTTTCTTTCTTGCCTTTTTTCTCTCTCTCTCTCTCTCTTTCTTTCTTTCTTGCCTTTTTCTCTCTCTCTCTTTCTTTCTTGCTTTTTTCTCTTTTTTTTTCTTTCTTTCTTTCTTTATTTGTTTATTTATTGGTTTTTCTTAATTACATTATTTTTTGCTTTCTTGGTCTTTCTTTCTTTCGTTCTTTTTTTTCTCTTTTTTTGTCTTTTGCTTTTGCAATCTTTCTTTTAACATCTTTCTTTCTTTCTTTCTTTCTTGGTCTTTCTTACTGTCTTTTTTTCTTTTAATTTATTTCTTCCTTCCTTTCTTTCTTTCTTTAGATGTTTCCTCCATTTTTGGTATATTTCTTTCTTATTTTCTTTTTTTTCTCCTTAAACATACTTTTTTTTATTACTTCATTTTCTTTAACTCCATCAGTTCTTCATTTTTTCTATTTTGTTATTTTCCTTTACTTGTCCTCATTTTCTTTATTACTTACTTTTTCCAGATTTTATTTTCTATTCTCTTTTAACTTTTTCTGTTTGTCTTTCATTTTCTTTAATTCTTTTTCTTGTCATTATGTTCCTTTCTTTTTTCTATTTTTCTATCCAAACCCTCTTTCTTTCTTTCTTTCTTTCTTTCTTTCTTTCTCTCTTTCTTTCTTTCTTTCTTTCTTAATTGCTGAACTCATTCCTTTATAATAACCTTCAAATTTTTTCATCAGTACTTCTGTCTGTTTGCTATCTTTTGTTTTTCGTCTATCTCATTCTCAGTTGCTTTCTCATTTGATCACCAATTTTACTTTAGTCCCCTTTTTTTTAAGATATTTTATTAAATATTTTGTTTTGTTTTATTTTTCACTTGCCAAGACGATATATATTTTATATTTCATGACAGATCAAAGAATTTTAAAATTCACACACTGGCACTTTTAAAACAAACTGAATTTTAATGTCTTTGAAAATGTTAACAAATTCCCAGATCTTGGACCTTAAGATAACATAACACGAGTTCGCATTCAGAATGATAAGGTTTGCGTTCGCTTGCTTTGAAAGAAATTTATGAAAATCTTCCGAGGTTTTTAAATCTCTGATAAAAAAGAGATGTCCGTCTGATTACAAACGACATGCAACCCTGTCACCTACAGACGTATTAAATAAAAAAAAAACTTTTTTTTTTATAAAATAAGATAAAATACAATACTGATAAGTTCTTGTCTAAACCATGAAGCGATTCCTCCTAGAATTATTGTTTTTGGTCATTTGTTTAGATTTTGGTGACTAAGTCAGGCTGAGAACTTTCCACCCCCGGGCATATATGCCTTTCTGCTTTAAGACGATTCATTTATAACATGATAGCCCCTCCATGTTATATTGGGGTCTGTAAGTAGATCGATTGGTTGACACTATAAATATCAATTCTGCTGATTACTGAATAAATTGAATCATTTCAAACATGACAGCCGGTTCAAGAGACATAGCATTTATTACTCTCTTCTTCTTTTTTCAGAAAAAATATAATTTATTATACTTTTATTTCTTACATCTATTGTTCTGAATGAATAGGAAAATGAATTGCAAACCATGGGAAATGCTAAGGAAGGAATGAAGGCAAAGTGGTCAGTAAATAGGATTAAATACGAAAAGGAAACAACGATGAGAAAAATTAAGGAATTCAGAAGCAAAGTGAAGGAGGGGTTAGTTTGGGGATGATGTGGGGATGATGTGGGGGATAAACAGGGATGATGTGAGGGAAAGTTAGAAATGAACACTTATAAAGATAGAAATCGATCTTAATCTTTCATCTATTTCAGTCTCTTCATATCTATCTATCTATCTATCTATCTATCTATCTATCTATCTATCTATCTATCTATCGCATTGTGTTCATATCGTTCTCATTCTGTTCATATCCATGTCAGTTTGTTCACATGTATATATCTCATTCTGTTCATATCTATTACAGTCTGTTCATATCTATCTATCTATCTATCTATCTATCTATCTATCTATCTATCTATCTATCTATCTATCTATGTGTCCGTTTGCCTGTCTTTTCATGTTACATTTTTGTATCACGATCTATTTGATTTTTATCCAAATATATAAAGAAACGGTTTCCCTGATGGAAAAGGGGATATAGGTTCGATTCCTGTCGGTGGAACAATCTTTTTTTATAAGGACTTCTCAATTTAGGCCGGTCAGTATTAATTTCAAGGTTTAAGAAAGAAAGCAACTCAAATACGTTTATACTAATAAAGGAAAAATGGCGGATAAAAAATCATTTACTTATACAAGTTTCATTAAACCCGATTGCCAAGGCACTGCGATTAAACTTTTTATTCAATCTTTCCTGTGTTCATATAAGTATTTTCTTTTCTGGACATAAAGTGTGTAAAAACTGTCCAAATGTTCTAGTATATCCAAGTGCTTTCAGCTATTCCATTAGTCATTATCAAGAATGCTTTGGTGTTTTATTTTTAACTGAATGTTTAGATTTTATATATGTTTCTAGAGTGATGGGAATGTTTTTATTTTAACATGGTCAGCACATTGTGGCCGTGTTCATAGTTTATGTTACTGGGTGTTGGCCTTTTCTTTTTATTATTAGTGCTTCCATTATTTTAAATCTTTTTTACATGCGGATAAGGCTATTGTACTTGTATTTTCTACAAGTAATTGGTGGATGGATTTTCGTAGGTTTTCGTAAGCGTTTAAATGAGTTCATATTGAACTATGGTCATGTAGGTGTAACGTGAGTCTTCTTGATAAGCATGTGGTGGTATGTCCAATATAATTATTCATGAGTGTGGTTTGATCAGAACACAGTCCCTTAAACATGTGAATTCATAAATGATATTGGTTCTCTGTAACTTGTATACATACATACATATATATATATATATATATATATGTTCTTTGGTCGATGCTGCTATGATTCATGGCAGCAGCTTTGTTAAAAGTGGCTGATGATGGTAGAATTGTCTTTTGAAACAATATTCATTTTTATATTTAGTAATGTCTTTATTTTATAGTTTACTTTTTTACCTGAGAGGCATGGTCCGATAAATTACTTTCTTTATGTCTGATCATTTCTCAAGGAGCAATTACCATAATGTAAAAGCAATTATTATTAAAATTTGGAGGTTGCCAGTGGGGTATCGAAGAACAGTGAGAGTAGAACTTCGTTCATTCTGATAGCTATTAAATATTTTTTTTTAAATTGAAACATCGCACTGGGATATAAATGAGTGATAAATAATTAAAAACGAATAGTGTTAGTAATTGAAGTTCAATTTTATTTTGCATGATACAATATTTAATGAAAATAAATTTTGAAGATAAAACAACAACAACAAAAAAAGAAAATGAAAGAAGAACACATTGTAGTTAAAAAGTTCAAATTTAATAGGAGTCACTGGATATGTACATCTTTGCTCACAAAGTTACAAAGACACATTCATGTACACACTATGGGGTGCTGAAAAGTGTCCAACCCGGATAAGAAGGGATTTCTTTCACTTCAAATTTTGATGTTAAGATATTTGTAAAATTTTCAGAAGTGGAAATTTTTCAGCACCTCCTCGTATATATAAAAACATACAGATATAGCTTTCTATCCCTCGCTTTATTTTCCCTCTAGAGTGAACGCTATTATATCTTCCTGTTATTAGATTGCCTCGCATGTGCACATCATAAACATAGCTGGACCTCTGTTTCCATGTAGAGTACGGTCACTGATATCCTATGATGCGTGAAATCTGCATCTGGTGACAAAGAGGTCATATTCTATTCAATTCTTACTTGTTTTCTCCGATACTCTGGTAAGACACTGCGTGCAAAGTCTATTTTGAGACAGCTAAATATTAGGGTCACCACAGATGAACTTTTTTTAGAACAAGAGTTCCTTATAGACACTAAATTCAATTCAGGACTTCTGATAACTCCTGACATGATTTATCTACAACAGGTGTTTGATAATTCTTTTCGTGTGTTAAACAAAATTAAGGTTAATAAATAAGAGTATATATCTGTGTGGGATGTCACGACCTTGGTTAATTCTTAACGGACTAATCAGATATTTTATTGTTATTGTTGTTGGATGCGGGGATTCTGAAAATTCTGGAACATTATTCTTTTCTCTTCTTTCTTCAAACAAAGTGTCTTCAAACTTTCTAATGCTTAGAATCTTACTGCAAGGATTAATAATAATAAAAAAACTATCTGTCTATATTTCTGAGATGAGGTATTATGTACACTATTTACATAATTCGGACTATTGTCTTCATCTTTGACGCCGTATTTATTACAACGTTTCGGCCGTTGTACGCTCCGGCCTTCTTCAGGTGGTTGGAATTTCGAACCGAACCCTTTATTTCGATCACTGGGGTAGACTGTTCTAGTTCCACGTGCCATGTTTGATGGATGTCAGTTATCAGTTATCTCCTGCTGATTTTCCCTCTGAAAGTTCTCCACTGCCTGAACCGGGTATTGAACTCACACTCTTTGGGTAGATCCAGTGACAGACCCGGTTATGGCACTTAAATAGAGTATTAAAATGTGTGGAAACACTATTCTTGATATTCTAGTTCATAGCTAAAGGAGTACCCATGCAATACTCACCTTTTGAATTACTCCTATACTCTAATAAACCGCTAGCTAACATTCATATAAACAAATAAATCTTGTGTGTTTGGGAGTCAGGTAAACAGTGGAACCTTTATTTTCCTGAAACAATTCTTGTACAAACTCACGGGCATACAGCCATATCACGTTGAAAAACCGGTTCTCCTACGATCGCCAAAATTAAGCAAATTCGAGCCCCCCGGTCATTACCTAGATGGGTGACTGCTGGGGAATACCAGGTGCTGTAAACCTGGATGTGAGAGTGGTGTAATAGATAACGGCTCGGAATTGGAACTCGGATCTCCGACTTCCAATTCCAGTTGAGTTCGTTATATTCACACGTGCAAATATGCTTAGGAAAAGTAACTTCATCTCCCCACAGCTATGGGTTAACTAGCAGGAATTGTATCAGTAAATCATTATTATCTCCAAATATGCGGAGAGGCGGCCTGTTAACAGGTCGGGGTACCTGGAAGAACGGATGTTAGATTACCCGAAATTCGTAATGAAGTCACGGTAACATCACTGATGATCTCTGTCGTTGAATTTTATAAGTGTATTTCAAGAATAACAATCTAAAAATATTTTCTGAAAGGTTCATTAGCCGTAAAAAAACAAAACAAATCAATTATTCAATCAATGCACAAGTCATACTGTGTGGCAGGTTGGAAAGTTCAGTGAAAAGTTACGATTCACAATCGCTATTTCGCAGTTTCTATTTAAGGTCATTTATGTTATAATTATTTTTATTATTCGAATTAGTCGTACAGTAAAAATGATATAAGATTTAACCATATCTAATAACGATGCCTTTTAATTGTTTGTTAAGTAACAGGTTAGCAATACTAATAAAATATATCAACGAAATCACATCATAATTTTAAGATCAAGTGTCCAACGTCAAAGCACGGTGATATCCTATAGTTACAAAAAATATAAATCTTCATATAATTAAAGGATTACTAAATAACCTGCCAGTGATCCGAAGAGCGAAGCCGTCTGGACTTCCAGTTACTGTAGGGCCACCCATGACAGTAAGGTCGTAGAGGAAGGACCAGACTGAACGCGAACAACTCTAGTTGACGCCAAAGACAGAATAGGCAAAGATCTACATTATCTCAACGACCAAACCAACGTAACAAAGGCAGACATTGACAGACCGATGTAACAAGGTTTGCCAGATTTCGCCTATCTCAACCCACTTTGGGCCGCGCAGAGTTATCCACCAAAATCAAATTCAAGCGAATGGCATCGTCAAACTTTCTTTGATTCATAATCTCCGACATTGCCAGGGAGAGGGGATGACGATCCTAATGTTTGGGTGCGAGATGGTGACGACGACGACGACGACGACTAAATAACAAATATCGAAAGATTTAGATATAATTTTCATTAAATATCGTTTCACTATTTGAAAAATACTTTTGTTCCAATATACTTTCAATTCAAATTTCATGCCTAATATAATTATTAATTACAGTGGAATTTGAATATTTTTTTTAATAAAACATTTTTTTTAAATAATTTATTTCATAATAAAGTTAATTCGAATGTCTATATTCAGGTGTATTATTTATTAAAAAATATGTCAGTTTTATTTTAATACCACTACGACATATCCCTAAACCACCTCCTGAAGTCGGCTACTCTTTGATAACACGTACAACTACGAAATGACGATTGCAAAATATTCCTAACCCCTACCATTGTAGAGAAGTATTGACATGAAATAGTGTAAATGGTATTCAATTATGTTCAGGTTGATGGAGCGTGATAAAATATATCCCAGATAAATGAAAGGAATGTCCAAATGATCACCCTTCAACTACGGGATTCCTACTTACCAACAGTGCATTCTGGTACGACCGCTTTCCTTGGATAATAAAGCAAAAGAAACCTAACGACTAGCTTATTCTGGAGAAAGCGAAACTAATCGAACCAGTTACTCTCTCATATTGCCTCAAAGTTCATTTTGGGTTCTCATATGTTCATTGATAATTTAGTAAGCATCTCTGCTATCACATAACCCTATACAAAACAAATATCGATATACTGTGGGTTATGACACATTCATCCATTCTTAGATTCAATTTCATAAAACATATCTGCAATTTGTGCCACAATAACCCCCACCTGTTGGATCGTTTATTGCGAGAATGACTATATTACATGTTCTGCATCAAAATTTCTTTGCTGGTGGTTGATACTATCCCTCATTTTAGACCGAAAACTAAATGTAATCACACTACTATTGTACTGTTCCGGAAAAAGCTTTGAATTTTCTAGTTGTGAAAAAATAAGCCTTTTAGCAAACTTGCTCAAATCTTTCTTCTTACTCAAACTCGACATTTAAACATCAAAATGAAGCACTTGAGATCACATATATTCTTCTAAGCACGATAGTCACAGTTGTTGCAATATAGTAATTGTCATTTTCGTCACATATCGAGTCACAATGTTTTAGATCATATATATATCCATGCTTAAACGCAATCTTCAGACCATGAAACTATATTTTTATCATATATATATATATATATATAACATGCACACACACACACACACACACACACACACACACACACACACACACACACACACACACACACACACACACACACACACACATATATATATATATATATATTCTGTTTATGCGTTTTTATGGATACACTATTTCAGTAAATGCTCTGTCTTTTAATTAAACAGTATTAATTACATTTACCTGTCTGCTTGTCCGAGAAATTTCTTAGAAAATATGCGTCCTCCGACAGGAATCGAACCTTTATCCTATATTTGGAACCATCATTTAGCCGAAACGTTCAGCCACAGAAAACTTCTGGTTTAGCAAAGCTCGAATGACAGGCTAAATGACTGCTCCGCATAGAATACCGGTTCGATTCCTATCAGAGGACGCATGTTTTCTACGTTTTTTCTCGAACTGGTAAATGTAATTAATACTGTTTAATTAAAAAAAAAACCCAGAGTACTTACAAAAATAAGTGTACTCATAAAAAATAAAACAAACAGAAAATATATTAAAATATTTGTCGGATAAAATCCATTTCATAATATATATATATATATATATATATATATATATATATATATTAATGACAAGGTTGCAAAAATTTTGCCTGACGTATTTTGAAAATAAGTGATGTTTACGTTGATGTAACTACACATGCGCACGGAAGAGAGCGGGGACGGGACGCTTAAATGTTATCTTTTAAATTTAAATTTACTTTGTTTTTTAGTTGTGTTTTAGTATCTAGTCTAGCCAATTTTTTTTAGTTTCTCTTTGTTTTTGGCTGTTTTTATCACTTTTGTTAACATTATTATTTTGAAATTTATATATTATCTTCTTCTTCTTCTTCTTCAATATATATATATATATATATATATATATATATATATATATATATATATATATTTAACAGTGAACATTGAAGTCAACAGTCGGAGACAACAGTCTGTTTCATGCTAGACGCAATCGTCAGGCCGCGAGTGTTCGATTTTTTCTCGACTATTTATATATATGTGACAGTGGTGCATTGTGGGTATATGGTTCGCGACTTGACCTATATATATTGATAGTCGAATAAAATCCAACACTCGCGGCCTGACGATTGCGTCTAGCATGAAACAGCCTGTCGCCTCTGAGTGTTGACTTCAATGTTCACTTTTATATTTATATTTACTTACACTCTATCTCTGATATTTAGCACTTTATTCCATAAATACAGCACACTTTAAAGCTATATTTCTGTAAATATATATATATATATATATATATATATATATATATATATATATAGATAGATAGATAGATAGATAGATAGATTACTATAGATAATTTTGATTAGTTTAAGTCTTGGCTGATATTTCTGTCAATATATACTATGTATTATCATATTTACATTTGTTGCACACACACATACACACACACACACATACACACACACACACATACACACACGCACATATATATATACATATATATATATATATACGCACACTTTTTCTGTATTTAGAAATCTAAGATTTCTGTTAATATACACTATATATTATCTTATTTCCAGCTGTTGCGTATATCTATATATTTCTCTCATTCTGTATATATATATATATATATATATATATATATAGTAGACACAGATATCAACACTGCATGGTGACTATCCGTTTTACGCCTCAAGCGATCTTTAGGCCATGTTGAATCTGACAGCTACCAGGCAGTGTTGATTTCTGTATCTGCTCCATATCTATAAACGTTTTCTCTCCGATATTGACTATCTTACTCTATAAATAGACCAAATTATATATATATATATATATATATATATATATATATATATATATATATACACACACACACAGACATAGATACACATTTTATGCAAGTTTGATCAAAGGCGACTGACAAGGAACTGCGATTAAGCTTTTCATTCAATTCTTCTTCTGTTCGTATAAGTATTTTCTTTTCTGGGCATAAAGTGTGTAAAAACTGTAGTAAATACGACTTTAACAGACTTATCCACATGCAAAAAAAAAACAGGCTGAGAAAATTGAAGCACTAATAATAAAAAGAATAAGACAGTCAATACTCAATAATATCAAATATGAACACTACCAGAAAAAATAATAAAATATAGATACACACATAGATATAAATCTACATATTCAGTTTAAAATATTATCCTTGATAATGTCTAATAGAATAACCGAAAATGCTTGGATATATAGGACGATTGAACAGTTTTTTACACACTTTACGCCCACAAAAGAAATCACTTTTACGAACACAAGAAAATTGAATAAAAAGCTTAAACGTCAGTCATCTTTAATGAAACTTGTATGAAAGAAGGATTGCTACCCAAATATATAATTATATATAAACCTGCAAACACTTATCAAACTTAGTTTTGTGATGCAAAGCCATGGCATACTAGTGAACAATGGTCTAATCTTGATGACAGTTGCTCAGCAATAATTAATTAGTAAGGAAATTGGTGAAAAATTGTCTACGTGCTAAGCTGCATTTTGCAGCAACCACCCTCAAAATTTATACCTGTGTGCTTGTCTGATGTTTATTGATTATAAATATGTTCTATACGTGTACACCGGTTACATGAAAATTGATTCATTATATTCATGTGTTCGGGGTTTTGTCCTATTTTACAACTAGACGTGCGTATGCATGCTCATATTCTTTAAAGGTCAGCTTACTTTGACACGGCTCTATAAAAGAATGACATCAAATAATCGATCTTAGTATATTAACAGCGATCGACAAGAATTAGTTGCTAACCATTATTCTTATGCAGGTGCCTCAAATAAATATTTACTTACAAAGATTCGTTTCATCTTGAGCGGGACTTCAATAACAGTACATTCATAAAATATGAGACTCACTATACAACGGAATACTCTTTGAGACGATCTTGATAACAATCTCTCTAACGGAGGTTACCCATACAGACGTGTGAATGCGTACAAGCATACGCTTTTTTTTTGCTTTTTTTTTTTTTTTTTTAGTAAGCTGTTAAAAATAAAACAAGGAAGACTTCGAAAAAAAAAAAACATTCAGTTAAAAAAACAAAATCGGATAAACAAAAGTATAAGACTTTCCAACATCCCACTTAAAAAAAAAAAGTGGCAACACCTAAAAAAATAACCCCCAACAAAATATCGCCGACAATGATAATGACAAACAATATTTTTAATTGCATAAACAAAGCAGACACATACATACTCAATGAAAAAGAGAAATGATGTAGATACATTAACAAAAAAATGTGGTAAAAAATGTGGTTCGAATTGATCCCACATATTTCGATAGTGGACCCCTCCCTGGGAGCGAACTCTGTGGCAAAAGTTGCATACTTTTACAACTCCACCAACAATGACAACATCTAAATCTGGAAATGATAAGCCACCTCCGAACAGCTGACCCTCCAGGTATTGTTCTGCTTGAATCTTTACTTTTCAGTATCGATAAAAATACAGATAACTATCAAGAAATTCGGGGAAATTCATCTTGTATGCCAGCCATAACGGTCCCTAGTGGTACATCTTAATTCCTCCAAGGATCTTTTGTTTTTCTTTTCTACACTATCGAGGCTTACATTACCTTTTTAAGAAAAAAGAAAGAAGTGAAAAACATTGATGGCTGATCTTACTGACAAGACATTCCCAATCCATTTTTTTCCAGATCTGATGCAGTAGAAGATCCATCTTACACTCTTTATTCATTTTTTCTTTCTTTTTTGTCCTTTTTCTATTCTTTTTCCATAACATCTTCAGAGAGGGCGCACAAGCATAACATCGTTCTATTCACTACGTTTTATTTATCTCTATACACTACATTTTATTTATTTCTATACACAACATTTTATTTATTTATGTACGTTACGTTTTATTTATTTCTATACACTACATTTTATTTATTTATGTACATTACGTTTTATTTATTTCTGTACACTACGTTTTATTTATTTCTATTCACTACGTTTTATTTATTTCTATACACTACATTTTATTTATTTATGTACACTACGTTTCATTTATTTCTGTACACTACGTTTTATTTATTTTTGTACACTATGTTTTATTTATTTCTACACACTACGTTTTATTTATTTCTACACACTACGTTTTATTTATTTCTGTACATTATGCTTTTCCTTTTATTTCTGAAGTATCAGGAAAAAAATAAGAAAAACTTTAAACTGCTGTATAAATTATTTTTGAAAAGACGTTTTTCGTTATTTATTTTTTTTCACTTGTTTCTTTCTGTTGTACACAAATAAACACCTTATTAATTCGTTTTTCTCAATTTTGTATTTATTTGTAAGCTATTATCCTTTTCAATGAAACTGAAATCGTATTTTATACCTAACTGCATTTTATTTATCGAAACGTCTTTTTAATTTCGCTATATTTTCCGAAACTTTTTTCACACATTTGTTGCTGCCCGAGGATAATTTTTATTTAATTACAGTAAGTCTTGGTTGTTTAGTTTGTTGTTTTCATACATTTCTTGGAGCAAGTCTTTCACTGGCAGCAACATCCATTCCTCCAAAAGTCGGCAATCTTTGTTTTGCTTTAAGTTGTCTTTATAAAAAAGAAAATATTTCATTTATGTCAAGATAGAGTTTTATACTTCATTAAACAAAGACCCTAATTTGTTTGTTTATTTGCTAAAAAGACTTTTTTTTTACCTGAAATATAGACGCCATGAGGAAACACGTTGTTAGCATAACAAAGGCATTGTCTATATACAGTTAAATTTTTAATCTTTTTATGTATGTAACAAAACTTTGGTCTTGACTGAAATGGTGGCATTCTGATAATAATTTAATAAAAAATCTTCCTGATGTCATCAGATCTCAACTCGATATATTATTGGCTGAAGGCACAATTATTTGCTCCTGTCTTAATGTTAAGTTTAATCGATTCGAAAAAGTCAAATTGGTAGCTAATCTAAAAAAAAAACAACAAACTACAATCCGTTGTTAACTGGGACAAGAAATGGCATGTTTATCTTAACGTCTCCAAAATAAAACTGCTCTCTTTTTATCATCTGAGAGAACCTTTTTTTTTTTTTGGTTTTCATTAACATGGCTGATGCTAACCTCCAGAAGAGTGGACTCTTGCATCATCGCAGACTAACATTTTCCGCTAAATTGGAAAGTTTACATTGCATCAACTGCTAGGTCTGCTGCTCGGGAAAATTGTTTCATCGTGTGATGCTAAACAATCTTTCTCGTTAGAATGTCTTTTGCACATTTATAAATTTACCATTCTATCATTTCATATTATTCTTAAAATAATTAATCTACTAACAACCAATATTTTTTTTTAAGCTTATCACCCCAAGCAAGGCTGGAAGCCACTAGCACGCAAGGGGTTACAGAAGGTTTGAAGGAAGAGCAGATAGGTGTGGTAAAGGAGAGGATGTGGAGAAAGATAGTGGATCGATCAAGGCAAGGGGGTTACAGAAGATTTGGAGCGAGAGCAGATAGGAATGAAAGGTGAAAGGATGTGGAGAAGGGAAGTGGATAGATCAAGGCAACTGGAGATGTCGATTGACGTTACACTTAAATAGTTGGAGATTGTATTTGTCAGGGAAACAGGAATAAGGAAGGGAGTTCCACAGGCGAGATGTGCGAGACATGAAGCTATTGGAGTAGAAGAGACGTCTACATCTAACAGTTTCAACGGTGAAGGGATGGGAACGGGATGCCAGACTCGTAGGACGTTTAAATTCATGAGACCTAGGAACCAGCGATAGCAGCTCATCGGAGCACTTACCGTGGAAGTATAATAGAGTTTCAGTAATCTAGTAGAATATCTACTAGAAAAGGAACAATGAAGGAGGGTAATGGTGCAAAAATTACCTTGAGCAACAGGAGCTGATAAGTTGGGCACAGCTACGATCCTCACGTCACAAAGAAGGAAGAAGATATCGTTGCGGTTAGTACGATACATAAGAACTGATGTAGATTTCACTTGCCTGTACAGTTATTGAAGTAATGGTTTAAAATCTATAAGATCTATAAATTATCGGATATATAATTAAGTGAGGAGGTGTGCTTTCCTTAAAAGGGAAAATAGAGCCCCGCTATATTGTAATGCGCGTATTAGCCGATTGGAAAAGAACACTGAATCAAATGGTGGTCCCTCCTACAAAAGGGGGATGCAGATTCGATCCCTGCCGCAGAGCCAATTTTCTTTATTAAGATTTCTCGAACACGCAGGCTGATTGACGTAAGACTCACTGTTTGAAGTAACAAATAAAAATGGTGCGTCAATTTCAAATATCCACGATTCAAGTAATAATAATATCGAGTTAAAAATAAATCCATCATATATATATATATATATATATATAAAAACTAGCGTGTTGATTCATTGTCCACTTTTATATTTACATACCTTGATATTTATCCTTGAT
>OZ038520.1:6088651-6116151 GCA_964036315.1 Acanthosepion esculentum
AAAGGGATTGTCAGTGGTCAGGAATTAAAGTAAGCTCTACTAAGAGAATAGGGCTATTATGCGTATAATATATTGGAGAATTATTATTATTATTATTATTATTATTATTTGTGTATGTTATGTTCCCTGTATCCTGTAGAGCCGGGTCCAAACTATGTTCCTTAAGCCCTATAGGAGAATTGTCATTTAACTGATAGTACTTTTTTTAGTATATAGGATGTTAGTAGGGCGATCTTCTGGGCAATTTGTATGTTGATGTTACTTGGGACACTGTTAGTAAAATTGTCCATTACTTTTCTCACGAGGCCCAGTGCTCCGATTACTATTGGTACAGTCTCAGTCTTCATTCTTCACACCCTGTTAATCTCGATATCCAAATCCTTGTATTGGACAATTTCTCGATAATTTTCATGGGGGAGATGTTTCTCTCAGATAGAACTGCTATGTCAATAACAATAAACTTCCTGAATTTCTTGTCTTTTATGATAATATCAGGTGTTGGCTTTTATTTCCCTGTCAGTTTTTCCCAGAGGATAGTTACATCGTGTCTGGTTGGTGCTCATGCCATCTCTCAGTGGTTTCGATTTTGTGCTTCTTGCATATCTTCCAGTACACATATGTCACTACCTTGTTAGGTCTGCGAGTATATTCCTTTCTTTGCTAGTTTCGGACATCCTGAGATAATATGGTCGACAGTTTCATCATATTTTTCACAGATCCTACATTTCGGGTTAGTTTCATTCTTGATTATGTGACAGGATATGGTTGTGAGGCTTTGGTCCTGAGCTGTAATAATTAGGTCTTCTGTCTCAGCTTTCAGCCTGGTGCTCTAATCTTCTTCTTCTTCTTCTTCTTCTTCTTCTTCTTCTTCTTCTTCTTCTTCTTCTTCTTCTTCTTCTTCTTCTTCTTCTTCTTCTTCTTCTTCTCCTTCTTCTTCTTCTTCTTCTTCTTCTTCTTCTTCTTCTGCTCCTCCTCCTCCTCCTTCTTCTTCTTCTTTTTCTTCTTCTTCTTCTTCTTCTTCTTCTTCTTCTTCTTCTTCTGCTCCTCCTCCTCCTCCTCCTTCTTCTTCTTCTTCTTCTTCTTCTTCTGCTCCTCCTCCTCCTCCTTCTTCTTCTTCTTCTTCTTCTTCTTCTTCTTCTTCTTCTTCTTCTTCTTCTTCTTCTTATTATTATTATTATTATTATTATTATTATTTCCTTTGTCTTTATGTTGTATACACGTTTCCTTCCGGGTCCCTACAAGAGACCTAAGGTCAGAAATGGCTTCATGACATTTTCCACTGACCCTTTTTTGTAAAAAAAAACAACACCGAAAAAACCACTAAGATCACGCATATCTTACATAGATAAAGCTCTTCGTAATATGTAAGCTGTATTTGTGAGCACACATTTTCTATTTTTTTAAGGCATGAGCTACCAGGGACACCTTCATTGAGTCCATCGGAACCTTTTTCCAATCAATCCAATGGCTCCAACTGGAACTACTGTTGTATTCATATATTACATTTTTTTCAGATTTCTTTCAGGATCCTTGTATTTTGATAGTCTTTTGAAGATCTTTAAACATACATTAGAATCTACAGAGTTTGCGATGTCAATAAGAAATCACGTTCTGTTTTTGTGGTCTTTCATAACAATGTCTGATCGATAAGCTTTGATTCTTCTGTCTGTATGTATTGTTAAATCCAATAAAATTGTTACAGGTTCTATCTTTGTAACCGGGTCTGGGTGATGTTCATACCAGTTTCTTGCGAGTTCCTTCCCGTAAAAGTTGCATATTTTCCTGTGTAGATATTGGTCCACTCTACCATGCCGAGTTTTGTATTCAGTGGGTGCCAATATCGTGCAATCTAATGTCAATTGTTTCTGGATGTTTATCACAGAATCTGCATTTCGTGTTAACACATTTTTTTCTGTGTGTGTGCTTGGTAACTTCTAGTTAGCAAGTTTTTAGTTAGGTCCTGTGTAGCAAGAATAAAACCTTTAGTTTTATCTTTTGACCTTGTACTACATAAACACTGATGCGTACGGCGTTTGTCTAAATCAGCTTGTTTGGTACGAGTAGAGTATTGACCATGAAGCGGCTTATCTTGCTTCACAGTTTATTATTATTATTATTATTATTATTATTATTATTATTATTATTATTATTATTATTCGAAGACGTGTTTACAACATAGCAAAACATTTATGGAACTGCACAGATATTTTATTTGAATATTTTTTAGAGGCGTGAAATGATTTCGATGTTTAGTGGAACCTAAATATTCTGACCTTTTTCTACATGATTGACTATTGGACAGTGTGCGAGGCCAACATGTTAGACATACAATATGCAGGGCCAGCAGCTTTCGAAAGCTGAGCGCAGATAATGTGTGATAATTGTTAACACGACATGGTGGTTAGCTAGCCCCAGGGAGAAATACGATACCCCCCTACAACAGACAGCAGGAGCTTTTGAATCGTGTTGGGAACAAGCGATGTTTTCTTCTTTTATACGCCGTGTTCCTCCAAGATCATGGTTCTCCGTGACTTCATATATGTATTTTATTCTAATACGAAGAGAATAGAAATTATTTTTAATTTTTTTCTCTGATTCTATCGAGCTTGAGTCTATATCAGAATGGTGACAAAAACACTTTTAAATCCGTTCGTTTTTCACTCAGTCATGGATATTTTTATAAAATATTTTCGCAGCGGTTCTCACTCGCAAGATTTCCTGAACAAGTAAACAAGAAGAACAACAACAATAATCGGTAAAATGACTGAATAAAATTGGGACTATTATTCGAAATACGTCAGAAAATAGCATCTCTCGTTATGGTTAAAATTCTGGGAAAGGTTTTGTCGATGTAGAGTGGGGAAGAACTCATAGAATCCATAACCAATTGCTATGATAGGACTATGAACTTTAAATTACGCCGTAAGATCTACTTGAGATAATAATAGTAATAATAATAATAATAATAATAATAATAATAATAATAATAATAATAACAACAACAACAACAAAAACAGCTCACACCTTACGAAGGGCGTTATCTATGTAAAATATGTGTGTGTGTGTTTTTAATTGGTCAGTGGAAAATGTCATGATGCCATTTCTGAACATAGGTCTCTGGTCGGGACCCAGAAAGGAATGAGTATACACTGGGCTTCGTGAGAAAAGGAATGGGCAATTTTACAAACAGTCTCCCAGGTAAGATCAACATACAAGTTGCCGAGAAGATCGTCCTACTAAGAACATCTCATATACAAAGAAAAGTACCATCAGTTAAATGACAATTCTCCTATAGGGCTTAAGGACCATAGTTTGGACCCGGCTCTACAGGATACAAAGCAGGAAACATAACATTGGCAAATAATAATAATAATAATAATAATAATAATAACCAGAAGAAGAAGAAGAGGAAACGAATATAAATAAACATGAACAGATTGAAATAGACAGATTCGAACAAAAATATACGCATATATACGTATGTACTGAGATAAATAGATATATACAATCATATACACACACATATATTTATTCATGCTTACATACATGCATATCCAAATACATACATACATACATACATACATACATACATACATACATACATACACAATTATACACCCACATGTATACATGTACACATACATACAAGTATACGTATATATACATAAACTGAAAATTGCAAATCGTTTCTCCCCCCCCCAAAAAAAAATGAAAACTACTTTTATTCGAAAAACTCTTGGGCTTTTTTTTGCATAGAATTATTTTGTGACTAGAAACCGATTGTCATATTTTATCGATTTAAAATAAAATCTTGATATTAACTTATTGAGGCTCAATCGTTAACCAGGAAAATATTTTATTTATTCTGTAGATATACAACAACTTCTCAATTAACGACTTATTAGTTTAACGACACCTACGACCAGCTATAAAACAAAACAAAAATAAAAAAAATCAATCCAACCAGTCTTTTAACTAGGAGTTATATAATTAAAAAAAAGGAATTTATGTTTCCGACATTTTAAAGATTTTACATAACACATGTACATATTTATATTTAAAAAACTGAACATAAATAAAATATATAAAATGAATTCGACTTTAGACAGAAAAATTACTCGGTCGGAAGCAAATCTTGAACCCGTATCGATTGATTCGCCTATTACAATATTGTTCACGTGAAAGCTTTTACACTGAAGTACGAAGTTCTTGACAACATTTCAGAGTAATTATTTATCTGAGAGTGTATAATTGGAATTTTTTTTTCTTTTTTTTTTTTTTAATCTTTTTGGGAGTTTTATATCTTTCGTTTACTCAGATATGCAGGTAAAAGATCATACAACGAATATGTAAAAAAATAAAAAAAGTTATGGAAATACACGTATGATCCCATTATGCTTTTATAATCTAGTTTCAGAATATATACCACTTCGATCATGCAAAGTATCAACGTCAGTTGTGCACAATAAACAAATAAATAAATATTGATGAATAATTACATATGTTAAAGTGTATTTCTACAAATACATATATGCATACATATATATATATATATATATATATATATATATATATATATATACATATATATATATATATATATATATATACACACACACAAATATATATATATATATATATATATATATATATATATATATATAAAAGATAAAGAACAAATAGAAAACGTTTTCTTTATCTCATCATATATGTATGTATGTATGTATGTATATATATATATATATGTATATATATATATATATATATATATATATATATACATATATATATATATTTATATACATATATATATACATATATATATGCCTATATATATATATATATATTTATGTATTGACGGAGAGAGAGGTAAAGATAAACATATCTCTCTCTCTCTCTCTCTACACACACATGCACAAACACACACACACACACACATATATATTAGATCAAGAACAAATAGGAAACGTTTTCTTTATCTTATCATTCATATATATATATATATATATATATATATATGTATATATATATATATATATGTATATATATATATATATATATATATATATATATATATATATATATATATATATATATATATATGTATATATATATATTAGTGGAAGCTGAAAAGTTTTCGACCGATTCACTTTCGTAAATATGACAAAACGCGCAAATATCAATTTTTTAAAAGGAAATGCTTTTTGATGGGGCCGAGAACTTTTCAACACTAACACACACACACACACATGTTTTGCATATATATATATATATATATATATATATATATATATATATATATATATATATATATATATATATATAATGAGGACGTATATATATTCTATATATGGGCGCGCACGCGCGTGTGTGTGTAGGCATATAGTATGAAAATATGTATGCTTGCATTTACCTTTCAATGTTATTTGATTATATAATAATATTCTAACAGAGTATAAAGTAAGTGATCTTTAGGCATGTTTTCTTCTCTCACGAACCTTACTTTCCTATTCTCTGCTGACAAAACGAAAAAATAAAACAATGTTTTATCGTAAATTCCTCTCACCATAGTAATTTCTGGAACCTGAAAAGATGCATGACAAATGATGTTTCAATAGACTCAGACATATTTTAACAAACGGTTTTATTTTATTATTTTACTCCCACTTATCAGTTTTCAAATGTCTTGATACTTAGATTAGAATAAAAAAATACGTTTTTCTTATTCCTCTATTTTTACATGTTTTTTTTTCAAACGAACCAGCTTTTCTTTCATATCTACATATCAAATGATAGTTATAAAGCACTCTATGTAAAACATTTTTCAACCTTTCCATAGTCGATAGCTACAACTTGACATATTTTTAAGCTTTTCCCCTTGCTAATATGTAGTAAATGTAATGATAATAAACATGCACTTTCAGTTTGGTTATTTGATAGATAAATACTTCTTTAAAAATGTCCTGACCGAAAACAGGATATATATATATATATATATATATATATATATATATATATATATATATATATATATATATATATATATACTAGATTGGTGATTACCTTTCTGTAAAGCTCTTACTCTAAATGGCCATTCTTTAGTAGCACAACCTTCCCGGTGTGAATACTTTGCTGAGCATTATAAGCTCGAGTGGATATTATTAACTTGAATTTCTCCCCTTGTGTTCTAATGATACAGACTTTGATAACTTTGATAACTTTAAAATTGATTTTTTTCTAATTTCTAAAGGGATATTATTATTATAGAATGATGCCTCATTTGTTAGAATCATCGGTTCACCTCCCGGTATTACTTAATCCAATCTCTAAATGACTCACATAAAAACAGTATCTTTAATATATATATATATATATATATATATTTATTCCTGATACACTTTGTCCATTGTTCTTTTTTTTAAATAATTTACTTTATTAACATCGATTTAGCTCTGATGAGCGAGTTTCGAAACCGGTTAACTAGCCCGTTTTTCATTTTTACTTTTTATCATCATGAGTGGTAATAATAAAACTAATTTTTGTCTGTTTATGACATATATATATATATATATATATATATATATATATATGTATGTATGTATGTATGGGCGCGTGGCCGAATAGTTAGAACGATCAAATCATCACCGTGGTCGATTTGTCAGGAAGGAGACTTCCTGATGTTATCGGAATTGGTCGAGGTTGAGGTCAATCCCAGCGTGTGACACCTTTGGAAGGTGCCTGTAAACCATACCAGTATTGTGAGTGAAATTGGGTAGGCGGAACTCTTGAGGGCCGTCGATAGCCGTGCTAGCACAAAGCTGCAAATCATTGTGACTGAGGGCTTGAGCGAGCTGGCCTTGTTCAAATTGTTGATCGCACTAGATAACACGCTCTCAGGGCGAAGTGATGATCCCATGTGGTGAAACCTAGGTAGGTATTACCTGGCTCATCAGGATTCATTTATTTTACTTTTGCTCTACTTAATATATTGAGCACTCTTCATTTAAGTTATTACTCTTTTTTTTTTCTTTGTACCAAAAATCTAAGGTACTCGACGATTTCTTTCGCCCTCTTTGGAGGTTTCTGGTTCTATCTTGTTTTTTCCATTTTTACTCGGATGCCAATTTATTCGAAAATTGTGCTAGCCAGATTTTTCGAGTTTAAATAGATTTACATTATATATATATATATATATATATATATATATATATATATATATATATATATATATATATATAGCATTAAAACTATATTTTTATCATATATATGTGTGCGTGCCGAATAACATGACGGTTCATTTTAGCCAAATGTTCTTAAAGAACAGGAGGAAGGACATTCATATTTTAAGCAAGAATCTAAACACCGACTAATATACCCACAATTGGGCCATTTATATACCAGTTAGTGTAGATCAATTTTAGTTATGGTTACGCAGAGGATACTTGAAAAGTAAAGCGCTATCTTTATAAATACTAGCTCAGGACCTGTGTATAAAACTAACCTTCACCAAAGTCAAAATAAATATAAAGAAAACAGCAAATTTCGCATGTACTTACATGCAACTAATAATAAAGTATATAATGAATGAAATTTAGCAAATCAACCCAAGAATGTAAAAATTGATAGGGTATGAACGGTGATCTAATGAAAAGTATGCAAACGATGATTTAGTCGTAAAGTTTTGTTTTTTGTTTTTTTTACATTTCTTGTGGAATATTCATCTTTTTCAGTTACTTTATTGCAACTTTTGACGGCTAAAATATTATTCAACACATTATATTAAATTAAATTTAAATTACATAAATAAAAGAAATGGAAGCATCAGTGCACGGACAGACAGCTAAAGTGGAGAGCATCGCTGTTACTGATCCCAGACTTGTCTTAGTATTTTTAATTTTATTATTTATCATAGTTAAGAAAGAGAAAAATGTAATGAATGGTGCCTATAAATGTCAAGCAATAGATAGGCTTACTAATACGTGAAAAATTACTTATGACAATAGATAGTATAAAGATTATTATAAAAACAAAAAAAAATGGGAATAGATAGATAGATAGATAGATAACGTTAACGAAGAGACGAGATAGCTAGATAGATAGATAGATAGATAGATAGATAGATAGATAGAAAATATATATAAACTCTATGCCCAACAAATGGTGAGTAACTGATTAACAAAATTGAAAAAATTTGACACGTTTCGTCCTTCAAATAGTTTTCTTCCTCGTGGATGTCGGGAGGGGAACAAAATACAAACAAACGTCAGTTGTAATTATACATCGAGATAAACACAGAAAATGCAGAAACGCTGAACTTTAGTTTAAAATTTGGGGCGTCCGATGTGACTAGATTTACAGCCTATTCGACCTCATTCAACTTCCTAATATTTCGGTTTTAGATACCACTCATTGTAATAGTAATAACAGTTAGATAATGAGCAGATTTGAGATAGATAGATAGATAGATAGATAGATAGATAGATAGATAGATAGATAGATAGATATGAACAGACCTTGATAGATAGATAGATAGATATGAACAGACCTTGATAGATAGATAGATTGATAGATATGGACGGACCTTGATAGATAGATAGATACGAACAGACTGAGATAGATATTAACAGAATGAGTGCGTCTGTGCGTATATGAATATAGAGAGGAAAAACGATACTGATATTGAGATAGATAGATAGATAGATAGATAGAATGAACAGAGATAGATAGATTGAATGAACAGAGATAGATAGAATGAACAGAGATAGATAGATAGATAGATAGATAGAATGAACAGATAGATAGATAGATAGATAGAATGAACAGAGATAGATAGATAGATAGATAGATAGATAGATAGAATGAACAGAGATAGATAGATAGATAGATAGAATGAACAGAGATAGATAGATAGATAGAATGAACATAGATAGATAGATAGATAGATAGAATGAACAAAGATAGATAGATAGATAGATAGATAGATAGATAGATAGATAGATAGATAGATAGAAAGAAAGAAAAAGCGTCATTATTATGAAAAAATATCCTAAGCGAATATACGTAGGGACTATAGATAATTTCGCAGATATATGTACAGTTGCTCAACTCAGATTGTCTTCGTCTAGATAGAATAATGTCAGTAATATAGTATATTTAACACACTATTAACGTAATGGTCAAGGAAGCACGTTTGCTAATCGTTACTGTATACCGGAAATTTAATATAGAGATTACTAGTTAAAAGGATTTTATTTATATTCTTCTGGAAATGACTTTAAAAAAAGCAAAAAAAAAGCGGTTTTAATGACCAAGGAATAAGGCTAAAAAACATTTTTTTCTTGCTAGGACTGGACTTGTGCAAAGTGCCATATTACGACGTCCTCAACTGGTATCGCCGTTAGCGTTTTTAACTGCTTTTCGTTCTTTTTGCCACTCTTAACATCCATCTCAACCCTCACCACTGACCCTCTTTTTCGCCTCCAACTCCTACGTACCGACAGCTCTGACGTGTAGCGTGACGTCGTCATATGGGTGCCCCTGCTGCAGTCAGTGGCAGCGACGGTGTTAAAGTTGGAGAACAAACAATTATGCTGAGTGTGTCTTTCTTACAACTATGCTGGACGTAGGTCGGGGGGGGGGTGAAAAGTGGGGGTGGGGAATAAATAAAGGACGAGGCTATGGGGTAGAAACTGAATGACGGCAGTCGAAGTAAAATGACGCTTATGCGTTGGAAATTACATGGGTGGGGTGTGGTACTAGTTTGCAATTCCTGATTATAAGCGGCAGTCTGTCGCCGTAAATGGCACTTCGTGTAGAAAATAAGGTAAAAAGTCGCCTTCTAGAAAAAAGGGATTTCATATTAGGAAGAAAATTATAATAAAATGTGATAAAAATCATGTTGGATTTTCACACAAACTAGTTCCTCATATACTTACATAACTGTACATTAATAATGTTTATATATAAAAACTATTATTAAAAACTGAATACATTATCAATATAAGCGAATGATTACGTTACTTTGATAAACACGGTTTTAAGGAACACCAATAAAATTGATAGTCATCTCCCATTACCAACAAGCGTTTCACATATAAATTCATCAAATAACAATCTTGAAAGTCATTTTTTTTTATCAATAAAATCAAATATACGTCTAATATACTAAAAAAAAATCATAATGTAAGATCTGTTTAATTTTACCTGAAAATTAAAATAAGTTCCACTCGAGCAGCGTCTTCCCACGAACCGCTGCTTTTTGGAACTGTCTCCCAAGAGGATGCTTTCCCCATTACTACAATCTTAACCTATTCAAGTTTAGGGTTACCAGTTATCTTCACTGCATATGCGCATAAACATATTACTCTGTAAGCCTCTACCTTGAGTGGCGCCCGGGCCAAGGTGAACATCATGGAAAAATACAATTTTATTTTTTAATTATCTTTTTAAATTTATTTAGCGAAAATTAATATATTTATAGATTTTTATTCATTTTTTAACATTTTGTGGCTGACTGTACTGCCCTGTTTCGTGAAAAATAGGAAATTCCGATTTAGTGAAAATAAGCGACTAAAATGTCATCGAGGGCAATTCATCATGAGCGCGCCATTTTGATTTTGGTTAGATACTTTGCGGTATGTACTAACACTATATAATAATGATTGATTTGTTTTTTACTGTTTATCATCCTTTTGCAGGTTATTTAAAACGAGAAAATATTTTTAGATTGTAATAATTGTTTGTAGATAACAATGATTTATTAATACTAATTAACCCATAGCTGGGGGAGAATAGATGGATTCCCTAGCTTTCCCAAGAATATTTGCGTGTAAGTGAATATAACGAACTCGACTGGCAGTGACAGCGACGGGGTTAAGCTTGGAGAACAAACGATTACCGTGTGTCTCTTTTTCTATAACTACGCTAGACGTTATCTGTTGCACCACCCGCACATCCAAGCTTAGAGCACCTAGTATTCCTAAGAGGTCAACTCTCTAGGCATCGACTAGGTTCGACGTTGCTTAATGTGATATAGACGCAAGCAACACTAATAATTGCTTCAACGTCATATTACCATAAGCCAGAATATAATAATAAAGCAATACTGCTATATGTCTATGACGTTTGACAATAGCACTAAGCGTTAGCTATTTTGAAATACAAATACTAGGGACTGACATTTCATGATGCCATGAAAATGTTTATATATGTCAGTTAGTAAGGTCAGTTTCGAATGACGTATATCCACGGTGGCGGAAGTGTTGAGTGTTTTTTTCTTTGAATGTTGTTGATATTTCAACGAAAATTTACTTTCAAGAGCACAGCCAGAGAAATCTACGAATAGTAACTTCATTTGGAATAAGTTACGGTTTTTAAGTTTCGATGAGCAAGAACGATTTTTAAACTAATGTTCACCCAATACAAGGCCCAAGGGTCACTCAAGGTAGAGGGTTACTCTGTGGAGTTGTATTAGTGTAAGGAAGGTCAAGATAACAGGAAGGGTAGACAGCTAAGTCTAAACTTGAAGGGGTCAAGATTTATTTAACGAATAAAATTTCAGAGCTCAGGCAGAGACGTTAGGTTAGAGAGTTGAAATCTTTGTTGAAACGTTGTTTTTTTGTTTTGTTTTTTTTTGCTTTTTTTTTTGACAAATTTCCTTTTTGTTTACGATAATATTATCTAGTCTTTTGGCCTATTATTTTTCTTAATCAATTCAAGCAAGACGATAAGACCACTATGATGCAAGGGGCTACTGAGACTGAAAGAGAATGAGAACGCATTAGAAGGAACCGGAAACCCAATACACAAATCTGCATTTCGGTTTAACACAATTTTTCAGTATGTGTGCTTGATAAGGTCTAGTTCTGTGCAGTAAGAATATAACCCTTGATTTCAGTTTTTAACGATACACTATGTAACCACTGGTTATTACTATTATTATTATTATTATTATTATTATTATTATTATTATTATTATTATTATTTTTATTTCCTTTGATATCTGGCGTTTACACATTTCTTTCCGGGTTCCGCCCAGGGACCTAAGGTTAGAAATGGCATCATGACACTTTCCACTGCAAAATTAAAAAAAATAAAAAAATAATAATTACATAGATAAAGCCCTTCGTAAAGTGTGGGCTGTACTTGTCAGAACAATTTTTTGTATCTCTTTGAGGCATGGACTTCCAGGGATCCCTTCAATCAGCCTACTGGAATCTTTTCCAACCAGTCCAAGGGCTCCAACTACAACAGAGATTGTTGATGTTCCCATGTGCCACATTTTTGAGATTTCTATTTCAAGGTCCTTGTATTTTGACAGTTTTTCGAATATCTTCAAAGATACATTGCAGTCTGCAGGGACTGCCATATCAATAAGGAGGCACTTATTTTGTTTGTGGTCTTTAATAACAATGTCTGGGCGGTTGGCTTTGATTGTTCTGTCATTATTATTATTATCATCATTATTATTATTATCATTATTATCATAATTATTATTATTATTATTATTATTATTATTATTATTATCATTATTATTATTATTATCATCATTATCATTATTATTATTATCATTGTTATTATTATCATTATTATCATAATTATTATTATTATTATTATCATTATTATTATTATTATTATTATTATTATTATTATTATTATTATTATTATTAGCTTATTCGTATCGTCATTTGTACAGTGGCTTCTCTTCCTGGAATTTTTAATTTGTCCAACATCTGTCTTTTAACTCATATTTCTAATTTCCCAAACAAGACCCTGGGATTTTTCTATTTTCCTTTGCGCTCATTCTGTTGTCTGCCGACACAACCGCGTCTGCAATGAGACAGTTCGTTTTGTTTTTCTTTATGCAAGATTATATGTAATGACACGAGATCAAGTGGCTGCAAAACTCATCAGCACTTCGACACACACACCACCACCATATTCTATTTGTTTTAATATTTACAATTCTTCAAATCATCACATTAATATTTCATAATTGTTTCAATCCTTTGTCAAAATCGATTTCCATCTTTCAGCGCTTCTGGATATTTACGGGAACGAGGAGGAGTATTCACTATCTGGTTTGCCTTGTTTTTTGTTTACTGGATCTGATTACATTACCTGAATTAAGTAATCCATCTAAATTTTTATATTTCTAAGATACCTCCCATTTGCTTACATGATCGAATACAAGCTATTTTCTCAGTTACCAGGTGATCAACGTTCCTAACTACTCGTCTTTTTTTTTTCGTTCTTTCTGGTTTAATGCATTATATTAACTTGTATATGATTTGGTTTTATATCCGTGTACATTTTTCTGAGCGACTTTAGATAGTTAATTTGTTTCTCTTTTCAAATGACATCTGTCTAAATTATTTCGAATGCAAGTCTTTTCTCCAAGCTGTTAATGTCCCTTTCATTTTTTAACCTTTTTCCACCTCTCTAATATATTTTTCTTTTGTCAAGTTACAAATATTGACTTTCAGAATTATTCTCTTTTCCGTTAATCATGTCTAATTCCATAGAACTTTGGGATTTGAATCAATACATTCTTGAAGGATAATTCATTTTCTCCCACTTTTTCTCTTCCCATGATATCTCAGGAAATGTAAACTTTAACGTATGATTATTTTTAGTTAATTCCTTAATTTTAGTTTATAACTTGTCCAGTTTAGAAAGGGTCCAGAATTACTATAGATAATTTTCATTAGTTTAAGTCTTGGCTGATATTTCTGTCAATATATATTATGTATTATCATAGCTACATCTGTTGCACACACACATACACACACACACTTGTATATATATATATATATATATATATATATATATATATATATATATGTGTATACGCACACTTTTTCTAAATTTAGAAATCTAAGATTTCTGTTAATATACCACTATATATTATCTGTTGGTTATATCTATATATTTCTCTCACTCTGTATATATATATATATATATATATATATATATATATATAGTAGACACAGATATCAACACTGCATAGTGACTATCCGTTTTACGCCTCAAGCGATCTTTACGCCATGTTGAATCTGACAGCTACCAGGCAGTGTAGATTTCTGTTTCTGCTCCATATCTATAAACGTTTTCTCTCCGATATCTTACTCTATAAATATACCAAATTATATATATATATATATATATATATATATATATATATATATATATATATATATATATACATATATATATATATATATATATATATATATATATATATATATATATATATATATATATATATATATATATATATGAAAGGTGTATGTTTATAAATCTATATATATAAGTATAATGTATATAAATCTATATATATATATAAATAATGTATATAAATCTATATATATATATATATATAAATTTATATATATATATATATATATATATATATATGAAAAGTGTATGTATATAAATCATTTTTATACATACATACATACATGCATACATACATACTTATATATATACATATATATATATATATATATATATATGTATATATATATATATATATATATATATATATATATATATATATATATATATATATATATATGAACGATACCTAGAAATTTACGTTAATATAGTTTATTATATCCTAGACCACACAGGTATTTGAATTAATGTGTGATGACGACTTTTTGTGACGACATATTTTTTTTTCGAACAAATGACCTAATTTCCAAGCCAGAGTTATAGAAACGACTACGAGATCCATTAACTTGCAATGTATCAGAAAATATCCCAGTGTCCTGTATTTTTAGAAAACAGTTGTTTATTACAGTCGCATTTGGTCTTCTGCAGTTGGGTGTTTCATAGAAGAAGATATAATTGATCATAACGCGTCATATCCTTTCTTTTGTCTCTTTGGTCATAAATGAAACGCCGGCAACCTGACTGAGATATGCATATACGTTCTAAAATGATGTAAAAGCAGTTCTAATAGAAGCGTTTCATATCTAAACGTTTTCAGGATAAATCTTCTACGATTTCATGCATTCTTTCTTCTCCAAATATTTGCTGGTGTAACTGTATTTTGTTTCACCTTTTCCAATTTGTGATTCATTGGTAACATGTAATATGATTTGCAGCAGACAATACGTCTGGTTATAGACGCACACATTATCAGGCACACACAAAACATGTGTGTGTATGTTAATGTCTGTAAATACAAATGACTTAAGAAGGTCGCAGGCTAGAACAGCCGAAAGGTTTTGCGTTTAACAACCAAGGTTAGTATGCCAGTCCGACTAGTAAGTCATACAACAATGATACTTCCTTCTCTACTTAAAAATTTCCGATATAGATGATCATAAGTATTAGTTAAACAGTTGTGGCCAGTCACTGTACGTAAACAAACTTTATGTGCCCACACATTATCTATCTATCTATCTATCTATCTATCTATCTATCTATCTATCTATCTATCTATCTATCTATCTATCTATCTATCTATCTATCTATCTTCTTTGTTTCTATCTATCTATCTATCTATCTATCTATCTATCTATCTATCTATCTATCTATCTATCTATCTCAGTCTGTTCATATCTATCTATCTATCTATCTATCTATCTATCTCAGTCCTTTTCATATCTATCTATCTATCTATCTATCTATCTATCTATCTATCTATCTATCTATCTATCTATCTATCTATCTCAGTCCTTTTCATATCTATCTATCTATCTATCTATCTATCTATCTATCTATCTATCTATCTATCTATCTATCTATCTATCTATCTAAGTCCTTTTCATATCTATCTATCTATCTATCTATCTATCTATCTATCTATCTATCTATCTATCTATCTATCTCAGTCCTTTTCATATCTATCTATCTATCTATCTATGCTCTGCTTTAGAAATGAAGAAAGTGCTGAGTTTGAAATATAGAATAATATTTTATGAACATGAAATATTTCATTAATAAATATGTCAATAACTTCTTTGTTTTCTTTCTTTCTATGTAGTTAGCTAGCTATCTCTCTCTCCCTCTCTCTCTCTCTCTACATATATATATATATATATATATATATATATATATATATATATATATATATATATATATGCATGTACGTGTGTATGTGCGTGTATGTGTCTGTGTCATGAAGAGGGAAGCATTATGAAACTCTGTGTCGATCTTCGATAAGAAGTATTGTGAAGTTAGAATTTTTTTATACAATTATTGTTCTAGATAGTTTTTAAGCAATTTACTGACAGAAATTGTATTTGTCTTGACATGTGTTAAATTATATAATTTTACGCCTATCAATAGATCTTGTAAATGCAATTAATTCGTCTGTATTACCAGATTTATATTATTATAAACACAATAAGTTTTTTATTTCACATTTTGTAAAACCTTCAATTCTTATTCCATTTCAGTAGTCAATGCTGTGTATGAGAATATATCTTTCCAACAGAAATGCCATTAAAACATGTCTTTTCTCAACTATTTACTGAGACGAATGTTTTTTAAGACAAGAAAAATGTGTTTAAAAAGGACTATACGTTTGAAATTAACGTATTTAGAGTATAAATTATTTATCTGGAACCTACCTATTACTATCGTTAGAAACAAAAGAAAGTGTACTGAACTGTTACGTAATATCAGTCTTCCTATATGGCAGTGAATGCTGGCCAATTTCCTCACAGAAGAAGAAGGGACTTGAGGCAACAGAAATGTAGTTCTACAGAAGGTTGCAGAGAATGTCATGGGCTGAACATGTGAGCAATGACGAAGAAAATGGAAAAAAAGGGACATATATATACATCAGAAAGATTCAATTGAAATTTCTAGGTCACATAGAGGAAAGAGGGTTTGGAAAAATAATATTCACAGGATAGACTGAAGGCAAGAAAGACGGAGGGAAACAAAGCATAAGCTACCTAACAAGATTGCGTGAATAGATGGCATAGCAAGGTTTTGGCGAGATAACAAAAAGACAAAATTTATTAAGAGCTACAACGGGTAGGAACATGTAGAGAACCATAATCGTCAACATCTTGAAGGGAGACGGCACATACAAGAAGAATATCGACTGAAGGAGTTTTTGTAAATGGTTACATAAGTGTTACACCTGCATTCGTATATAAGATATAAGCTAAAGAAAATGTATGTGTGTGTGTTTGTGTGTGTGTGTGAGAGAGAGAGAGAGAGAGAGAGAGAGGGAGATTGAGAGACTAAAAGAGAGAGAGTGAGTGAGAGCATAATTCTGTGCTTTATTTACGAGCATTTTGAACAAAGTTATATATGAAATTTTTTTCCGCAATCTCTCTCTCTCTCTCTCTCTCTCTCTCTCTCTCTCTCTCTCTATATATATATATATATATATATATATATATATATATATATATATATATATATATATAACTCATAAAAAGCTAATGGTCAGAGTTGAATCAAACCAGGAAACAGTAGTGTTAAAAAGTGCTCAATACACGTGTGAAAAGAAAAAAATTAAAAGTAAAAATAACATCTAGAGCTTTGAACTTTTAAAATCAGGAGGTCAATATATATATATATATATATATATATATATATATATATATATATATATATATATATATATATATATATGTATGTATGTATGTATGTATGTATGATCATATATACAAATATATATACATATGTATGTATGATATATACAAATATATATACATATGTATGTATGATATATACAAATATATATATATATGTATGTGTATATATATATATATATATAAAGTGTGCTATATTTATGGGATAAAGTGCTCAATATCAGAGATAAAGCGTGTGTAAATATAAAAGTGAACATAGAAGTCAATGTCAATAGCCTCTAAGTGTTGACTTCTATGTTCACTTTTATATTTATATATATATATATATATATATATATATATATATATATATATATATATATATAAAATCATTTCACCTCATACAACGCCATAATGCTACTCAGACGCAAGTGGCTACTAGGAGTGAAAGAGAATGAAAATACTTTAGAGGGAATCCTAAACCTAATCCTAAACAGATAGCAAGGGATTAACCTCTACTCTTGTTCAAAGGATCTGGGAGGAGTGTGAACCGAAATATTTACATAGACATTTGTATATCTATGTGAATATGTGTTTAAGAGGGTCCATGAAATAAAATTTATAGAAGCCATGCAAGTGTAAACGCTTATGTACATGCGACTCAGAGAATATTCGTGTGTGTGTGTGTGAGAGAGACAGAGAGAGAGACAGAGAGAGAGGAGAAAAATGAAGAAAGAGATTGTGTATATGTGTAACAGAGACAGAGAAAAAGAGTTCTTGTGTATGTGTGTGTGCGTGCATGGGTGTGTGTGCGTGCATGTGTGTAAGCGAGACGAAAAAAAAAAGGAAAGAAAGATAAAGTATGTGCGTGTGTGTTTGTCTGTGCATGTGTGTGTTTAACGATTCTGCCTGTTTAAGTTCAAGAGATATAGAGTGAAAGAGAAATCTTTAAGACTCACAATAAATAAATATAAGCGTATAAATCGGTTCCTTTCGGATTGGTATTCCCAAGATGTTGATTTCACATTCCAACCGAGGCTTATGTATCTGTATTTTGCTCTAACTCTCAGAAGAGTCCATCCCTTCTCCTACCAGCTATCGATAAAATTGTAAGGTGGACTGGAGCCTTTAGCCTTGACAGGTTAACGAGTACAAGAGCACAACTCTGAATTTAAAATAGTTAAGAAGGTAACGTTAAAATACTCCACGACCTTTCACAAGAACATTCATAGCGACTTACGGCTGAGGCATAATAAAATAAAAAATAAAATATTTTGGAGAGATACGATCATCCACATGGAGAAGAGAGAGTGATTTAAAAAATATGTAAATGTATCCATACTAAAAATATTCAAATATTTAACATCAATTGAGTTAAGCACTGATTTTAGATTTTTCGAATAAAAACAGATTTTTTTTCAAATTTAATAAGCAATAATTGATAAATTTTAAAACGCAAAAAGAATTATTTTGTAAAGAGGCAGAGAAAAAATTAAATGACTTCATAGAATCAAACGAATGATTACCTAGGCCGATTTTTTAAAAAATAAAATTAATCTTCCAATAACATTGGCTAATGCTGTTTTGCAGTAGGATTGAATCAAAATAATGCAATCACTGTTTTAAAGAGAAATAATTATACATATATATATATGCATCACGCACGCGCGCACACACACACGCACACGCACACACACACACACACACACACACACACACGTACACACACATACACACGCATATAGAGAGAGATAAAATAAATAGATAGATAGATAGATAGATATGAACAACCTTAGATAGATAGCTAACGGTAACGAAGAGACGAGATAGATAGATAGATAGATATGAATAGCCTTAGATAGATAGGTAAACAATAACGAAGAGACGAGATAGATAGATAGATAGATAGATAGATAGATAGATATGAATAACCTTAGATAGATAGGTAAACGATAACGAAGAGACGAGATAGATAGATAGATAGATAGGATATATATATATGAGAATAATAAGTTCCATACATAGTTTTATCAAGCATCTTTTTTATAGTTTTAAGTTGGTTTTTTTTTTTGTTATAGTTTTACTACATTTATGGGTAAAGAGCCGAATATCAAGGAGAGAGCATATAAATATATAATAGAGAGCAGACTGAGTTGCAACAGTCTGTTTCATGGTACAATGTAATTTCCAGGTTACGAAGATGGCGTTCAAGCATGAAACAGACTATCAACACTCAGTGTTGATGTCAGTGTCCACTTCATATATATATATATATATATATATATATATATGTGTGTGTGTGTATATATATATATATATATATATATATATATATATATATATATATATATATATATATATATAACAACATATATACACCTAACAACATAGGATAGCAAATAAAAGATTGTGCCAAATTTTATCGCTATCACCTCCTCCGCAATGTATCAGACCGAGAACTTTTCAGCTCCCCATATAACATAAATAACATATAACATACATTACAGATATATAGTATTTGTAATAAAACGTACTCATTAAATAAATGATATATAACAAGTATTATCGAATATAAGTACCATTTTATATCAATAACGTAAACAACATCAAATACATATAATATAAGTTTAGGTACATCAAAAAAAAAAAAAAAGAAGAAGAAGAAGCGATACCTAAGGGTTAAAATGCATTTTAAAATTGAAGAATCTTTAATCTTTCTTGAATTTTTTATTTTAGTTTTAACTCCATGCTAATATAATAAATATTTCATATTTCCCCCTACGTAAAATACGTTGCTGTATTTCGAACCGAATTTAAAATGATTGGAATTATTTTTTAATTGCTAAAATCGACCATATTGACAAATCTGTCAACTCAACTTTATTAAAAATATTTCAAAAATAAAATACACTAATATGAAGCATTTTTTGAAGAATATTAACTGATTTAAAGTTTAAATAAATCTGAATTGAAACAAACATTACTTGTGTTTTATGAGGCCTTCATGCATTTATCGATAGCTTAATGTTTGGCATTTTTAAGTCAAGAGCTGTAAAAATTATTTGACGAATACAACGTGAACTCCTTTTAATATAATTTATAACTGCACAGTAATCTTTAAAAAAGGTAGGAAAATATTCTAAGTAATCTAATATTTTATTGGTTTTTAAGTACTTGGGTTTTATAGTCTTATTTACAATGGCACTTGTCTAAGAATGATTACCAATAAATCTTAAATTTACTATAGTTACCGCTCTTATTTTCATTTCCGTTTATGATTAGCAAATATAGGTTTTACTTAATAATAGTATCGCCAAGTCTGTACGAATTAATACACAATTTGAAAAGATTTAAAACTGTATAAATTATTATAATTAATTTTTTTTTTTAAAATGATACCAATTCTTGTAAAAATTAATCGAAAAAATTTAGTGTCTATTATATTCATTAAAAGTATGTCTAATAAAATAATTTCTTAGTTTTATTGAATTTTTTATTTTACGATTCAGAGCAGATTTTTGTAACCGTATGTCCCGTTTTACAAAAAAATAATTGATGATTTAAGTTCTCCAAGGATGTGTGCTTATAACTAATATAAACTAAGCCCTACGAAGATAAATAACTCAAACTTCCATAAAATTAAATGTGTGTGTGTGTGTGGGGGGGGGTTAACAGATGTAAAAAAATGTTTTATCAAGAATTTCTAAAAAAAATAATTTATAAAATAATTACATTCATTAGTGAATAAGTCCTGAAAGTTTCATTAAAATCAAACAATTGCTTTATTTTTACAAGAATTTACAAATCAATGCGTTTTTCTTCGCAAAAAGACGCTAATTACTTCCCATGCTAATTTATGCTTAGCTGCTGAGTCAAGAAAAACAAATTTTAACCAAAACTTTGAAGGTTCTAGAAAGGAATAAAAAACATAATTTGATAATCAAAAAATCGTTTGGTCTTTCCTCTTAATAATAACATAAAGATTTTAACGGTAAAATTTTTTTCATCATGGTATGTCCATTATTTTAGCGGTAAGTTGAACAAGGAGCCGAAGAAGTGGTAAATATATATATGACAATTTGAACAACTTGTACTTTGACATGTTCCACAGATGACCCGGCGTCTCCAGAAAATAATTTTATTTCACAAGAGCAAAATCCACATTACCGAGACACAACGTAATTCATCAAATTCTAATGTGATTCTATCATACCGAAGGAAAGCATTAGTCCACCCACCACCAAAATACTTTGTCGAAACGAAACGAGATTTAAAGAAAATCGTATAAGAATATAAAAATGATTTAGATTTAAACAATATATTGAATTTACATGCAACTGGAAATTTCGTTATCACAATTTTAACCTGAAAAATCCCGTTTTAATAAAAAGTGAATATATTTCAGTCTTTATCACTTTAATGGAGTCACAGCAGAGTAATGGATTTTGAGCCTCGAATGAAGGAATCGGAAACTCGAGTTCGAATTCCAGCCATGTTCATTATATTCAGTGACGTGCGAAAGGTATAAATTCAATGCTTCTCCCCTCAGCTATGGGTAAAGAGTAGATTCTATAGCCTTGAGTGACAACTAGTCTAGAGATGGTGACTCGGTATAAAAAATGCATACATATGCACACAGACACACACGGAGACGGACAATCACATACACACACACACACACACACACACACACACACACACACACACACACACACACGCGCGCGCGCATGCACGCATGCACACATACATAAAACATACATTATGAACTGAAAATATATTATATATATGTATATTGCTATATAGCTAGCTAGCCAAATATGCAGATCGAAAGTTCTAGAATTAATCGAAAACAACATTTTCATAGTTACATTTTAAGTAATTAATTCCCATACTTATCAAAATCTGTACTAAAAATACTAATACATGTTTGGTTGTTTTTTTTTATTTTTTCCGACATTAATTACTAATGAAAAGACAGTGCCACATATACAAGGTGTCCATAAAGTTCGTGTGCACTTTAAAAAAATTATAACTTTATTTGTATTTGAGATAGAAATAATCTGTAAAAAATGTTATAAAGTTTAATGTACCTAGTTTTAACTATAGCTAAAATAACTTATGTGATTTCAGGCATTACTGTAAAACAGTTGGCAAATGTTTTCCGTGAACTGCAAAATCGTATTACCCTTTGTATTGCTAATGATGGAGAACATGTGGAAACTTAAATAAAATTTCAATAAAACCTTAAAAAATATAGATTTACTTCTTTCTAATCCTTTTTACAAATTATTTCTATCGCAAATACAAATAAAGTTATAAATTTTTTAAAGTGCGCACGAACTTTATGGACACCCTGTTTGTGTGTAATATATATATATATATATATATATATATATATATATATATATATATATATATATATGGCACTGTCTTATATATATTTACATATATAGCTGTGTGTGTATGTGTGTGTATACATACACACACACTACATACATGAATATATGAATATGAATATATCGTCCATTTCCAGCAGTGGTGATTCACATACACTATGAAAGTGTTTAACTGGCTCACCTACATTTGGGAGGTATTACTAAAAACACTTATTACTTACACAGCTGTCTTTGCTGAACGCTAGGAATACGCTCATACCTAATTCTATTAACAGGATACTGACTTGTCATAATAACATCAAACAGTAGCAAAAGGTTAGGGAATTATTGTCACATGATTATGCAAGCAGGAAAATTATGACAATTATATTGGAATACGAAAACCCGGCTACAACACCGAATACAATGGAGCTAACAACAACAAAAACAGCAGTAGTAGCAGCAACAATAACAACAATAATAATGCAAGCCTCTTGAAGTGGAAATCTCAAAAAATGTGGCACATAAGGGCATCAATAATTCGAGTTGTAGTTGGAGCCCTCCGTTTGATTAGAAAAGGTTCCGATAGACTCAAAGAAGAGTACCTTGTTAGCCCATGGTTAGAGAAATACAAAAAGTTGTATTTGCAATTACAGTTCACACTTTACGAAGGGTTTTATCTATGTAAATTATGTGTGATTTTATGTTGTCTATTTTTAAAATATTTTGCAAAAATGTTCAATGAGAAATGTCATGATGACATTTCTGACCACAGGTCTCTGGTTGGGACCCGGAAAGAAATGAGTATACACCAGAAACCAAACGAAATAATAATAATAATAATAATAATAATAATAATAATAATAATAATAATAATAATAATAATAATTGAAATCGAAATCTCAAAAATGTGGCACATGGGAACATCAACAATCCCTGTTGTAGTTAGAGCCCTAGGATTGGTTGGAAAAGATTCCAGTAGACTAATTGAAGGGATCCCTGGAAGCCCATGCCTTAAAGAAATACAAAAAATTGTTCTCAGAAGTACAGCCCACACTTTACGAAGGCCTCTTTATCTATGTATTTTTTTTTTTTTGTCAGTGGAAAGTGTCATGATGCCATTTCTAACCTTAGGTCTCTGGGCGGGACCCGGAAAGAAATGTGTACACACCAGAAATCAAAGGAAATAATAAAAAATAATAAAAATAATAAATAGCATATTCAATAAAATTTCTACTTATAGTACAATCTCGTTTCTACATTTTCCGTGTCTTTTTAAACTAATATTGATGCTGCTACTACTAAAAGATGGTCACTGCCAATATGGCGCATTTCTACAGAATAAATTGCACCGTTAATAAAATGAAAGGATATTTGCATCGAATGATGATCATAATACAGACAAAGGGTAATAATTATGATGCTATATGAAAATAACGATTATTGAATATTAAAGCCAATTTGGAAAATACAACTATAAATTGTAATCTTTAAAATAAGAATTTATTATACAAACTGATTGGTCTAGCCTAAAGATGGGAAAAAATGGCCTACTAGGATGCGCTTGTCTACTTTATAGAAAGAGCATGTATATTTCTAAAAGCAGCATTCGTAATTCTAACTTATGGTTGGACTTCAACGTCGATGTCAGGCAATGGTAAGAAAACACAACTAACTCGACCACTAAACAGGTTGTCAGGTATTATCACAAATAAAACGGCAAAAAGATAAGAAATGAGGAACGTTATTTTGTGCGTATATGTGTGTGTGTATATAAGGCGTATTCAAAAGTTTCCAGAACCGCCTTTTTTTGAAAGGACTGACTGAATACAAAAAATAAATAAATAAATAATAATAAATAAGTGTGAATTAAGTATATTAACAAAAAAGTATTAAAATGTATTAAAATCAAAACCTTGTGATGTTTAGTAATTCCTCAGATCTTTGTTCAGTCGACCGGGCTAAGGGCGTTACACACACACACACACACACACACACACGCACGCACGCACTCACACACACACACACACACACACACGTGTGTGTGTATATATAAATTATATTAAGTAAGAGACAACTTTTAGGGTTCATGGTGATTATAATTTATGTCCTTACAATCAAAATTTCGATTCTAACGAAATAAATTATAATCACCAAAAACCCTTAAAGTCGTCTGTTTCTTGATATAATTAATATTTGCTCTGTTTTTACATTGAGCTCTCTGGATCATATCCACACTGGAATTATCCATACGGATTATCAGACGCATCTTTACCTATATATATATATATATATATATATATATATATATATATGTATTTGTGTGTGGCGTGTCAAAATATTTATGTAAAAGTATAATATAAATAAAGACAAAAAGAAATCTTGGCTAACATAAGTTTTCCTTTTGTTCTTATGTGTGTTTGCGTGTGTGTGTGCATGTGTGTGTGTGTGCATGTGTGTGTGTGCGTCTGTGTGTCTGTGTGTGTGTATTGAAAATGAAAACAAAATGGACACAAATTTAGAATCAGAAAGAGACACCTGAAATTTCTAGGGCGCATAATAAGGCAAGACTGGCATTGAGTTCATCCGCCAGGGACAGCAGCCTATTTCATGCTTAAACGTAATGTTCAGGCCATCTGCCTTTAAGCATGAAACAGACTGTCGCCGCAACTCAATGTCCATTTTGTACATACGCTCTATCCATGATATTGAGCACTTTAATCCATTAATATAGTAAAAACCATATTTTTATTTCAACAACCATAAACAAACCATACGTCAAAACAATCCTTATTCCCCCATAGCTGAACACTTTAATCAGTCAGGACACTCATTAGACAACTGTAAATGTTTGTTGATAGATTCTGATTTCAGTTTCACATACACACACAGAAAAAAGAAAAATACTGGATTTTAAAATTAAATACATATAAACTAGGTTTAAATAAAGACTTGGGTATTTTAAATCTTTATAAATATTTCAATACTTAAACATTTTTTTAGATATAGTTAAAAAAATTTTTACACAACATCTAAAAATTTTATTACACTTAGATTTACGTTAAAAATATTCGAACACAGTTGAATTCCATATCACGTGACGTCCGCGTCTCGCGACGGACGCTACTTGTAAACAAACCTCTAAAACCAGTTATTTCTGATGAAAGATCGAGGTCGATCTGAAATATCAAATTACATATATATAAAAAAAATATAAATAAATACTTTCATAAAAAAAACATTATATTTTTTTTTATTTACAACTTTTTAGTTGTTTTTTCTATATATACATATTAAGAAAGTATACGAGGCTTCTCATTATGGTATATATATATATATATATATATATATATATATATATATATATATATTGCTATCCAGAAACAGACTGTTTCGCAGTTCGTCAGTATGACAAGACACCCGATTGCCTTATGCTGGGATCGAAGGCCGACTGATTTGTTAGCAGTCGAAGATTTTACCCGTAAGCTGCTGGCACACAATAGGGGACGAAGTTGAATTTAGATGTATTAATTTTTTAAAATTTTTAATATTTATATCTATATCTAGAAATATATATACATATATATATATATATACATATATATATATATATATATATATATATATATATATATATAAACATAAATATAAAAGTGAACATTGAAGTCGACACTCAGAGGCGACAGGCTGTTTCATGCTGAGCGCAAGGCGGCCTGACGATTTCGTCCAGCATGAAACAGCTTGTCTGTCGCCTCTGAGTGTTGACTTCAATGATCACTTTTATATTTATATTTCCATACGCTCTATCTCTCATATTGAGCACTTTATCCCATAAACATACCACACCTTAAAACTATATATATATATATATATATATATATATATATATATATATATATATATATATATATATGTATATATATATATTATAACCAAGTTGTTGTTGATTCGTCCAAAATCCATGTCTTAAACACAATATTTCTTTATCAAATAAAGTAAGTGTTGAAAGTTATAGAAAATTATAGATACCACAATAAAAATATCTCGAATCATTGTTATATATAAAAATAATATTGGTCTATACAAATATATTTGTAAATATACAAAATAATGCGAATAACATATCCGTACATATAAAAATAATATTTGTAAATGCAAATATACTTGTAAGATATATAAAAGAAAGAACGGTACAGTTTAAATATATGATATAATTACATTATATACTGCTATGCTATATTGTATGTACATACATAAATATTCGTATTTCTAAAATAATATTAGTTCATATAAAATATTTCTATATATTGAAAATAATATTGGTTAAAGAAGTATTTGTGAATATAAAAATAATATATTTTGCCCATAAAATTACTATTGGTACACACAAAATTATTTGAAAATATAAATTACAATAATTCTGCATATAAAATTATTTTGCATATAAAAACGATAAAGATTCACGCAAAATATTGGCAGATATAAAAATAAAAAAATCATTGATACATATAAAAATTAATATCATTTCATACAAAAAAAAAATACTGAAAGAAATAAATGCACCTAAAAATAAAAGTAGAAA
>OZ038520.1:6123651-6133651 GCA_964036315.1 Acanthosepion esculentum
TCTATCTATCTATCTATCTATCTATCAATCTATCTATCTATCTATCTCTCTCTCTCTCTCTCTCTATATATATATATATATATATATATATATATATATATATATATATATATATATATATAGTGTGTGTATATAATGTTTCGTATACTTTACACCTGTATTCCTGTGGCAGAACAGAGTACCTATAATATACTTGCAAACTGCAATGAGTTATATTTTCATTTATTGGTCAAAGTAATTAATGTAGATTGAATGACTTTTTCACGGCTTATCATCCTTTTACAACTTATTTAAAGCCAGAAAATATTTTTAGATTGTAACAATTTTTGGATGATAATAATGATTTAGAGACACAAGCCCTTCTAAAGAGCCTGTAGCTTGTGGTGGCGGTGGTGGGGTGATGGATTCACACATTTCCCTAGGGTTATTTGCGTGTAAGTGAATATAACGAAAGTGGCTGGAAATGGAACTCGGCTTTCCGATTAACAATTCTGAGCCATTCATCCATTACACCACCTGCACATCCAAGTTTACAGCACCTGGTATTCCGAAGCGGTCACGCATCTAGGAACTGACAAGGCTAGACAAATAAGGAATAATTTAATAGCCAAGTGTGTGTGTGTGTGTGTGTGTGTGTGTGTGTGTATGTGTGTATATATATATGTACATACACACATATATACACATATATATATATACATATATACATATACACACATATTACATATATATATATATATATATACATATATATAGACACACACACACACACACACACACACACACACACACACACACACACACACACACACATATATATATATATATATATATATATATATATATATATATATATATATATATGAGAAAACAACATGCAAGCTCCTATTTATTACACCTTTATTTTTTTATTACCATATGAATATCATTCTTCAATTATGTAGACTGCAAATACTTCTCACATTATACATGGGAAATTGCTATTATGGCGATTTATTCCCTGTTTCAGATACCAGCTCAGGTATATTTGTGTTTCTTCAACCATCGAAAGCTTCCTAGCGATTTCGTCTATCCACCTACATTCCCCCGTTGTGCTTTTCAGTCACTTCCTAACAACAATGCAAGATAGGATCATCTTTCCATACTATCAGCCGTCCATTCAGATGTTCGTCGGGACGCTAACGTCCTAATCACTCTGTTACATTCCACCAATCACGTTGCCATCATAATAAACAGTAACATAAAAGATATTCAAAAAAACTTTATAACATTATAAGGACATTTTTAAAGTAGCAATTTGATCAAGATCTAATATAATTTAAAATAATAAATAAATAACTGATTTTCAGTAAAAATTCGAATTCACAGGAAAAGTTTTGACTGGTAAGTAATATATATATATATATATATATATATATATATATATATATATATGAAAAGTTTTGACTGATAAGTAAATTCATCAATAAGATTATTATTATCAATATGTGTGTGTGTGTGTGATCTTCTCCCAATATACTCAAACAACTATAATGAACTTATTGATGAATTTACTCAAGGTTTTTACTTTATTAAAGGTTTTGATTATAATAATGTAACACATGAGGAATCAATTTATTATGAAAAAATAAATTTGTTTAAAGATATTACGATATTTACGTTCATGCATGCAGAAAATCAACAGACACAAATAAAGTAGATATATAATGAACAGATAGATAGATAGATAGATAATGAAGATAATGAGATAGATAGATAGATAGATAGATAGATAGATAGATAGATAGATAGATAGATAGATAGTGAGTGAGAGAGAAATTTTGTTGTCTCTGTTGCCATGCTGATCTTTATGTGGTTATTTATAACACATTCAAATTTTGCACAGTTGCGCGCGCATTTTATTGGAGCAGAAACAGAACTAAGAGGTTAAATCGAAATTCGATTGATCCTAAAATCAATCACTGTCCATATTTTACGCGGTTAACTCGATAGTCTTGGCTGAGCTGTAACCAAAAGCAGTGAGAGCAGAGTGTATTTGATGGGTGAGACGTTATGCTTCAGGCACAGAAAGAACACCTCCGTTTATAATTTAAGGCCAAAATTCTGATCGTTTCAAAATGCGTAACAGAAACTGATATAAAGAACAGAAAAAAGTAAATAGCGTTTGATTTACGCATCAGTCTGTATAGATATTATTATTAATGTTGCAAGTATTGGTGGTGACTATCAATAACTCTAAAAATATCAACTGAATTGAATAAAAAAGCATTGATGTATCATAATATTAATTATGGATATAAAAATGATAATAACAAAATAAAATCGTTATTATAGCAGTAAAAAAAACTTCTTTTTAAAAAAATCTATTACGGTCTTCACAACAAATTAATTCTGATGCATGTCGCTGAGTAACGTGTTATAGAGAAAAATCTCCTCGCTTTTCATCAACTTTAATAATGCCATGATCTACAGACTATCGCTTTGAAAACTTCATATTCCTGAATTCTTTAAAGTGACTGAGAAGTTTTATGAAGCACCTTTATAGTTTCACTTTATCAGCACTCATGCAAGGTCTTAGTATTCTTCCATGTTTTTGTTTGGTTCTGTTTTGATTTTTGTTTTTCTCTGACAATTTATTTCGTCTTTTCAACTAAAGTATATAATTACCTTTTCATACAAATAATTACCTTTTCATATAAATAATTACCTTTCCATATAAATAATTACTTTTTATATAAATAACTACAGTTTCATATAATTACTTTTTATATAAATAATTACCATTTCATATAAATAATTACCATTTCATATAAATAATTACTTTTCATATAAATAATTACCTTTTCTTATAAAGAATTACTTTTTATATAAATAATTGCATTTTCATATAAATAATTACTTTTTATATAAATAACTACAGTTTCACATAATTGCTTTTTATATAAATAATTACCATTCCCTATAAATAATTACTTTTTATATAAATAATTACCTTTTTATATAAATAATTACCTTTTCATATGAATAATTACTTTTTATACAATAAATAGCTTTTTATATAAATAATAACAAAGAACACGGTTAATATCATCAGTATCATCTTCATCATACCAATAGTAAAGATATTCTTCCTTTCAATATATAATAACGAAAGGCGGGGGACACTTCGAGACGGTTTAATGATTAGCAAGCTTGTCTCGCTAGAACTACTAAGTAGCGAGCTCAATCCTCACTGGGTGCCCCCTACGTTCGGTTTTGTGCTTCATTTAAGGTAAACTTGGAAAATCGCTATAATAACGAAAGACTAACAGTAAATACAAACAATAATTGTTACTACTTAATTACGGTTACTGACTTATATTTATCTTTGTATAAATGACTACTTTTCTTTTTTTTTAGTTACATCATCCCACACCCACAAAAATAAATACTTAAGAAATTTTTATCTAATGCAGTTTAAAATACTAACCCATAAGTGAGTTTGTTAGAACTTGTTCTGGAGAATAAAATAACGAAAAATTACGATTTTAATTCTAATTCTAAACTCTAGCGAATCAATATTTCTCATCTCAGGTAACCTTTGTAACGTATGTCCATTGCTCAATACCTTATTAGAATCGGCAGAAAAAATGTTATTTCATGTTGACAAATAGCCCAAAGAAAAAAACATTTTCACCAAATTTGAGGTACTTTACCCAGTTTTGAGAAACACTGTTATAATAAATGTAAAAATAATCTGGTACATGAAAACCTCAATAATTCCAATTGTGGTTGGGATACTAGATTTGACTGGAAGAGATTCTGAGACAGACCCAAATCCATCAAGCGTTCTGTAGTGTAAAATTAAAAGCGAAACCAATATTGTATATCAATTTAAATGTCATTCTGAGAAAAAAAAGTAATGTACGTTGGTTTCACAACAAAAATATTATCAAGGAGACTTACACTACATATGTCAGATACAAGTTCTACAGCCCAACATTTTAAAACCCATTCCTGTTCACATTCCCATTTTAGAAAAAATATTAATTGACAATAGAAGTATACTCCACAATGAAAATAAAACAAAAACTTCAAATTCTTGAAGCCCTACACACACACACACACACACACACACACACACACACACACACACACACACACACATATATATATATATATATAAATTTATACATGCCTACACACCCAGATAAATATATTATGTAAAAGGAGATACAGAAGTTAAAACATAAAGCAATGATTTTAATGGGCAATGAGTAAAGTAAAAATAAAATCATTTGAAAATTAATTAATAAAAGAAAATGTGTAAAATAAAAGTAAAATCATTTGAAAATATTTATTTAATTCAGACAACAGAGAAATAAGCACATCAGTTTTGTGTAAACTTCTAGCAACACAAGTTTCCTCATTGCATTTGTGTTATTTTCATCAAGAGAATCTTAGAAAAGAACGTATAATTACTTATAAAGTTACAACCAAGTACTGTAAGAATGTAGTAAAAAATATATTTTTATTACGAAATTTGAAAATGAACTAAATATGTGACATTTGGTTTGTCCCTCGAAAGGCCAGTACGAGGCAGGGGACAAAATTACGCAATACAGGACATGTCCGGTATATAAGGGAAATCAAAACAAAATCATATTAACAAAACAACAATGGTAATAATAATAGTAACAATAATAAAAAGTAAAGTAATAATAATAATAATAAATATATGTAATGATACACCTCAGTTTCACTTCAGTTATTTTAAAAATCTTTTTTGTAATTTATTAAAAATAAAAATATTGATCAGAAAATATATCTATTTATTTCTCGTGAGAAAATGCGCGCTTTCTCGATGAAATATAACACACAATATGAATCTTTAAAATTTACTTGCATATACTATTTGATTCTCTATAGACCATTCACTATCGATCTAAGATGATCAATAATGAACAGGCTGTTCTTGCAACCCATAACTGACAGGTTCAAGCCTTACTGTACACCCCTAAGGTTAGTTTTGCCTAAGGTTGGTAGATATCCTGATACAGCTCGCTAATATTAATGATAAACGTAATTAATATTACTTATTAAATAAATAATAATCTATATTAATTATTGATTTATGTTTTAAATAGCTACGTCTATATTCATATGTAACTTTACAACTAAATTTTAACAAGTTATGAATACCAACAAACATTATTATTTTTACTCAGCAAGACACTAGCAAAAAGGAACTGTTTGATTTACTTATCTGTGACAAGTAATTGATAAAACAAAGTGATTATAGTAAGCTTTTTAACTAAAGCAAATCGATTTTTTTTTATCCTCGTTGTAATCAATTGGTTTTTCGAGCTTTACTGATAAGTTTGTTTTCCATGAAGACAAATGAAGATCGATAAAAGCAAATTCATATTGAATTGATGCATACTTAATTGTTGGTACAGCTTTTGCAAAGGTAAAACTGATTAAGTTCCGTTTCCCAACACACACACACGCACGCACACACACACACACACACACACACACACACACACACACATATATATATATATATATATATATATATATAGAGAGAGAGAGAGAGAGAAAATAAGAGAAAGAGAGAGAGAGAGAAAGAGAAAGGGAGAGAGTGGGATAGAGAGAGGGGGGAGAGAGAGAGTGGGGAGAAGGAAAATTAGACAGATAGTCTATTGTTTAAGAATACAGGCCCGTCTACGAAAATCTAGAGTTTGAATGTTGAAGGTAACATCATTCAGCGAAGTCACATACTTTTACTCACATTAATCCTATCTATCTATCTATCTATCTATCTATCTATCTATCTATCTATCTATCTATCTATCTATCTATCTTTCTCTCTCTCTCTCTCTCTCTCTCTCTCTCTCTATCTATATATATATATATATATATATATATATATATATATATATATATATATATATATATATATATATCGCATATTGAGTGGTGGTGTTAATAAAATAGTGATAGATACAATATAACAAAGCTAAAAACTATATATTATTAAGTATAAATATTTTTATTTACCGGTAAGGAAAATATATTTATTAATATATATATATATATATATATATATATATATATATATATTAATAAATGCATATATAATATATAAATAATATATATAATGAATTGCATATATATATACATATATATATATATATATATATATATATATATATATATATATATATATATATATATATATATATATATATATATATATATATATAAAGACATTTTTATGTTTAACATTCTTTTTATAAACATAAAAATGTCTTAAAATAATTGTCGGACTTTGTCCATTTCATAATGTGTGACGTCATATATATATATATGTATGTATGTATGTATTGAAATGGATTTTTATTAACCCAACAGATTTGTATCACCTAAAACGTTATTTTTCGTGGATTCTCGTATTTGAGTAGGCCTTCCATTTATTTATTAAACAGTATATTTATTTATTTTCACCTACCGGCTTGTTCTTTAATAATATTTCTCGAATATTCAGGCCGGGAGGCGAAAATAAATAAATATATCGTTTAATAATGGAGCGCCTACTCAAATACTAGTATCCACTAAAATAACATTTAAAGCGATATATATATATATATATATATATATATATATATATATATATATATATATATATATATATATATAACAGACAGAAAATATATACGGAAATATTTGTGTTTGTGTCTATGTGTATGCGAAATGCTACTATTAAGTATCTAGAATTTATCAATAACACTAGTATTAAACATCTTTGTTACCGATATATCTATGACTTGTATAAGGCATAACACAATTGGTTAAGTCTGGGTATTTCTCTGTAGTCAGTGTTCGATCCCGGAAAACGACCAGGAGATTGAATGATGACTTTTAAAGTTGAAAGCTTGACGCAACACAATCTTTCTAATCTCGTTTCCATCTCGATTTGGCATAAAAAAGTTAGCTCGTTTATTAAAAGTGAGAATAAAATGTATTTTTGCAAAGAAAATTAAGAAAATGTCCTTGTTTAAACACTCTCCCCAAGCAAAAAAAAAAAAAAAATTTTTAAAATTTTAACACGGTCACGTGACCACAATGGCTACCAATGTGCAAAACCACGATTATCCTTCGGGAGGACAAAATTGAAAAGATTATTTTTTTAAAATCCTAAAACATTCAAATTCACGCACATATAGATGCATATCTATATACAATAAGGGTAGTCTGGCATAAGGTTTAAATTTGAGAGCACGAAAATAAGAAAATTATGTTAATTCATAAATACCGAAAAACATATATATATATATATATATATATATATATATATATATATATATATATATATTGAGAGAAAAAGAGATAGACATATAGATAGATATGAACAGACTCAGATATATAGATAGATGTGGGTATGAAAACTTGCATTTCGATGTAAATATGCCTTTTGAATATGTACGTATACGTGTGTGTGCAGATGGATCTATATACCTTTTTGCATATGCTTGTGTATTTTTATATAATCGTATGCACATACATTCGCGTGCACACGGACATATATATAAATATATGAATGACATCATATCCAAGTATGTACATACACACACATATTTATTATTGGAGTTCAGTTTTATATGAAGAATTGTACGTGTTCTATATGTGAATATTTGTCAGATGTCCAATATGTATTCATACATACATACATATATACATATATATATGTATATATATATATATATATATATATATATATATATATATATATATATATATGCGTGTGTGTTAGTGTGTGTGCGTATATATACATATATATGTACACACATATATGCATATATATACACACATACACACATGTATATATGTATGTTTTATATGGAGAATTGCACATATTTTATGCATGAATATTTGTCTTTAAAAAACTGAATTCGAATATATATATATATATATATATATATATATATATGCATGTGTGTATACATATATACATATCTACAAACACACATACTTACACACACATATATGTATATACATATGTGTGTGTGCATGTTTAAGCATAGGTTCGTATACATTTCTCTATGCGCATATACTTTTACGTACATACACACGCATTATGTGAAATAGTGTCATTTTCTATCGTATACTTTCCTCTTTTCTTCTGCCGACTCAAGCAAAGAATGTTGAGGTGTTCACAAACAACATCGCTGTCTTTGGAGTTGCCCTCACTCCTCACAATCTATTTGTGCAATCACTCTTTCTCTCACAGGAGATTAAATGTGAACAATCACCTGAGGCCGACTGAAAGCTTCGCTTCCATTAGCCCTGTTTCCTATCTTCATCGCTTCAGCTTTCATATGTCCTCAGATCAATTCAATCGCCTCGAGAATTTTGCTTTTTATTTATTTATTTATTTATAGATTTATTTATTTATTTTATACTAACTCTCTTCTCCTCTTCATCTTTTCTTCTAGTATTTTTGTTTTCTCCCTCTTTTGACCCCTCCCTTACTCCCCATTTCTATTTGTCTTTCTTTACAGCTGTCACTATGTCTCTCTCTTATCTGTCTATCCTCTTCGCCTCACCATCTCTTTTTCAGTTTTTATTACCTTCTCCTCTTCTCCGTCTCTCTCTCTCTCTCTCTCTCTCTCTTACTCACTCACTCACTTTCTATCTTAAGGTTCCCAAGTCATCATCTTTCTTTCTTTTTCTCTTCTTCTTCATCTATCTTCTTCAAATTTTTTCTTGATGCTTTCTTTTTCTGTTTTTTGTTTTCTATTTCATCTGTCTGAACCTATTTCTACCTACTTTCTCATTAATTCATGCTTTCATTCACTTTATCTAACGTATTCCTCCTCCTCTTCTTCTTCTTCTTCTTCTTCTTCTTCTTCTTCTTCTTCTTCTTCTTCTTCTTCTTCTTCTTCTTCTTCTTATTCTTCTTCTTCTTCTTATTCTTATTCTTCTTCTTCTTCTTCTTCTTCTTCTTCTTCTCTCAATATATCTACTTCTTGAATTCTCTCTCTCCCCTACTTCTCCCAAACTTTTTCAATTTATCAACCTCTCCTCCCCGTTCTCACCTCATCTTCATCTCTCTCTTTTAATCTATCATTCAAGTTCTGTAACCAGTGCCCCCTTCCTTAACCCTCCCACCTACCTTCCATTTTGCATGTGGAAGATGAGAGGAAAATAGAGGATAAACGATGTACGGTGTACTTATTGAACCAAAAGCAGACCCATCGTGAGAAACACACACACACACACACACACACACACATACACACATATATATATATATATATATATATATATATATATATATATATATGCAGAACGACGACACTGATTCCATAGGCTATGAAATGCTGCCGTCAACGACCAAGTCTTCTGCATTATTTCTTTCTATACCCTAAACAAACCCCTCCTCTACCTACCCCCTTTTCTTTTCATCAAGATTTTCGCAGTCTTCGTCGTCGTTCTTGTCGTCGTCGTCGTCGTCGCGAAGTTCAGAAATTCAATTATCAATATTGAGATCACAGCACAACTTTCTCTTTCTCCTTTGTCAGTTTTCACTGTCGTCGTCGTCGTCGTCGCCGTCGTCATCATCATCATCATCGCAATACTTATTATCACCTTTATTAGCATCATCGTGGATTTAATTATCTTCAGCTCTAAAGTCACTGATCTTATTTCCTCTCCAGTCGTCATCACCAACAGCAACAACAACATCGTCAATTTCACTGACCTTGTGCACCCAGCATCACCTACGTCATCTTGAAATGTATTTCCCCTTTTACATAAGACACACAATCTGGTCCAAATTTTTCAATGTATATGTCTTTCACTGAATAATAAAGAAAACCACCCGCTCAATCTACCCCACCCTCTCTTCCCTGGTGCTTCCCTTTTTACGATACTTACAAATCCATGGTTATTGGAGATTATGATCGGTCAAAATAGAAGCAGGTTTAGATTCATACCTTTCCTGAGGAATGATGAC
>OZ038520.1:6141151-6166151 GCA_964036315.1 Acanthosepion esculentum
TAGCGATTGCTGTATGAGTCGTACGATTTTTGAATCAAGCACGAGCAACGTCGGGCCATACTGCTAGTCGTAATTATGAAAAATATAAATGGAAAAATGCACTAACAAAATCGCTGGTAACATCAAGATACAAGTCTAAAAGATCGTCGTCCTCTTCCTCAATGATGTGATCAGGAGGACACTATCCATCAAATAAATCCATCACACCCTCATTGTAACCCCCAGGTCTAAGGGATCAACTCGATTCCATGAGTGAACAAAGCAGGACATTAAGAAAAAGGCTCTGAATATGGGACGTTAAAATACACAGAGAGAAAACAATCGAAGATAATCGTCCAAACATTGTGATTACAGATCATAAGTGAAGAGTTCGCTTTCTTACAGACATGGCAGTCACTGCAGATTTTCATGTCTCTTTGAAGATCTTCAAAAAACTATCAAGACACAAGGACCTTGAAATCTCAAAAATGTGGTACATGAGGACATCAACAATTCCAGTTGAAGTTAGGGCCCTCGGATTGAATGGAAATGGCTCCCATAGACTCATTGAAGGTATTCCTGGTAGCCTATGCCTTAAGCAAATACAAAGATTTTACTAACAAGTACAGCTTACGCATTAAGAGCATTAACTATGTAAAATATGTGTTTTTCTTTTCTTTTTTATTTCTCAAAAAATGCTCATTGGGACTGGGAAAGAAATGTGTATACAACAGAAATCAATGGAAATAATAATAATAATAATAATAATAATAATAATAATAATAATAATAATAATAATAATAATAATAATGATGATAATAATAATAATGATAATAATAATGATAATCATAATGATAATAATAATAATGATATTAATAATAATAATAATAATGATGATAATAATAATAATGATAATGATAATAATAATAATAATGATAATAATAATAATAATAATAATAATAATAATAATAATAATAATAATAACGGTGACAGTATTTTGTAATTTTATAATTGTATGGCTTATATTTTTTGCAGTAGTATTCTAGAATTTGTGTTGAGTTTTAAAAATAATATAGCCTTTTAAATCATTTATAGTAAAAATAACAACCAATGAAAGTTAACATGACAGAAAAGAAATAAAAATCAATATATTCCATTTTTACAGTGACACAATATATGTTCACTTATTGTCTCCGAATATCTCGTATAACCATAATAATGGAATATCTCATTATTGAGAAAGGGAACTTAAGTGCGTACTTATATAAAGTCACATTGTGCTTTAAACCAGAGAATAAATCATGACGACCACAAGCGCCAGAATACCAACAACGCTAATTTAAGAAAACAAAAGAACTTATTAAAACAATCTTTCATCGCTCAATGATGAATAGAAATATTTCTATTCATTTTGATACTATATATGTATGCCGATTTTTCGTGATGGCCACGGACATTTAGTAATTTAGAATAAAGTTCTGTATGTATATGGCAAAAGCAGCAGCTATAGAAACTTATTTTATCTTCTCTCATTTTGATAGCTCGAACCAGTCTGTTAATAGAGCTATAGTTTTGTGCAAATGGCTATCATGCTTTTTTTGCTTTGTTTTTTCAAAATATTCTAACATTAATTCTAAAAAAATATTGGCAGCATTTTCGTGTTAACTAAACAGTAAACAATGTCATCTAAGATTCCAGATTTCTGTAACAACAGACCTCAACCCATGACACGGTGATCGTTAATTCTCCGCTGCTTTTCTTGTGCTCACTTGTAGTCTGTGAGTGTTCATATTTTATAGGCCCTCTTTCCATTGTATGTCTGTAATTTCAGCTGTTGTCGCTTTTCTTAAAACTTCCTAGACACACACATGTTCCCTCTATGATGTTCTTAGCGTTCATTGGTAGATCCACATCTTTGTTTCTTGAATCCTGTTATATATATATATATATATATATATATATATACATATATATGTGTGTGTGTGTGTGTGTGTGTGTGTGTGTGCGTATGCGTGTGTGTGTGTCTAAACCGTTTCATGCTAAATGCTTTCATGCCTGAAACAGACTGACGTCACTCAACGTTTACCTTCGACCCTCACCCGTAGATGTGCAGTTAAAATGCACTGAAACCAAGTTGCATCTTTGTAGTGAGTAAAATGGTTTTGTCTATATGATAAAATTATAATAAATAAATAATTATCGCTCTACTACCTGTATCGAGCTCTTTTTTTAATTAACGCTGCGAACGTTGGAATTTATATATTACTTTCGTTCTCAACGCATCGGATATATATATATATATATATATATATATATATATATATATATATATATATATATATATATATATATATATATATAAGGCGCACGTGTATACATACACATACATACACACATTCCTACAAACCCAAATCAATAAAAAAAAACTGAAGCCTGACCCCTAGTTTGGTTTGGTTTGGTTTAATTTGGTTTGGTTTGGTTTGGTTTGGTTTGGTTTGGTTTACGGTATATCATTCTGAATGTCTTATTTAATGCCAACAAAATTTTCATTGTTGGTAATATTTTTTTCCTTAGAAAATCTATTTCTGGTAATATCTTCTCTTCAAAAATCTATTTCTGGTAATATTTTTTCTTCAAAAATCTATTTCTGGTAATATTTTCTCTTCAAAAATCTATTTCTGGTAATATTTTCTCTTCAAAAATCTATTTCTGGTAATATTTTTTCTTCAAAAATCTATTTCTGGTAATATTTTCTCTTCAAAAATCTATTTCTGGTAATATTTTCTCTTCAAAAATCTATTTCTGGTAATATTTTCTCTTCAAAAATCTATTTCTGGTAATATTTTCTCTTCAAAAATCTATTTCTGGTAATACTTTTTAAAAAAAAAATATTGCTGGTAACAATTTTTTACAAATTATTTCTAGTATTAAAACCTATTTTTACACTTTCATAATGTTTTGACCCCAGTTTGGGTAAACTATTTGCCCATAGCTGGGACCCTAACAGATGCTATCACACCAGATCAGACTAAACCTGGGAACACCATCAACTAAGAAATGGTTCCACGGTCCTCAAAGCCCCCTGATCAGAGGCCTGCCTGTTGGATGTAGTTTATCGTCTTACCCAGGACGCGGATGTAGTTTATCGTCATACCCAGGACGGCCTGACACCTAATATTTAGTTTAATTTTTATTTGAAATATTATTCGATGATATTCTATTTGTATAATTAATCTTCCCCACTGAATTTATTACTTCTTTTTTTTAAGCTTATCACCCCAAGCAAGGCAAGGGGTTACAGAAGGTTTGGAGGAAGAGCAGATAGGAGTGGTAAAGGAGGGGATGTGGAGAAAGATAGTGGATCGATCAAGGCAAGGGGGTTACAGAAAATTTGGAGCGAGAACAGATAGGAATGAAAGGTGAAAGGATGTGGAGAAGCGAAGTGGATAGATCAAGGCAACTGGAGATGTCGATTGACGTTACACTTAAATAGTTGGAGATTATATTTGTCAGGAAAACAGGAATAAGGAAGGGAGTTCCACAGGCGAGATGTGCGAGACATAAAGCTATTGGAGTAGAAGAGACGTCTACATCTAACAGTTTCAACGGTGAAGGGGTGGGAACGGGATGCCAGCCTCGTAGGACGTTTAAATTCATGAGGTCTGGGAACCAGCGAAAGCAGCTCATCGGAGCAATTACCGTGAAAGTATTTGTAAAAAAGACAGAGCGAGGAAGGAAGGAGTTTATACTAAATTATAAATATTCCTGTCTAAAATAAAAGCTCTTTAATTTTTATTGGTGGACCCACGACTCCCACTCTCTCTCTCTCTCTCTCTCTCTCTCTCTCTCTCTCTCTCTCTCTTCACACACACACACACAAACACACACACATACACATACAGAAAGAGAGTGACTTATTAAAAGGCAAATAAATAAACAAAACATTGTTATTATTTGTATATCGATACTTTCTCATAGCTGATTATTTATTATTGTTATTGATTTCACCATCAAATAATTGGCATTAAAAGACAGAAATAAAAACGAATGTCAATTAATCTGATAATAAAATAACTAACGTGATAACCACCTTTTTGTATACGAATAGGGAATTTCTCCCTTTCTGTTTTTTATTAGTATTCTCAGATGACTAATGATAATAATTACCAAACCACAATTGTATCTTGAAGTCAAAGAATTCCTCAAACTAATAAATTAACTATATATGTCGCCAGGACAAAAAATATATGATAGGAAGAAATTAAAAATAGAATTGCTTTCTCGTAAGCTTTCTATGTTTTGCACCGTAGAAATCTGTGTCGACATTTTTGAAAAAATTACTAAATAATTTGAGATATAAAAGATTCAAAGAAATTAAACAGCTATAGACTATATTATAATATAGGGTGCGATGGATAAATTGTCATACAAATTACACAAAAATGAAGACACTAACATCTCAATTTAACAGATTTATTTACCGAAATTATACAAAAATAGTTTGAAATATTAAAGAGTAAATTTATTCAATACAATCGCCATTTGCTTCAATCACGGCCTCCAGACGACTTCGGAATCTCCAGCAACTTTTCTTGACGGTCTCTTTGTTTAAGTTGATGAATGCTGCCATAATCCCTGCCTTCTGTTTGTTACAAGGAGTTTTGTTGATCTCTCACGCAATAAGGTGGGGTTCAGTCTGGAGAGTTAGGTGGCCAGATTTAAGCGGTGATATGATTTCAGAAATTGTCTATCTATGACTGGTTTCTCCTGCTTGTATGGCATGGTGTAGAGACCTGTTGCCAGACATAGGGTCTTCCAGCAACCATCCACTTGACCCAGGACAGCGATACCTCCTTAAGGCACGATGTAGGACTCCGTGTTGAGTCTGAGGCTATCATCAACAAATTTTCTTATCAGAACGATCAGAGTGAGTTTTCCGAACCCTCGTACCATCGTAATCAACATTAGACTCGTCCAACTCTTACCGAATAGAGAGAACAATAAAATACAGAAGATAACTATTGACATTACATTTATATTTTTGAAGATCAAAGTTGACTTGGAAGCATGAGGGCGCCATAAGCGAGAAGTGCGACAGAAGAAACAGTTAGCATAGAACTTACGGTTGCATCTAGCAGCCATTTCAACTGTAAAATGATGAGACCTTGTCGCCAATCTAGTACTGCGCTTAAATTTATAGAGTCTAGGTACCATAGTGGAAAGTTCATCAGAACAATTACCATGAAAGTATTTATAAAAAGGCATAGGGAAGTTACATTGCGGCAGAGGGAAAGGGACAGAAGCCGAGATGCCAGCTCAGGACCAATAACATTGCAGATTCTTCTTCAGATTTTATCAAGAATCTCTAAATATATTGCAGGAGCACAAGTACGAATGGTAAACTTATAAATATGTAAGCAATTGATTCGATGTACTCTTTCCACTTCATGTCAGCTGAAAACGTTAATTATCTGGCCGGAACTATCGGCCCAAGGAAACACGGAGTGCATAAAAGAAGTGACTCAATTGCAAAGAGTGTCTCAATTTTGGCCAATGGTCATATGAGTGCAACAGATCAACCCTAACAATTACAGACCCATCACCAGTTTACATGAAACCTTGTTGACAAGATTGATCCATAAACTCACAGTTTCTTCCACGTACAAACTTGACCATTTAGCATGAAATAGTTACTTTTATATATATATATATATATATATATATATATATATATATATATATATATGTGTGTGTGTGTGTGTGTGTGTGTGTGTGTGTGTGTGTGTGTGTGTGTGTGTGTGTGTGTGTGTGTGTGTGATGAACTCTCACGTCAAGTTCGATGCATGAGGTTCCGACGACCCCGAACTAATTATCTGCATGCCTATGACGGACATGAAATTTGAGACTGGCTCGGAAATAGCACAAAAGGTCACAAACAGTACAGAGTACTTTAATAGTTTGGTATTTTTCCATGTTGACTGTATCAAATAATATATATTTTTATATATCAAGAACAATATTGGAGAAAAATACATGACAAAGTGTAAAAAGTTTTCTTGTGAAGCGTTTCGTCCGTTAAGGCATCGTCGAACCAATTTAACAAATTTAGTCTGATGAAGTCCTGTAGTATGAAACGCGTCACAAGAAAACTTTTTCCACATTCCCACGCATTTTCCACCCCAACATATATATATATATATATATATATATATATATATACATATATATATATATAAAAAGTAAACATAGAAGTCAACACTTAGAGACGACAGTCTGTTTCATGCTAGATGCAATCGTCACCTGACGATTGCATCTAGCATGAAACAGACTGTCGTCTCTATGTGTTCACTTTTATATTTACACACGCTCTATCTCTGATATTGAGCACTTTATCCAATAAATATAGCACACTTTAAGACTATATTTCTTCATATATATATATATATATATATATACACACACAGACACACACATACATATATATAGTGTGTGTGTGTGTGCGTCTGTTTGTATGTATATGGCTTAGTATCTTTGAAAAAGCTGATACATCGAGAATATGAATTTAATTTAATACTCATCCAATTTGATCGAATACAAATTCCTGTAAATGTTTAATACGTTTTTATGTGCGTGTTTGTGCGTGTTTATTGTTATCTATCTACTTCTAAAATGTGTAATATATGACAACAAATAAATTCAACCATTTTTTATTGGACGTGTATCTATGTCGGCTACGTCGATGTGGTGTAATGTTTAGCAATTGCGACTGAGTACTGAGTTCCATCATCCCTATTTAACCAATACTTTTGGCTTCGTACACATTTATAAGCTTCGCTTAGTAAATCAACTCACACATACACACACACGCATATATATATATATATATATATATATATATATATATATATATATATATATATATATATATATATATTATAAATTAACTGATTTAAAATATGGTTCCATCGCTACACAGGAATTACCATGTTTCAAAAACAAAACAAAAACTTCAAATTCAATTATATTAAATTAAAAGCATTAGTTCTGTTTCATCTTCAAGCGAATTTAATATATATATATATATATATATATATATATATATATATATATATATATATATATATATATATATATATATATATATATATAAAAGACAAGAGGAAAACTTTGTATGCCAACGCGTTTCGTTCCTTTAGGAAATTTATAAGTCAAGTGTTTTATTTAGTAACCTGTATTTATATATAGAAATAGTGCGAAGAAAATTAAAATAAGTTTAAGAGAATCCACAAATTAAAAATAATGACACCTAATTGGTTAATCAGAGTAAAACCACAAGCCACTTTTTACTTCTGATTTGTTGTTATCTCCTCTTCTCTTTCGAAAAAATGAAGGGGTATTCTGCTTTTGAAATTAAAAATAATCAATTATTTAACATCGCCTGAAGAAGCACAACTTTGCTGCTGAAACATTAAAGCTATTGTGTAGCGATTTTCGACATGTTTTGTTTTAATCTATTATATATATATATATATATAATTGTGTATTTAGGCAGCAGTCCTTCATTTATACATGTTTCATTATAGATGTCGGACAAGGTTCTGCGATTAAGCCTTTTATTTAATTTTTCTTGTGTTCGTGCAAGTTTTTTTCTTATCTGGATACAAAGCGTTTAAACACTGTCTAAAAGTTCTGCATATCCGAACGATTTCGGCTATTCTTTTATCCATTATCAAGGACAGATATTATGAGTTAAATAGCTGGATATAATTTCACCCAGCCTAAAAGAAGGATAACTTTGAATCTAAAGCCGATTGGGAGTGCTGGTAGCTGGCAAACCCACCCTGTAAAAAGCTACTTCCTATCGATACCACATCAACAACAGCACGTACGTTGGTCAGGGTATGGCCATATGCTCTGCAAGTGAATTTAAGGAAAACACACACACACACACACACACACACACGCACACACACACACACACACATATATATATATATGTATATATATATATATATAAAGGGAGAGAGATGTATGTATATATTTTTCATGTCTTATATCATTGTCTTTGATGGGTTTCTTCTGGTTTGGTCTGGACTTATTGATAAACACTTACATATATATCCATCCCATATGACTATTTATACGACCTTGTGAGTTATGTAGGGATCGATTTACAGCGAAATCGATTAGGCCACTACTTAAGTAATTGTTGGACATTTCTGAGTAAAAGCAGACAGATTCCGGTGATCGCGCCTCCCAAATCTATGGCCGAACCGGTGAAAGCCTAGAGCAGATATTGATTGACCAAAGACAAGGAAACACAACTGAAAATTTCCGGCCATACCCGATTAGATTGCTAAGATTATTCGATACGACAGTCATCACTTGCAATATGCTATAGTTCTAAAATAGATTTTCGGGGATATGTATTAACGATACGCTATCAACCACGCCCCAGTCCATGCCGATATATCATTTCTCTCACATTATTTCTGAGAATGTTTCTGTTTACATTCTATTTATTTGAAATTTGTGTCTGTTAAATCCATACGTATGTATGTATGTATGTATGTATGCATGTATGTATGTATGTATGTATCTATCTATCTATCTATCTATCAAGGTCTGTTCATATCTATCTATCTATCTATCTATCTATCTATCTATCTATCTATCTATCTATCTATCTATCTATCAAGGTCTGTTCATATCTATCTATCTATCTATCTATCTATCTATCAAGGTCTGTTCATATCTATCTATCTATCTATCTATCTATCAAGGTCTGTTCATATCTATCTATCTATCTATCTATCAAGGTCTGTTCATATCTATCTATCTATCTATCTATCTATCTATCTATCTATCTATCAAGGTCCGTTCATATCTATCTATCTATCTATCTATCTATCTATCAAGGTCTGTTCATATCTATCTATCTATCTATCTATCAAGGTCTGTTCATATCTATCTATCTATCTATCTATCTATCTATCTATCTATCTATCTATCTATCTATCAAGGTCCGTTCATATCTATCTATCTATCTATCTATCTATCAAGGTCTGTTCATATCTATCTATCTATCTATCTATCTATCTATCAAGGTCTGTTCATATCTATCTATCTATCTATCTATCTATCTATCTATCTATCTATCAAGGTCTGTTCATATCTATCTATCTATCTATCTATCTATCAAGGTCTGTTCATATCTATCTATCTATCTATCTATCTATCTATCTATCTATCAAGGTATGTTCATATCTATCTATCTATCTATCTATCAAGGTCTGTTCATATCTATCTATCTATCTATCTATCTATCTATCTATCTATCTATCAAGGTCTGTTCATATCTATCTATCTATCTATCTATCTGTCTATCTATCTATCTATCAAGGTCTGTTCATATCTGTCTATCTATCTTATCTATCTATGTATCTGTCTATCTGTCTATCTATCTTATCTATCTATCTATCTGTCTATCTGTCTATCTATCTATCTCTCTGATGGTTGATTGTTTACGATGTCTCTGGACACATATGAGCATAGACAAAGAAGCAGATGCGAAAAAAACATACGTACATAATAAATAATAGCTGGCCACTCATATTCAATGATTATCTATTAGGGCGTCTAGCCAATCCCTATTGCAGACGCTCGCTCAGGTAAATTTGTGTTTGTTCAACACCCACAGAGACAAACTATGCTGAGCAGACCTTAGTTACAGTTTCTGGGAGAGAGCGTGTTATCTAGCGTGATCAACAATTTAAACATGGCCAGCACACTCAAGCCTTCAGCCACGATGACTTGTGACTTCCTGCTATCACAGCCATCAACGGCCCCCAAGCATTCCGTCTACCCAGTTTCACTCACAAGGCTTGGATCAAACCGTGGTATGGTTTTCAGTCACTTTCCTCAGGTCGACTCCTCCAGACCGATAACATCAGCAAGTCCTGACAAATCAACCGTGGTGAGATTCGAACCGGGGTCTCATGGTCAGAAAGCAAACGGTCTAACCACTCGGCCACACATTCATTCATTCATTCATTCATTCATTCATTCATTCATTCATTCATTCATTCATTCATTCATTCATTTCAAACATTTTTGGTTGAATAATATCATTGAATAATATCGACTAGTTTTGTCTGTTCAATTTTTTATTTTATTTTATTCATTCCCCGATTACATTTAAATGTTGCGACATGCGTTTTCAAGTATTGTGCTTTGCGTATGTTTATAGAACTCTTGTCGGCTCATTACAGCGCTCTCATATATGATGGAACCAATATCAAGACAAACATAAGTACGATGGCAATAAAGCTAAAAGGACTCTGCTATTTCCATTGTGTGCATATACTTCCTGCTCAAGTTTGACAAGGTGTAAAAATATATATTTTTTATTTATTTGTATTATGATGCAAAATTGCATAGTAATTTTTTCTTATTTAAAACTTTGACGCAATTTCAAAATTATTCCCCAATTTCAGAGATTTCCAGCAACTTCATAATCTTCGGTAGCATTTGAATTGGTCTTTTTAGAACTTTGCGGTTTTAAATAAGATTGGGAACTTCTATTTCTTTAAATTAACAAAAAAAAAAAATTACTGGATTCATTTAACGACACTCTTTATTATTACATTTAATTTTTTCTTTGTTTTCGAATTGTGAAAACAACTCTGTCTGTCTGACTGTTTTTCTCTCTCTCCCTGTATACACACACACACACACACACACACACACACACACACACACACACACACACACACACACATACATATATATATATATATATATATATATATATATATATATATATATGTGTAATTTGGCAGCAACTTTTCTTTCAAACATGTAGTGTTGAATGTTAAAGACAACATAGTCTTACATATTTTCTTTTGAATTTTCTCATATTCTCTAATGAGACTTTTTATTTGAAAATAGTTCCGAAATATGTATTTTCCATACAATGACCTAGCGCTTTCGAACATCATTGTTCATCTTCAGGGTCAATATTTTAGTCAAAAATTTTTTTTTTTTTTTTTTTTTTTTAAACAAACATTTGCCAATTATCTTGTAGCGTAATCATGTTGCTACTTTTTTACAAACTAAAAACGTTAAATTCCTTTTAATTCCTTTCCTTTATATATATATATATATATATATATATATATATATATATATATATATATATATATACACGCGCACACACACACACGGGTGGACGGAGTCATTGTTACAGGGTTCGTCTACGAAACTCTGGAGTCAGAATACGGAAGGTAACAGCAATCAGCTAAGTGACCAACTGTATATTTGTATTAATTATATATATACGTATGTATATATATATATATATATATATATATATATATATATATATATATATATATGTGTGTGTGTGTGTGTGTGTGTGTGTGTGTGTGTGTGTGATTTGGAATAAAATTTGAATTAAATTCGACCGAATGATTGAATAAGGAACAAATAGGAAACATTTATAAATTTAACATGTTTCGGTTTTATTTAAGCTTCATCATAAATATTTCTGGTGTAGCTTAAATAAAAGCAAAACATGTTAAATTTATAAATGTTTCCTATTTGTTCTTACTTCTGTCATATATATATATATATATATATATATATATATATATATATATATATATATATATATATATATATATATATATATATATATATATATATATGTACTACATTTCGAAATTATGGAGCCACCCTATGGATTTCGAAGAGTCGCCTGAAAATTGAAGGTTTTATGCCTTTTTCCAGACTAATTTACTAGCTCACTTTAAGCCAAAAGGGATTTTATCATATATTGAACAATAATAATAATAATAAAGAAATTAACCCATTACGGCATGAGGTATCCTTAAAATTTGTGCTCTTTTTGAATAAATCTATCTTACCGGCTGGCAAATTTTAAATTTTAGGCACCCTCATATCTAAAAAATTAAACGCGATTCATTAATGTTTAAATATTTTCAGTTTGGAGGATTTAAGAAGGTATGAAACATACTACTACTACTACTACTACTACTACTACTACTACTAGAGAGAGAGAGAGAGAGAGAAAGGGAGATAGATAGATCTGAACAGACTGAGATAGATCTGAACAGAGATAGATAGATAGATAGATAGATAGATAGATAGATAGATAGATAGATAATTAGATAGATAGATAGATCTGAACAGACTGAGATAGATAGATAGATAGATAGATAGATAGATAGATAGATAGATAGATAGATAGATAGATAGATAGATAGATAGATAGATAGATAGGTCAATGAAGTGGAAATGTACATCTTCCGTCCAGCAAAGATCTGGAAACTTACCAGTAGACATTACATGCAATATTTAGACCAAGATCACTTTGCAGTGTTGATGTCCTCACTGCTTTTATAAACATTTTGTCTTCGATATTAAACGATCTTCCATTATAAATATAACAAAATCTTATACATCCGCCCCACTATATATATAACAAAATCTTATACATCCGCCCCACTATATATATATATATATATATATATATATATATATATATATATATATATATATATTAAAGAAATGTTTTAATAAAAGATGATCGACAAAATCATTTGTTTTCAAAGCTGACCTTAATGTTATTCCCTTCTAAATTTTTTCAACAAACCTATTATAATTTCACCTTACTTCTGTTTATTTCTTCTATTCTGTTACTTTTTAGTCTCTATATTCTTTTTTGTTTCATTTTTTAATATTTTCTTCGTCTTTTAGAGTCACCTATTTTTCTTCAGTTTTTTTTTTTACACCGACCATAAGAGCGAGACCTAAAACACGCGCATGCGTACCGGTTCGCAAAGAAAGCAAAATGTTTGCGAGTTTAAATTAAAGAATTTTTCTTTTTTTTTAAATTTAAGGTTTTTGTTTCTTTTTTTTTATGTTGTGCTTGTTTATCCTCGCCCCCGGGGAGAGGTGTTCACAAAACTCAGAATTGCAGCTACACCGTATGATAATTAACTGTGGACACTTGACTCGGTGAGATCAAAAGAAAATCTCCACGTTTAAAAAAAACAAAAAAAAACTAAAAAACAAAAACAAAAAAAATTATAATCTGGATTGCACGCTGAGGTGTGGCTGCCGCATTTTGTTAGGGAGTAGGCGCAGCAAGTGGGCGGGTCTGAATCTAGAGATGACAGATGGACGATGCTATTGGTGGCAAGGGAGAAACACCTACTCATTCTTTACACGCTCCGGGTATGAAAAAACGAAATTAGGGTGAGGCACGCGCAACAAAAATAATCCCCCGGTAAAAGGTAGGCTTAATGGAAAACTAAACCGAGAATCAGTGATCTCCTTTGTTTAACCGCTTATTTTTAAAGCCAGACAAATGGCAGGAATTAACCTATGAATTGTGTAAATTGCAATAACACACCAGTACCTAAATTACACACAAATGCACACGCACAGAAAAAGCAGTGTGCACTCAGTCGCAGGTGCCTAAGGATAAAAAACAAAAGTGACCGGGATTTTATTCTGCTAAATAGACTGAATACGCGACAAGGCAGAAAGAAAAAAAAACATATGCACTGTAGTTGATGAATTATTTTAACATCTTTTCGAAAGAAAGATAATTGCCAAAAGTGAAACATGTATATATGAAGAGACTGAAAGTGTAATAGCTAGCTAGATAGCTAGATAGATCTAAATGAGTATCATGGACAGAGGGATTTCGATAGATAGATAGATAGATAGATAGATAGATAGATAGATAGATAGATAGGAACAGATTGAAGTAGATAGGAACAGACTAAGATAGATAGATAGATAGATAGATAGATAGATAGATAGATAGATAGATAGATAGATAGGAACAGACTAAGATAGATAGATAGATAGATAGAGATAGATAGATAGATAGATAGATAGATAGGAACAGACTAAGATAGATAGATAGGAACAGACTAAGATAGATAGATAGATAGATAGATAGATAGGAACAGACTAAGATAGATAGATAGATAGATAGATAGATAGATAGATAGGAACAGACTAAGATAGATAGATAGATAGATAGATAGATAGATAGATAGATAGATAGATAGATAGATAGATAGATAGATAGATTATAAACATAGCCTTGTACCAATGTTGGACAGTTTTAGTAATCATGTAGATAGACCGATAAAAACTGATCGAACAAGATAACAAGCTTGCTTTTTTATTCCTTTATTGATTCAATGATAGACGTAAATAGACTGAGATTGATTATTGAACAATTGATTGATTTACTGATTAATGCAATGTGAATAGATAGATAGGCAAATCTGTTGCTTTATAAGGAGGTCGTTGAGGAAATCTGCATCATAAGTAATGTGTCCATCTTTATTATCGGTTATTATTCTTGCCTCGTTGTTGTTTTTTATTCGTAAATAGGAAATTAAACAAAGGAGATTAACCTTTCATCGCCATTCTTTGTAGTAGGCGTTAACAAGCTAGTAACCCAGACCAGTATTGTTGTAATTAGTACAGTTTTCATTGCTATACCCTAAATATATTAAATGCTTATTTAAACTTTCTAACACACACACACACACACACACACACACACATATGAACAGGACTAGGCTTATTGCCTGTTACCTGTTTACGTTAGTTTTCCGGTCGCTTTTGAAATCATCATTCCCAGTACCCTGAAAGTCTTAGTTGGATTGTCATCTTGCTTGGAGCAAACTGATTATATATATATATATATATATATATATATATATATATATATATATATATATATATATAATACCAAATCCGTAAGTGGTAGGGATTTCAAGGATGTCTTTTTAATGTAAAAACATTATAAAGTTAAATCCAAGATCGCATATATAATAATAGGTGATTTATATGATTAGTCAGGCAGCCTGACGATTGCGTCTAGCATGACAAATCATGTCGCCTCTGAGTGTTGATATTATGAAATTTTGTTGATACTATGAAAGTATGAAATTTACATACGCACTATCTCTGATATTGAGAACTTTATCCCATAAATGTAGCACACTTTAAAACTATATTTCTGCATATATATATATATATATATATATATATCTGTTAAAATAAATTTATAACTGACTATATGATGAATAAATTGATAACTGACTATATAATGAATATTAAAGTCTTTTCCTTATTATATATATATATATATATATGTGTGTGTGTGTGTGTGTGTGTGTGTGTGTGTGTGTGTGTGTGTGGTTAGTGTCTCGCTCCAGAACAATGACTAGCATTACAGTTAAACAAAACATGACTACAGTTCTTTTTAATGCCATGTCCTTTCATGATGTAAGCAGTCTTAATTATCCACGTCTTCGTTTCTTTAATATTTGTGAATTACTTTGCCTTCTTGAGAAATGTAGTGGATTGGTTTTTCCGTTGACTTCTCCATTTGGTTTGCAATTCAGTGTTGTCTGCCTCTTAGGTAGACTCCCACCCAAGTTTAGAAAATCTGTCCTTTCACTTAACCCATAGGGTGGAAAATATGGATCGAGGTTATTAGTGTGAAGTGAATTTTACTGACTCAGTAACAATTTGAAATCGATTACGAAGCAAAAAAATTTCGTTAAAAACACAAAAAATACATTAAATAATATGTAGTAATAGTAATACTATGTAATACGAGTAATATTAGTAATATGTAATTGAGTAATTACAAATTGAGGCAAAAGAAATGCGGTTCTACAGAAAGATATTGAGAATCTCATGGACTAAACATGAGAGTAACGAAGAATTGGTAAGGAAAATGGAAATAAAAAGGATCCTTATAGTTAGAATTAGAAACGAGATAATTGAAATTTCTAGGACACCTAAAGAGGAAAGAGGGCCTGGAGAATCTGACACTCACAGGACACATTGAAAGCAACATGGACAGAGGAGAGCAACGAATAAACTACCTAACGAACTTGTATAGATGGTGGCTGAACAGAAATTGATTAGGAGAGATAAGTCAAACCTTACTAAGCGCTACACAGAAGAGGAAGTTGTGGGGAGCTATGACCGCGCGCAACCAAAAGGGATACAATACACAAAAGAAGACCCTAAATCTACTTTTCACGCCTTTATGCTACTAGCTATGACAGAAACTGTAGAAATTTGAGTTTGACGGACACACCAATAATCTTCCTCTAGTAGTATGATGTAAAAATATTACAGCTCATAGATCTGTCATTATGGTTGACAGTTTTCAATTTAATCAAAATATTAATGGAAGAAAAAATGATAAGTTCAACTAGAAGAGAAGTTTCCTTATTTCAGGCCGCTTGAACATTTCCGACCGCTAATATAAGACAAAAGCAAACCCTCTTGTTTCCGTGATTAGATGGTTTTGCTTTGTTTAAATACGTTTTCCTAGTAAATGCATATACTCATAAATATACATAAATCGTGTGACCAGATGACGTTTTCTGCCCTCATCGACAACGTCTGCCAACATGAAATTTTGTCAAGCGTTGTCATTGAAAATATTACATTATGCTTAGTTGAAAGCATTTATAATAGGCGCTCCACCGTAGAGTAACGATTGATAAACAGACTATTGCAACTATATTTAAGATGCCTGACAACTTTCATGATAAAATAAAATTATGATAGCATGATAAAAGTAACTTCACCTGCTTTCGTGATTAGCTGATCTATTTTTTCATTCCTTTTTTAAATACGTTTTCATGGTTAAAAAGCACGTAAAGATCATCCGTGCTGTCCATACTAACAGGCTTTTGCAAGATTAAACTAACCTTTTCAAAATAACTTTATTTTTTTTCGGACTTCGTATATGCATGAGCACATGTATACATGTGTATGTACAGTTCTACTATAATTTTTAAACATTATCCTTACAATCACCGTTTAGAGTTGTCATTCAATTACGCTTTTGGTCAACTTCTCCCATATTTGCAAAAACTGTATGAATGCGTGTTTTTGGTTTAATTTACGTGTGCGTGCTGACTGCACGGGTCTCTCTCTTTCATAATGGCTCTCTTTCCTTTTTAAAAACAATAATACAGTACGACTTACTTCTATAGTCGAACTAATATCTTCATCCTCAAGAATAAAATAAAAAGAATGGATACCCAAGAATTCTATCTGAGATTCATTTTGACTAGATGGCTTCCCGTTAAAGAGAACGTTTGAAGTTTTGGTCAAGAGGGTGGCTACTGGAAGACCCTAAGTCTGGCAACATGACTCTGCACCATGCCACACAAGCAAAAGAAGACAGATACGACTGTCAGATAATTTCTGCAACCACATCACACCTTACATCTGGCCAACTACCTCCCCAGACTGCAGCCCCATTGATTATTATGTGTAGGGTGCAGCTGACTGAGAGACCAACAAAACTCACGCAAGGATTATGGCATGATTCACCAACTTAAACAAGGAAACCGTCAGAAGAGTTGCAGAAGATTCCAAAGTCATCTGGAGGCAGCGGCCAAAGGCGATTTTATTGAATAAATCTGCTCTTTTGTACTTCAAGATATTTTTGTGAGATGTTGGTAAATATATCGGTTAAAATGAGATGTCAGGGTTATTTTCATTTTTACGTAATTTAGTCGACAATTTATCCATTGCACACACTGTATCTATCTATCTATCTATATATATATGTATATATATATATATATATATATATATATATATATATATATATGTATATATATATATATATATATAACGTAAATCATTCATACGAAAAACAAATAATGATGTTAATTATATGGCAATTAATTATAATTATATTTGTTTTTCGAATGAATGATTTACGTTATATAAATTGAACACGCACCACATGATATATATATATACATATATATATATATATATATATATATATATATATATATATATATATAACAACTTGATCATTAGGGAATTTTTTTCTCCATTTTCCACTTCTCCCTCTCTCTTCCTCTCTCTCTCTCTCTCTCTCTCTTCCCTCCGTCTCATTTCCTCTAAATTCTCATATATTATCCATTCTATCTCTTCCATCTCTCTCTCAAACACACACGCATGCACGCACGCACACTCACGCACGCACACACACACTCACATACACACACTTCCTATGTATGTGTAATTTGGAAGAGGTGTTTCTTCGCATATAAGGTAGTGTGTGCGTGTGCGTGTGAGCGTATGAGTAGGTGTGTGGGTATGATAATAATGTATAAAACTTTGTTATAGGGAAGATCAGTGTGCAGTGCTAATTTGAATATCCATGACCAAAAATCAGATTTTTAAAGGAATCCCTTGGTCAGACTGAGAACTTTTCAGATTATATGCGTTTCAGTGTGTGTGTGTGTGTGTGTGTGTGTGTGTGTGTGTGTGTGTGTGTGTGAGTGTGTGTGTGTGTGTGTGTGTGTGTGTACAACGTATCCCTAAAAACGTATATTCTGTTTGTTAATATCATCTCTGGTTATTACCTGAAAGTTAATTAAACACTTCCTCATAAAAAATAAATATTAAAGAACAATAATGAATTAATGTATCTGTTATAATTGCGCAATAATTCGCTATGAAGGAAAAAAAAAGAAAGAAAGAAAAAATATTCCCACTAAATTTTGCAACAGCTTATAGTATTTTAAAATTCTTTTTTCTGGACATTTTGAGCAATTCAAATAATATGTAATTAAAACACTGACATTAAGTTTTCCTTTATTTTTTAGAAAGTGTTTAATAATCGTTTATAATATATACTGATCTGTTATTAAAAATTATCTATCTATCTATCTATCTATCTATCTATCTATCTATCTATCTATTTCAGTCTATTCATATCTATCTATCTATCTATCTATTTCAGTCTATTCATATCTATCTATCTATCTATCTATCTATCTCAGTCTATTTATATCTATCTATCTATCTATCTATTTCAGTCTATTCATATCTATCTATCTATCTATCTATCTATCTATCTATCTCCGTCTATTCATATCTATCTATCTTATCTATCTATTTCAGTCTATTCATATCTATCTATCTCAGTCTATTCATATCTATCTATCTATCTCAGTCTATTCATATCTATCTATTTCAGTCTATTCATATCTATCTATCTATCTATCTATCTATCTATCTATCTATCTATCTATCTCAGTCTATTCATATCTATCTCAGTCTATTCATATCTATCTATCTATTTCAGTCTATTCATATCTATCTATCTATCTATCTATCTATCTATCTATCTATCTATCTGTATGTGTGTGTATATGTGTGTGTGTGCAGATATATGTGTGTGTGTGTGTGCGCGCACGCGCGTGTGAAAACAAATGAACTTGAGCATCAGTGTACAGGTGTTATTTTAAATGAAAATATCTTCTCGTTCTCGGACTCAATGATTGCGTAGATTACCATGTATATATTCTTTCATTTCTTATTTTGTTTTAAACAAAAAAAGACTTGGTTTAGCCACTCGCCTCGAAGGATCCAAAACATCGAATTTAAATATTTTCAGAGTTTATTTACCGATAACGTTTAGCGTACCTTCTAGAATGCGAAACAGTTTTATCAGCCTGCATTGAGGTTTTTAAGGGGCAGAAAAATTGAATTGTGGGCAGAGTTGCAACGAGGTTGATTCATTTAACAAATATTTATTTTTGAATTTCTAGGTTGAAGAAGTCTGATAGTCTGGCCTGGTCTGGCCAGAACTGGTCTGGTCTGGTCTGGTCTGGCCCGGTTTGGCCTAGTCTTTTCTGGTCTGGTCTGGTCTGATCTGGTCTGGTCTGGTCTGGTCTGGTCTGGTCTGGTCTGGTCTGGTCTTCCGCATGTCGAGACCGCTCTCCTCCACCGAGAAAAATCTAATGTCGTATAGCTCTCTCAGTCCCAGACCCATGCTGACTATTGGCTAATACCTGCCCATTTTCGTTCATATGCAAATTTTGTCAGCGTCACCTACTCTAAGTCGAATGTCCTCTCTCCACAGCTAATTGTGGAAGTGGATATAGCTCCAGGAGCTTACTGCACCACACGCAACCAACTTTAGGTCTCTTGCCGGATTGATCCGATTCTCCATTATAGAATTATTATTATTGACATTATTTACACGCGGCCTATTCTCCCTATTTTTGTTGTTGCTATCACAAAGTTTCAGCCGATGTGCCCTTCGACCTTCATCAGGTGTGTAACTTTTATAGAATATCGAGCTGAACCCTTTATTTAATCGACGGGGGTAGCTCGTTCTCTTTCCGCTGTCTATATCCATGGAGCGAGCAATAATTTAGGAGTACTAATGAACAAGGATCAGACTATATCACCTTGGATATTGACAGCGGAGCGAGAATAATCTACCCCAGTAGATTAGATAACAACAACAATAATCCGAGTATAGATAATTATTTATTTTAAAGTTGCACAAATCCGTTATAATATTATTGCTTTCCATGCTTCATCCTAATGTCAAGTCAAATAAAAATTTCATTACAAGTTTTTGCCCTGATATATAACGTTTTTGTTTATATATATATATATATATATATATATATATATATATATATATATATATCCGAATCTAATGAGAACGAAAATAATATATAAATTCTAACGTTTGAAGCATTAATTCAAAAGGGGGCTCAATAACGATAGTAGAGCAATAATTAGTTGTTATAATTTTTTCATATAGAAAAAAAAATTACTCACTACAAAGATGCAACTTCGTTTCGGTGCATTTAGTTGCACCTTGACTGGTGATAACCAAATTGGTTATAAACATTTTTGTTTGTAAGCAGGCCGCACGTAGAACATCATTTCCTTTTTTCTATTTGTTTGAAAAAGAAAAGTTACATTTTAAGAGGAGATGTATAAAGGATAAAGAAAAATAGGAGAGGCAAAAGGGTGACAGAGTGAAACACTAGTGTTTGTTGATATCAGTTTGGTGAAGTATTGTTGATATATATATATATATATATATATATATATATACCTAATTTCTGAATGGATTCTTCTTGCTATGGAAAGATTTATATCTCATAAAAATATCAACAAAACCGAATAGCCAGTCTTGGTTCACGCCAGAATGTGTTAAAGCCATATCTCACCATAACGACTACTACAAGATCTATCACAGAGAACGATGCAGTAGGAACTCTTGCTACATTCAGAACTGCCAGAAATCATTGCAAGAGAGCTATGCACAGTCAGTCCAAGCTAACGTGGAAAACAAAAGTCTTTTTACTAATGGGTTCTGGAAAATTCTTAAAGTAAAAATCCCCAGAGCCTACTATCATAATGGCACTGAAGTTATTTTAACCTTTTCAGATAAGGCTAGGCTTTTTGCAATGAACTTTGCTAAAAAAATTCTAACCCTTACCTGGCTTTTCCCCTTCACACGGATCACACGGATATCTTGTGATACCTCTCTCAGAGCACAGGAAATTGAATACTTATCGTTAAAACAAATATACTACAGAAAATGTATCTAGACTAGAATCCTTGAAAAGAACTTTTTAAACATTGCCGTGTCTAGCTATGATAGAATCCATAGCCTGTGGTTCAAACGTTTCCGGAATATTCATCAGAACAACATTTGCAAAAATGTCTGAAAGAAGCAAAGATCCCTGAATATATGACAAAAAACTACCTAGATCCAGAAAGATGTTACGTTCAAACAATTACAGACCAATAACGTGCTAACCACTGAATTAAAAATCTTAACGACACAAGTAACCCAAGAAATATATTTCCTGAAGAACAGAACAAAAGGGATGTATGATCTATTATACATAGTGAAGTATACAGTCAGAAGCTAAAACGCGAAAGAAGGATCTGTGATATAAACTTCAAAAAGACTTTCTTCATTATACTAATGTTCTAGATAATCAATTAGTTATGTGCCATGCGTGATACACGCTTAGGCGATCATGCATCTTTCGACACATGACTGACGAGGCAGATTTCTTTCTGCGGTAGACCAGTTGCCATTCAAGGCTATATAACCCGGTCTGTCCTGCTATTTACCCATAACTGGAGGAGAAGAAGATTCATACCTTTCCCAAGGATATTAGCACGTAAATAAATGTAATGGATTCGACTGGAATTCGAACTCGATTCTCCGATTCCTCCATCCGAGGAATCCATTATCCATTACTCCACCTAGATAGTACAATGCGTAAATATTATAATTATAATTTATAGAACATTATAAGAGAGATCGGGAACTTCATAATGAAGGCAATGAAAAATCTGAAGAGGGTTCTAGCTGCAAAAGAAGTACATAGACAAAAGAGATATTTTTAAAGAAAAGCCATTGTCTCCACTAGTATCCATCATAATATTTTACTGCTGAATGGTATATTAAAGAAATGCAACCAAGGTTACATGATTACAAAGTCTCGAGAAACTGTAAATCATTTCATGTATATGGAAGACATTTTTGCGAAAAACAAGAAGTAGACATAACAAAACAGTAACCACAAGAGAGAGAAAAAATAAAGATATGTATTTACCAAAAAGACACCCTATCCCCACTAATATGTCATTGGGAAGATATTGCTGAACGATATATAAAAAAAATGTTACCAAGTTTACAGATTCACAGAATCATTACAATAGGTGTAACACTTTATGTGAATGAATGATCCTAACATTTTTGCCAATAAGAAAAAGGAATAGGGAATTCTCATATAAATGGTCAGAATCTTCAGTCAAAGACATAAGAACGAAATTTGGCAATAAGAAATATACAAGGATAATAATGGGTAAGAGAAGAATAGAAAGAACGAAAGGAATTGAACATGCCAGTCGGGAAATCATGAATATCCTTAACGGAAAGAATGGCTACAAATACCGATGCATTTTGGAAAGTGATTTTATCAAAGGAGATGTTAGAAATGTGACATGCTTGTAAATACAAGGGAAGAAGAGAAATAGCGAAAGGTATAGAACGACTCAATCTGGAAACCATCAGGCTTTTAATAGAAAGAAAAAAGGTCTTGGTAAATAATTGCATATAAACGACAGAAAAGAAACTAGAAACTTATAAAAACGTCTAGACTCTTCAGCCAGAATGTAGCAATGGAATTTGGCAGTGAGATATGTCACATGCTTGTAATGAACAAAAGAAGAAGAGAAACAAGGAAAGCAATTGGAAGTTCCGGTTAGAAAATATTTAAGATGCTTTATGGATAAGATTGTTATAAATACAGTGTAATTTGTGATCGAAATACAAAGATGATAGAAATGCGAAATGCTTGTAATGTAGAAGGGAGGTAATAAACAACAGAAGAAAACAATACCCCAGCCAAGAAAATGTCAGCATCCTTAAGGGAAAGGATGGCTACAAATATCGAGGTATTTTGGAAGGAGATATCTTCAAAGGAAATGATAGAAAAAGCAATCAGCATTGAATACCTCAAAAACACAAGAAAATACTTGTATGTCAGAAATGTCACGGAATAAAAATTTGGACTGTATCCATTGTGAAATACTCTTGACCGTTACTAAAAAGAACAAACGAGAAAATCAACAATACGTACCACAAATCAAGAAAACTGATAGTGATACATAAATAATACATAATAATAATAATAATAATAATAATAATAATAATAATAATAATAATAATAATAAATAATAAATTAATAATAATAATAATAAATAATACATAATAATACATAAAACGATAAACACGATATACAACGTCGACAGGATCTATGTTAAATGTAAAGAAGCAGGAAGAAAACTAGCTAGCATTGAGGATTGCACCGACTCTGCAATCAAATGGCTTGAACATTACGCAAGAAAGGTTGACATAAGGCAAGTAACCGAACCCCCCTCCCCCGAAAAATTGCATTACAAACAACAGAAGAATGAACAGAAACACAATAAACGTTAAGACAAAGAAATAAAAATGGGAAGAAAGAGATTTATATGGACATTTCAAAATACAAACCGATTGAATAGCAGATAAATTGATACGGCCATGACTGGAAAAAGAAAAGTCGCTCTTAATAGCAACCCTAAACAACACCACAGAAGTGACTATATAAAAGCTAAGACAGATAAAACAAAAATGTGACAGGGAACCCCATAATCAGTGAAGGTAGCAAGTTGGCACAGAAAAAATACAAGAAGAGCATGAATGGGCGAGAAAGGTGATCCACTGGGAACTTTGAAAGCTACTATAACAATGATATATGCACATATCAGAATTTGCCCGAGGAAATTAAACATAAAATCTTTTGGGACTCCTGGTGATTATAACATCAAGGCCGAAGAAGCTGAAACGCTTAAAACGTATACAGACTTCCGGATGCCAGAATGTGGGATGTCCAGGCCAGTAGTGCCGCAATTATCATTGAAGCATTCGTACCACCAAACTTAAAGTCTTATATTACGAAAATCGGAATAAAGCCAATTATCCAATCGTTTCAGAAGTCTGTGTTGAGTGACACTGAAAATACTCTGTTATAGGTTCTATCTGACTGAAGTCGTACGACTCGATGGAAAAGATCTCCGGTGGAAAACAAAAAACAGTGCAAGAGAAGATAATAATGCTACTACTACTACCATCACCACCACCACCGCCGCTACTACTACTACTACTACTAATAATAATAATAATAATAATAATAAGAAGAAGAAGAAGAAGAAGAAGAAGAAGAAGAAGAAGAAGAAAAAAGAAGAAGAAGAAGAAGAAGATGGAGAATTACTGTTGTAGCTATAATTAGAGAAACAAACGGCACAGACATAAACATTTAAAATATACAAAATACAGTGGAACCTAAGTTCACGAATTTAATTCGTTCCTCACAACAGCCGTTCGTAACCCGAAATGTTCGTAAACCAAAACTATTTTTTCAAAAGGAATCAATATAAAGAAGAAAAGTCATAGTACATTAAAATTGGAAAAGAAAAACACAGCACAAAAAACGAATGTATAAAACTATATATATATATATATATATATATATATAGAGAGAGAGAGAGAGAGAGAGAGAGAGAGAGAGAGTACTGCTTGCAAGCTTTATTG
>OZ038520.1:6173651-6216151 GCA_964036315.1 Acanthosepion esculentum
GTCAAAATAATATTAGTTCAATATTTGATTTTTAGTTTTTATTTATTTATTTATTTTGGTAATGTTTTATTAACTAAAAACAAATTGAAAAGTACGAATAGTTTTCTAACGTATTCCTCTGTAGACATTATCATTTTGATATCTGTTATTTGATATTGAACTTTGTACAGAGTTTATATCCATAGTTTTTGTTTAGCAAAATGGCGTCAATGGTTTGTCCTATATTTGAGAAATAAATGATATCTGTACATTTTTATAGAAAGACGAAGATGACTTACTCCATTTTGTTCATTAATCATCTACGTTTTCTTTCTACAATTTGTGCATTGCCATTTCATTCTTTTGTGACTTATTCTCCACCAGAGATTATCAAATATATCACCAGGGTTAAGTTTTACTTCGTAAAATAATTTAACCCTACCATGACGTGACTGGACTGAGAAAAGATTTGTGCTCAAAATGATATCACGTATTTTATATTTTCAGCCATGAATTTTAGTGATTAATTGACTAGACGTAAACAGAATTTCAGACTTCTATATGAGTATAGTTATATATTAATGCCTACAGCTAACCATTTATTTTTACACCTTCTTTAATTACAAAATATACCTTCTTTAATAATTTATTTACTAGTTTACATACTATAGAAACGTTCTTTATATTCAAGTCATTAAATCTTTTGAGACATATTTTGGAAAATATTATTTTGTCTTAAAAATAATGTTCTTTATATAACGTTTACTTGAAGGTAAAGGTATTTTTAGAATTTAAAAAAAATGTTATGCATCTACTCATCTCTGATTAGTTCTAACAAGAAAATGAAAATGACTGAAAATACTAATGTTCAGTATGACAGAAACTGATTGTATTAACGCTGCTAAAATACAATTTATAACTATAAACAGAATTTCATTTAATATGTATCTTCTAATTTAGGTATAATTTTTCCATGGTTTTTAAGAGTATTTAAAATTTACCCAGTCAGTTACTCGAGAATTTTTCAACTATCAGATTTTAATTATAAAATTAATTATAGTTTCATAACGTTTAAAATTAGTTATAATTTCGCAATATTTAGCCTGTGATGTATTTTTTCATAAAAGCAAACTTGAAAATAATCTCGATACATTATCCATTATATCCATAGTTTTAACAATAAAATCTTGGTATTGATATGGTATTGGCATGATAGTGGTATTTTATTGATTGAAGCTGACAATTTCGTTGGGGCCTTTTTTTATACAGTAAGAACAAATAATCCTTTCAAAATATCTGTTGAAACCATAAAATGACAACCAACAAGGATAAAACGCAGATATACTAGTCTAACAACTTTATTACTCCAAATCACTCAACAACGAATATGATAGAGACATTTCCATATTTTATTTGTGTGTATGCTTTCTAGTTTGTTTATTGCTAAGCAAATAAAATCTATACCGTACTGAAGTTCAATAACTTATCATAGATTTATCAGCCAAGTTTATGTACTCAACTCTTTTCATTTTCTTCATGTACTCTATCCCAGAGAAAATAGGTTGCTACATTCTGGATTCAAATATGGTATGCTATACTAGACTCTACTCTCAATTTTTGATCCACCTCAGAAAAGAAACCCATATGTATTGTAAACAAGGCGGCGCCAGAGAATGGATCAGCCAAGAATACGTGTTAGCAATATAAGCAACAAAATAAAAAAATAAAAAATGGATGATTTCAATAACAGAAACAATTAATGATGATGATTCAACTCAAAATTACGGAAGGTAAATATATAGATCGAGATTATGTTCATGTATGTAAACCCACGGAAGACCATAGAATGAATCATCTGAAGCACAAAAAAACGATATTACAACCCGAAAAATTTTGGAATAATAATAATAATAATAATAATAATTTTATTATAACTGTACTTGCCACTAGCTTCGTCAGTTCGCACAGCATTTACGCCCTGTCGATATCTAATAAGTAATGGACTATTCCGTTTTGATCGCGTAGGAAGAGAGAAAAGACACTACTTGGTTTCAGTGAGAAAATGAAAGAAAGGAAGAAAGAAGGGAAGATAGAAGCGGCAAGAGAAAATCGGATTAAATTGATGAAAACAGATACTACTCTTTGATTTCAGCCAAAAAACCGAGATGCCTGGTGACCGTGATAAAAGCTCCATTTTTGAGAGGCACGGTATCAAACGACGGAAAGCGATTAAAGCAATCGCTAAAAATTAAGTTACCATTACAAAAATAACATCGTCTTAAACATCGTAAATTATTAAGAGAAATGTTTGTAAGATGGGTATTTTACTAGAAAGAAAGAAAGAAAGAAAGAAAGAAAGAAAGAAGAGCACATAGGAGCGTTTAACGTCTGTTTCGGTGAAATGAAAAAAATTATCCATTTAAAATCTTTTCATTTGTACCATTTAAAAAAAAATAAAGACAAGCATTCATATTTATGATTGTTATTGCAATATTTCGTTAAATTCGTTAGACTCAAATATTTAACGATGCCACCGGGGAATTTCTACGTATATATTAATATTATCGTACAACTCGCCATGAACTTATTCAATCATTAACCGAAGAATTAATATTCATCAAAAAATGTAAATAAGAAAACCGTGAAATTTTCATGGGTCTTTCTAGCAATAATAATTTATTTTCAAAATTTCACGAATCCTTGATGAATCATCCAGACCATATAAAAAAAGGCATGAAAATAAAAGAAATTGTGTAATATGTAAAAAGTGGCGCATATACGTTTATCAAAGCTGAACAAGTAGATTGAATATTGAAATTAAGTAAGGCATAATGTTAAACTAATATTTTGATTTTTCGCTCACTTTTATCTTGTGTTCTTGCTAATCTCGAATCTTCCCCACAAAAAAGATAATGTAATATCATACACCGGTTACTTAGGGGCATATTATTCACTACCAAAATCTTAGTTGCATTACCATATTTCTGAAGATATGTTCTCCGGTCTCGCTTACATATATTCTACATTCACTAATCCATGAATGTACAAAAGTTCTCAGCCAAAACTTAATTTTAAAAATGTGTATTTTTTTTAAACATTTCACTTCAAACAAAGCATTAAAGCTACTATGAAACAAAGGGTTACTGACTGAAGGAATAAAAAAAGATTTAAAAAAAAGAAACATTATTACGGAGCGAGGACAATAAAAGAAAAGGAATCTAGAAGACTATTATGATTTTTAAATCATTTCACCCCAAGAAGGGCAATAAAGCCACTATGTCGCAAGAGATTACTGAGTGTTAGAGAATATAAGAAAAACTACTATTCAGGACGGAGAACAATAAAAGAATAAGAATTAAAAAGAAGATAATGATTGATATTTCATTTAAATTTTTGAAGATCAAAGAGAATAAAGCCACTAGGACGCAAGGGATTACTACGTGTTAGAGAATATGAGAAAAATACTATTAAGAAGAAAGGAAAATAAAAGAATAGGAAGACAGAAGGTAACAACAGACACTACATTTAAATTTTTGGGGTTGGAGAATATAAGAGAAAATTCTATTAAGGAGAGAGGACAATAAAAGAAAAAGAATTAAGAAGACAAAAGATAGCGATTGACATTGCATTTAAATTATTGAAAATCAAAGTTAGCTGGCGAGCAAGAAGTGGGAAGAAAGTTCCACAGGCTAGAAATGCGAGAAAAGAAACTGTTAGCAAAGAATTTGCCGTTGAATCTAGCCATTCCAACTGTAGAATGATGATACCTTGCTACTAATAGTACTGCAGTTAAATTCATAAAGTCTATGAGCCTTAGAGGAAAGTTCAGAACAATTACCATGAAACTTTCTAGCTTCCAAAAAAGAACTCAGAGAAATTTTGCACATTTCTGCAAAATATACAATATCCTATATATAGTATCTGTCAATGATCCTAGCCTTTTTTTAAAGCTGCCATTTGGAGGTGGTATGTAAGAAAGTTTTAAAGAAAATGGAAACAAAAAGTCACATACTTAACATCAGAAAGAGAAAATTGAAATTTCTAGGGCATATATGAGAAAAGAGAGCTTGGAAAATCTTATACCCACCGGGTAGATTGAAAGCAACAGGGGTAGAAGAAAACAACGCATGAACTACGCAGACAGCCTGAATATATAGATGGCAGAACAGGGATCAGGAGAGATAAAAAGAGAAAATTTATTAAAAGCTACAAACGACAGGAAATAGTAGAGAGACATGTTTGTCAACGTTCTGAAGAGACACGTCACATAGAAGAAGAAGAAGAAGAAGAAGAAGAAGAAGAAGAAGAAGAAGAAGAAGAAGAAGAAGAAGGTCGTTTATAGATTTTAAAGCATTACAATTAATAACTGATAATATTTAATTACTAGGCTTTATTTCAAGGAGCATTATGTCATCATTAAATCTAAAAACTTATATTCACCATTATAACATTTAGATGTTACAAAGGTGAATATAAGTTTTGAGATTCGGCCAATTTCAAGAATCCCTGAAAAAAAAAAAAGAACAGAAGTATAATAATAATAATAATTATTCAAAGCTAATCCCTCGGACATAGTTATTAGAGACAGCAAACAAAAGAATTGCCTCCTTATGGCATTCCCTGCAGACTGCAATGTATCTTTGAAGATCTTCAAAAAGCTGTCAAATACAAGGACCTTGAAATCGAAATCTCAAAAATGTGGCACATGGGAACATCAACAATCCCTGTTGTAGTTGGAGTACTCGGATTGATTGGAAAAGATTCCAATAAATTCATTGAAGGGATTCCTGGAAGTCCATGCTTTAAAAAATACAAAAAAAATAGTTTACACGTTTACAGTCCATACTTTACGAAGGGCTTTATCTATGTAAAATATATGTATTGTTTTTTTTTCTTTTTTTAATTGCTCTGTGGAAAATGTTATTTTTGCTTATTGACATAGCAGTACCTCTATGAGAAACACCTCCATGAAAATTATCGAGAGATTATCCAAATCCAAGGACCTGGAGATCGAAATTAGCAGGATGTGGGGAATGAAGACTGAGATTGTACCAATAGTAATCGGAGCTCTGGGCCCCGTGAGAAAAGGAACGGACAATTTTATTACTAGTGTCCCAGGTAAGGTCAACATACAAGTTGCTGAGTAGATCGTCCTACTAGGAACATCTCATATACAAAGAAAAGTACTATCAGTTAAATGACAATTCTCCAATAGCGCTTAAGGACCATAGTTTGGACCCGACTCTACAGGATACGAAACAGGAAACATAACATACACAAATAATAATAATAATAATAATAATAATAATAATAATAATAATAATAATAATAATAAGGAAATTGAAAACGAAATATCCAAAATGTGGTACATGAGGACATCAACAAGTCTATTTGTAATAGGAGCCCTCGGATTAATTGGAAAAGATTCCAGTAGACACTTTGAAGAGATTCTTGGTAGCCCATGCCTTAAAGAAATACAAAAAATGTATTCACAAGTACAGTCCAGACTTTACGAAGGGCTTCATCTATATAAAATATGAATGATCATAGCTTCCCCATCCCCACCCAAAAAAAAGATCAGTGGAAAATGTCATGATGCCATTTCTGACCTTAAGTCTCTGGTTGGGACCCGGAAGAAAATGAATATGCACCAGAAATCAAAGGAAATAAAATAATAATAATTTTTGTAATGGGCTTTAATTTTATCAGATCACCTTGTATTTCCAGGCCACTTATGAAGCGGCATACTGTGAATGACTACTTTGTAGGATATAAACTGTATGTGCTTTTTTGGCTTTTGTTGTCTTTTCACACATCATCATCATCATCATCATCATCATCATCATCGTCGTCGTCGTCGTCGTCGTCGTCATCATCATCATCATCATCATCATCATCGTCAACAACAAAACAACGACAGCAACAGCAACCTTATTAACTGACACCATCATTATAACGATTTCCATATTCATTACCATTAAGATCATTTTTGATCTAAGGAATTTCTATTTGTGTGTACCTGTGTGTGTGTGTGTGTGTATGTGTGCGTATGTGTATCTGCTTTTACTATTAACTCTGTTGAATTTGTCAGTAACACAAGTATTAAACATCTTTGTTACCGATATATCTATGACTTGTATAAAGCATAACACAATTGGTTAAGTCTGGGTATTTCTCTGTAGTTAGTGTTTGATCCCGGAAAAAGACCAGGAGATTGAATTATGACTTTTAAAGTTGAAAGCTTGACGCAACACAATCTTTCTAATCTCGTTTCCATCTCGATTTGGCAAGAAAAAGTTGACTCGTTTATCAAAGCTGAAAAAAAAGCCTAATGAAACATTCTATATTTGCCTATAAAATAAAGAATAATCACTCCATAAAATAATTTTAATTAATAATGTTCTTAATTTTTTTTTGTCCTCGCTGTTATCGCCCTTTTTTTGAATTAGGCTTCCTTCCAAACCTTCTGTTTGTGGTGTGGAATGTTAGTCGCTTGATTATATCATTATTTTCTCTTCAAGTTATATGTGCTATCCATTTTAGTTGTTGCTGCTGTTGGCAGTCCTCAACTAATGTGTTTATGTTATTTGGTACATTTCTTTGTTTGTGATTGTGTAACGCCAGTCCACAAAGAATGATCTTTACCAAGACCCTCAGACTTGACTCACTCAACGCCTTTTTTCACCATTGATCTTAGGAAGCGGTTAGATACAGCTGACAGTTTAGATATTTCTGAACATGTTCGGTGCTACGCATGGCATCTATATGAATGTCTCGATTTGACAAAACTTACAAATCTAAGAAAGATCCAGTATATAAATGCGTATTTGAATATATCATATGTAAGCCTAAAAGAAAGGTTGCCAAAAAGATCCAAGTAATGTGCAGCATTAGGACACAACTTCATCGTAAGTAAAATTTGACCTCACGTTGTTTATCTCATGGAATTTCAGTAGAGGATATGACTCAAGTTTTCAGATTGATGTTTTCGTATCGTATCAATTTGTGGTGTTGAGCAAAACTACCTCTAGCACAACCTATTTTATGTTCAATTTATTTTTCTCCTATCAGTTATGTACCACGCTTAGGCGATCATGTATGTTTCGATAGGCAGATTTTTTTCCCGTAGTAGGTTACCATTTCTTTCTGCGATAGACCAGTTGACATCCAAAGCTATAGAACCCGGTCTGTCCTGCTATTTATTAGCTGGGGCGGGAAAAGAAGAGGAGGATTCATACCTTTGCCAAGGGCATTAGCACGTAAGTGAATTTCAGTCAGTTATGCGCCATGCGGGATACGCGCTTAAGCACGATACATGACTGACGAGGCAGATTTTTTCCTGCAGTAGGTGCCATTTCTTTCTGTTGTAGACCAGTTGCCATCCAAGGCTATAGAACTTGGTCTGTCCTGCTATTTACCCATAGCTGGGGGAGTAGAAGAGGATTCATACCTTCCCAAGGGTATTAGCATGTAAGTGAACGTAATGGATTTGACTGGAAATTAAACTCGGCTCTCCGATATCTCAATCCGAGCCGCTATTCATTACTCTACTGTGCCTAATTTATTATAACTGATCCATGCGTCGGATTATCTGAAGTGTTTCTGAGTTTCGGTTTTTGAGAGTGATTGGTTGGTTGTTTTGTTTATGGCATATCAACTTCAGTGGGTCATTTAATGCCAACAAAATTTTTGAAATAGATTCATAGTGATAGTTTGGTAAAAAAAAGGTATATATGTATACATGTATATTTGAACTATTTTTCAATTACTCATATTTTTCAGTACAATCACATGTACATTGCTGGTAATTTTTTTTTTTCAAAAACGTATTGCTAGTAATATTTTTTTAAATGATTAATTTCTGGTTATAATGTTTTCAAAGTATTTCTGGTATTAAAACCTATTTTTACACTTTTATAATGCTTTTTACCTCAGTTTCGGGGTTAACTATTGGCCCATAGCTGGGACCCTAACAGGTGCTACAACCCCGTGTCAGCAATTAAGAGGTGGTTCCACGCTCCTCAAAACCTCCCTATCAGAGACCTTGCTGCTGGACGTAGTTTATTGTCTTACCCTGGACGCGGGTGTAGTTTATTGTCATACCCAGGACGCCCTGTTGATGGGGAGGTCTTATCCCTCTGCAGAGGCGCAGTCGGCGTATTCTACAGCCCCAACCGACAGGGCTAGTTTCTGAGAGTGAGAACGCATAATTTGGCATTATCATTGGTTGAATAAATCTTTCGGCATGCTGGGATCAGTGTAAGTACAAACATGGAATACATACGACCTTCCTCATTGATCGAGAGTTTGACTTTGTTGCCTTTATTGCACACGACCTCCAGCGACCGCAACAGACGACTTAAATTTGGTGTGAATGACGGTAGGTCTTTCGCAGGATCCGCGTAGAGCCATTTTATCATCATATTCACCCTGTGACTATCAGGAAGCCGGCTGTCTTCGAGTCATTGTTGTTGACGGCTGCTGACATGAGTATAACGTGCATATTCATTTCCAGTTTCAGAATATAAGCCGCCATGTTATTTTTCTACATAAATCTGAAGGGGGAATGAGAGTTGGAACATGTGGCCAATGTTGCATAAAGTTACATTCAGTATTTTTGCACTTACGGCATGCTAAATGGGTGTTCTCGAATACTTAGCGAACCCTGTATTCTTCAATGCATATTTTTAAAAAAAATTACCCCTCATTGCAGGTGACTAAAACACGTTACCGTTGCTTATTTGATTTTATGTCTTTCGATTTAAAACAACACTTTAAACACATTTTATTCTCTTTGCTGTACTTTTCCCATCCCACTGAAGATGACTCGAAAGCTTAGACACCGTCTATATATTGGACACAGCTTATATATATATATATATATATATATATGAAAAGTGTATGTATATAAATTTATATATATATATATATATATATATATATATATATATATATATATATATATATATATAAATAAATAAATATATATATATATAAATAAATAAATATATATATATATATATATATATATATATATATATATATATATATATATATATATACACACACATATATATATATGCAAGTTTTTATATATATTATTTATATATTATATATGCGCGGTACTTATTGAAAAGCGCCCAATATCAGAGACAGAGCTAACATATTTAGTTGGATTGATGTAAGTTTGTGACCCTGGATTTAACACTTTTGCCCGTGAAACTCAGGGTCACAAACTCACATCAATCCAACTAAATATATATATAGGTAATCACACAATGAATCAATTAGTAATATTAATGTAATTAATGGCGAATTTACTTCGCTAACAGGCTTAATATAAGCATTAACTTACTAACAATCCACTTAATGACGTGATCCTTATGTATAGAATTGTTTGTCAGATGGATCTGCTTTATTTTTAGAGCAGTAAGTACTTTCGAAAACTTCATGTTCTCATCGTCAGACTGTAACTTTTTCATTAGAATTAAAACTCTAAGGCGAAATAAATGTATAATAAACCGAAAGATGTTTTTTCAGACATATGGATCACGTATTTCAGTGAATTATTAGTAAGTTAATGCTTATATTAAGTCTGTTAGCGAAGGGAATTCGCCATTAATTTCATTAATATTACTAATTGATTCATTGTGTGATTACCTCTATATAATATAAAATATATGCTGCTCAATATATATATATATATATATATATATATATATATATATATAAATAATTCATTTCAGTAAAATTTACGCCCTCAAAAAAATGTATTTAATTCATATTATTAAATTGCATTGATGGAAATAAAGATGGTCTAGAAAAAAATAAGAAAAGTAAATATTCATATTCATTATATTGTAATTATTCCCATTTTATTAATGATTTTACTTGGTTTCGAAGAAAGAAAGAAAGAAAGAAGTGTTCAACATATCCTGTAAATACCTTATAAATAAAGGATTTTTCCATTTTGATCACGTGTAAAAAAAGACATATCAGAGACGCTACTTGGTTTCTGTGAGAGAAAGAAAGAAAGAAAGAAGGAGAGAAAGAAGTGTTTAAAGGTCTGTTTCAGTAAAATGGAAAAGAATTTTCAATATCAAATCATTTCTTTTGTACTTCCTTTATTTCTTAAAATAACTATCATATTTATAACTACTATTGCAATTTTTTGTTAAAGTTGAACTTTCAAATATTAAATTATTAAGTTCAAATATTTTAACGGTGCGATAGGGAAATTTCTACGGATATTTTACTATCATAGAATTCGCCATGAATGGGCTTACTCTGAAGAATTAAAACTCACCAGAAAATTAAAATAGAAAATCCGTGAAATTTTCACGGGTATTTCTAGTTAGGTCATAAGATTCTCTGAAAACTTTCCATGATTTTGATAACCAGTCACCTTAATTCCACTTTAAAAGAACCATTCAGATTTTAGATAGAGCCCTCAATTTAATTGGGAGCTCTATGCAAACACAAGGCTATTACTTAGTAGTATTCAGATCTTCTATTTTTCCAAGGTAATTTTAGGACATAATCCGATTGTCTTTACAAGAAAGAAAATTCTTCTAATGTTATGCATATTCGAGAGTTAAATGTAGAATACCTAACGTGTCTATGTTGTTTTCATCTCACATGGTTACAAGATATTCCAACATATATTGCAGAAATAAGACAACTGGTTGTTGTTGTTGTTGTTGTTGTTGTTGTTGTTGTTGCTACTGCTATTGTTTTGCTAGTGCTGTATGGGGTTTGAATACGTTAAAATCTTTCCCGATTATAAGCACATCGTCTACAAGTCTGCGATAACTATCACCTTTGCTCATGGCACTCTAAATTGAAAATATTGGTTTTCCTACGTTTGCCCAAGTTAAAGCGGTGTACATTATATGATTATATATATAGGTGTCTACGTATAGAATAGGAAAGAGGTGCAACTATAATCAAGCGCTTTTACCTGTACTTTAAAAAGCGCAGATTAGTGGAGAAATATTTATATGAATGAAGAACTAAATCAAAGAAACGCACGGATTCTATTACAAGCGGACATATGACTGCTCGTATGAAGTGAAAACATAAATCCCGATTCAGAAACTTTGGCTTTCATTATCACAGTTTGTCAATATTATACATAATCGATTAACTAACATTAACTAACGGATAGTTTTGTCGAAGATTTGTTCTTTATATAATCCGTGATACCAAAGTTTTACTAAATTTTGTATTATTGATAGATTTTTAAAAAAATAAGAAATTATCATTATTATATGCCCTTCTCGCCGGGCAGACTGTTCTTCTTGATTGTTATGTTCAAACATTTCGAGCCTTGTGCCCTTCGGCCTTCTTTTCATTATCAATTAACATCAAACAATTTTAGCCACCACTGTGTCGCTTGTCTGGTTCTTTCACTGAATCAGTACCAGATGTAAGAACAGGACTCACTATAATAACTTTATTATTGTACAGACCAATAAAAACACGACACGAAATATCTCATACGTAACAATATTGTTTATTCAACTCCGGAATTCGTCAATTAGTGTCGGCCAATAAGTGTGTTGCTCTCGGGGTAGGGAATCTCCGAGCATGGATTCTACATTCCCACGAGGTTTTAAGAGACACTCTGTTTCTTCACTCTCGCGTGGATGCTTTTATATCCTACTATCAACGGCTATCCAATGTGTTCTCATCCCAAGGACAAATAGGTCAGCTACCTATTTACACGTTGAGCACAGCCATTGACACCCAGTGAGTTACAGATCTTCACTCGGTGGCTAGGTTTTCCATCAGGTCAACCCGGCTTCACAGATACTCTGTTGTAACCCTGATTGTCTAGTCTATTCTGCGAGGTGCATTACATAGTACATTCACAATTGGTAGAAAACACACACACACACACACACACACACATATATATATATATATATATATATATATATATATATATATATATATATATATATATATATATAGTCATCCACAAACAGATTGTTTCGCTGTATCACAGTGTGGCTAGACGTCCGCTTGTCTCTAGCTAGGATCGAAATCCGACTGAATTGGCGTCAGTCCGGGATTCTACCACTAAACCGTTGGATGAAGGTGAATTTAAGCGTATTTATTTTTAAATAAACACACTGAGAGATCTCGATAAAGAAAAACAAAAACCATTAGATAGATAGATAGATAGATAGATAGATAGATAGATAGATAGATAGATAGATAGATAGATAGATAGACTTTCATTAATAACCTCTATATCTCTGTTGAAAGTTTGGTGTCATATCTAATGTCCTTCCTTAAGTTGAGAGACTCTACCACAGCAAAATACCATTTGGTGGTCACTGGAGGGAAGTATTTGATAAAAAATGAAGATCTATAAAATGGAGAGACAACCAAGTGTATGAACATTTCAAAAGAGAAATTGAAAGAATTCCAGATGACATGGACATGGTTGTGAAAAGGGAAATGTAAAAGTAGAAGATCCTTTTAACGGCAACTAAGAACAACACAAAAAGCAACTACAACAAAGGCCAAGATAGGTGAAATTAGAAAGTAACAAATGCAGACTACTTAATAAGGGTATTTAACAAGTTTGGTCAGGAAGTGTAGACATGACTGAGTAAAAACGGTGATCTAATGTGAACTCTGTAAACAACCGCAATTTAAAAATACAGATCAAATCACAACATATCTTGTGGAATGGTAAACACAAAATCCCCCTCAAACAGATCACCCAAACCAGGTCAGAAGATCAGAACTAAGTTTGAAAAAAAAGGAGAAAGAAACGTCTCAGATCGTAGATTATGCTGTCATGGCATGCCTCAGAATAAAATTATAAAAAAAAAAGAAGAAAAGAAAATTCTTGTAGAGAAGTGGAAAAACTGGGGACCATAATATTGACAGTAATAATGATCTTTGTTGGCGTACTAGGAATGATCCTGAAATGTCTAAAATGCCTGGAGTAAATGGAAGTGTCCAACCCAAAATTTTGACCGTCCAGATAACAGTATTACTCAAAACAACGTAAATACTAATAACAGTGCTGGTCTATTCAGGAAATTTGTTATTACATCTCTAAAGTACAATATCAGTTGCTTCTAATGTGGAAATAACGCAAAAATGGTAGGTCTGTGTTTTATCACTACTATTACTACATTTCTACTTTGTAATCATCTATTTTATAATAATAATAATAATAATAATAATAATAATAATAATAATAATAATAAGAAGAAGAAGAAGAAGAAGAAGAAGAAGAAGAAGAAGAAGAAGAAGAAGAAGAAACTGCAGTTAATTGGTATATGAACACAATTTAGACCCGGTTAGAGAGATAGGTCCCATCATGATTTTATGGGACTTTACAATACAATCCATGTAGACTATAATGTATTTTTGAAGATCTTCAAAAACTATCAAATTACAAGGACCTTGAAAACGAAATTTCAAAAATGTGGGACATGCGGACATCAATAAATTCTCTTGCAGTTGGAGCAATCGGGCTGATTGGAAAAGATTCTAATAGAGTCGTTAAAGGGGTTCCAGGTATCACTTGCCTTAAAGAAATACAAAAAGTTATACTCACAGGTATAGACCCACACATTTCGGGGGGCTTTATCTTTATCTATATCTAAAATATGCGTGATCTTAGACTTTTGTTTCGTTTTAGTTTTTTCTCAAAAATTTATAAGTGAAGAACGTCACGATGCCATTTCTGATCTTAGGTCTCTGATTAAAACCCGGAAAGAAATGAGTACACACCAGAAATCAAAGAAAATAATAATAATAATAATAATAATAATAATAATAATAATAATAATAATAATAATAATAATAATAATAATAATAATAATAATAACATGATCACTTAAAAATGTAAAGAAAGAAAGTATGCACAGATTATTACGCATTTTCTTTCTTTTCATGTATGTCTAAAATGAAAAGAGATAAAATATGGATACAGTTAACCACCTTTTCTTTTTTTATCTTGAATAAATTTAAATGACCACTCCGGTATCTTAAAGCTAACAGAAGGAACTAAGCATTCGATTTTAGACGTAGTTGCCAAAATATCAAGTTGAAAGAAATACCAGGGACTGCCTCGAAAACTGAAGCGTGTAGAATACGATAGATCTATGTCAATAATAAAGAAATGGATGTCGTGAGTAGTATGCTTGAAGAAAAGGGAAAACGGTTGATAAATTTAGACAGTCCAAAACATGTAAACCAACGTCAAAGCTTTAAATACTTTGACATTGTATTGAAAAAAATATGAAGTTTAGTTCATCTACCTTTAATGTTAAATAGTTCTGACTGCACACAGGGTAATGTAAGCATATCTAAAATGTTATATAAGTAATTATATTTATATAGGTTAAAAACAATTATGAAAGCAGAAATGATGAAGAAATTAAGAAAGAAAACTTTCACGCAAGCAAGTCGTAGTCAGAAGTTTATCGCACATGCGCAAACCTGTCCCTTAATTACGGGCTTCCGATAGAATTTAATCATTTATTAATTAAAAAGAATTTTATTTTTTATCATAAGTTTTATAACTGTTATTAGATGAAGCATTGTCAACTATGCAGACTTTGTAGTGAAAGGCAACCAGAATTCAGATGAAAGAAATGATGAAAAAATTAATAAAAGTTTTATTTTTATTTAGAATTTTATTGCTTAATTATACAGATAGAAAAGATTTTGCTTTCCAGAAACTGTTTTTATTGATAATTATTAAGCTTACTATGAAATAGGGTCAACTAAGATGAATTCAAAATAAGAAGGGTGTTTTTCTTTAATCTTCTTCATAGGCTTAAATAGTAATTAATAATAACAATGACGAGTACGCAACTACGTCAGCCATCAAGTAGACCATAGAATTTGTTTTACTGATCTTTTCAGTATCAGTCTTTTCCATGACAGTGCTTTATTCATCAAAGCTGTTTTATTGCCCAGAAAAACACTGAGTGCAAATTTGCATTAATATAATACGTCTATTTACAAATCGGCACAATAGCTATAAATGCATACATACATTTAACAAACACATATACACCCAATATATACATATATATATATATATATATATATATATATATATGTGTGTGTGTGTGTGTGTGTGTGTGTGTGTGTGTGTGTGTGTGTGTGTGTGTGTGTGTGTGTGTGTGTGTATTAGGGGAATGGACTTGGGGTGGAGTTGTTCTACACGGAAAAACCGAATCATCAAACCAAGTAGGAATTCGGACTGTGCTGGTTTTGTGTAGACATTTGTCCTGAAGTCTTCTGAAAACAGTATAAACCCTCTTTCTCTCTGACTGTAATGATCGAGACAGAAAAGACTAAATCAGTAACAGAATATAAATTACTTTTCACATGACTCTATTACCTGATATGGTGGTGGGAGTAAACTGTTGTTAAGGCAACAGTCTACGTTGACAGGGAGCAATCACTTTTTCCTGTATCCCTCCCTTACCACACACACACACACACACACACACACACACACTCTCTCTCTCTCTCTCTCTCTCTCTCTCTATATATATATATATATATATATATATATATATATATATATATCGAGAGACAGACAGACCGAGACAGAGACAGAGAGAGCGAGAAAGGGTGAGTGATAGAGATAGATAGATAGATAGACAAATATATATATATATATATATATATATATATATATATATATATAGAGAGAGAGAGAGAGAGAGAGAGAGAGAGAGAGCGAGAGACAGACAGACAGACAGACAGACAGAGACATGGACAGGAAGAGCGAGAAAGGGTGAGTGACAGATATAGATAGATAGACAGACAGACAGAGGCATATATATATATATATATATATATAGAGAGAGAGAGAGAGAGAGAGATAATGAGAGAAGTCATATATATATATATATATATATATATATATATATATATATATATATATATATCGAGTACATAAGAAAAAAGAAGTTCTGTTAATGTTAATTTAAGTTTTTGAGAACAGAAATCATTAAGCCGCGTTTATTATGACGACAGTCAACTCTATGATTATAGAGAAAATAAAGAAAAATATATCTCTAAAATAGCGCCAGTCATTTTCTTTTATCGAAAAGAAACAAAAAAAAATCTACTATACGTTCCTCTTCTTATATTACTAATTGGTTTCTCGGTAAGTCCCTTATAGCAAAGAAAAATGGCATCTTTCGTTCGTAAATCTCATCAGACCAAACATGGATCTTCATGAAAAATTACTTTAACAGCGAAAGTGTAGGCAACAAATAATAACCTAGGAATGCCACTATCATTTTTTTTTCTACAATTTTGTCGATTTTCCTGTATGCTTTATTTTCACTAGCATCTTTAAAACCATCAACTATGAACGAGCTTTGACTATATTTATATATGAGGTTTGTCCGGAATGTATCCAGCCGGCTTGAATACCTCGAGTTTTAGTTGCGGATCTTTAATGTTATTTAGCGACGAAACGGACGGAACCTTGCTGCAAATTGACACTTTCCCACAAGGTTACTCAATTGGTAGTGAGTTTATTAATTTTGAGACAAAATATTGTATCAACTATATTATGCTCTACTACAGATCCGATTTGGCTTATGCAATTTACGACATTCCCAAAGTCAAAACAACTGCTGAAATTCTGTGGTCAAGATTAAGGAAGCAACGAAACAGCTGATGGCGATCCCGAAAAATAACATTTTGCAGAAATTTTTAAAAGTAGACGAAATAATGAAATAAGGTTCTAAGGTGAGTATTTTGAATAAGACAAGGTCGCCATTGACCATAGACCTAGACCTTGTATTTTTTTTTTTTGCCGTTTATGTTAACTGGTTGGAGACTTTTCTAACAAATCTCGAATTCTCAACACATTTTCATATTTATTTAGCTCTCTTTTCCTGTTCTGCTTTCTTTCTCTTTCAGTCTTTTTACCCGGTCCTCTCTTTACACACACACACACACACAATACATGCAACGAGAAAATAAGAAGAGAATTATAGCAACAGTAAAATAATTCTACAGAAGAATACTGAGAATAACATAGAGGGGCATGTGAAGAATAAGGAAGTTTTAAGGAAAATGGGAAGAAACAAAAGGAATCGGTTGAAATTTCATTGTCATATAATGAGAAAAGATAGCTTGGTGAATTTGGCATACCCCTATATATATATATATATATATATATATATATATATATATATATATATATATATATATATATAAGCTAATAAAAAGAAAATAATCAAAACGTTTTACATGGAGGGAATGAATGAAAAGTTCCAATTAAACCATAATTTCCGTTAATATTCTTCTTGTATTTTTTCTTTATTTTTTTAGAAAATTTAAAATCTCTTATTAAATTTTCCTTATAAAGAAATAAATACAAACAAGAATATTTTCCATTTATAGAAACGAAAGATTAAAATCTTTATACTTATTAAACTTTTGGCTTAATTACTTTTTAGAATCGTCTGAATTAAAATGATAAAACGGAGTGGATAACCTCGTGAAAAATGCAGTGCACTGATTTAAGAATTAAGACTAATTTGTGAGTGGAATTAGCATTTCATGTAGTACAAAGGTTCTTTTATTCTTCTTATGCAAACAAGGGAGATAACTGCATATGTATTCAATTGCAAAATTCGCTTGAAAATGAAACTAGTACTAGGGATTTTAATTTAATTCTATAATTAAATTTGAAGATTTTAGTTTGTGTTTTTGAAACTTGGTAATTCCTGCGTAGCGATGGAACCATATTTTTAAATTAGTAAATTTATAATATTTATGCTCTGCAGAATTAATTATTAAGAATACCGGATTATAAATCTTACTGTTCGTTCTCTTTATTTTAATATATATATCATGAGACCCGGGTTCGAATCTCACCACGGTTAATTTGTCAGGAAGGAGACTTCCTGATGTTATCAGTCTGTAGGAGGACTATCCCAGCGTGCTGCACATTTGGAAAGTGCCACGGTTTGACCCAAGCCTTGTGAGCGAATTTGGGGAGACAAAACACTTGGAGTCCGTCGATATTTATGCTAGCACGAAGTCAAAAGTCATCGTGACCGAGGGTTTGAGTGTGCTGGCCTTTTTCAGGTTGTTGATCACGCTAGATAACACACTCTCTCCCAGAAACCGTAAGGTCTGCTCGTCATAGTTGCAGTATAAACCACAGGTTAGCTCTGTGGGTGTTGAGCAGAACACAAATGTGCCTGAGAGTGTGTCTGCAATAGGGATTGGCTAGCCGCCTTAGTAGACGGGTAACTCGAATACGAGTGGCCAGCTATATATATATATATATATTTAAGTTACGAAAAATTTGGTAATCCGTATAGGTAGTCCCAATGAGGATGGAATCCTGAGAGCTCAATGTAAATTCAGAGCTAATAATTTAAAGAAAAACAGACCACTTTAAGGCTCCATGTAATAATTTATTTCACCATAGACCTTTTAAAGGACGCTGGATTATCAGACATCACTTCCAAATGGTGAAACGAAAATGTTTCCATCTGTCTGATGATCCAACATCCTTTAAAAGGGCTATGGTGAAATAAATTATTACACAGAGCCTTAAAGTGGTCTGTTTTTCTTTAAATTATATATATATATATATATATATATATATATATATATATATATATATATATATATATATATATTGAAAAGAATGATATAAAGAAAGAAAGAAAAAAAGAAAGAAGAAGAAGTCGAGGATTGTTTTTAGTTAAGTGGACACAATTCTTTATCATTTTTAAAGGTCTTCAATTTGGTTTGCTTGGTATGCATGTCTGCACGTATAAGTAAATTCATACATTCAAGTGTACATCTAGTTTGAAACAAAGGAATGGTAATATCCCTCGTCCTTCATTTTTCATTCCGACGCGCATGTACACATGCCGCGCTCTTCCGTTTGCGCAGTCGCAATACACAATCACCCGTAAATACACTAACTTACACATTTGTTGGCGATAAGGCATGCGCAAATAGATACACGGAGTTCTCTCTGTCTGTTTGTTTGTCTGACTATCTCTCTCTCTCTCTCTCTCTCTCTCTTTCTGATACAAACACGCATGTGCACGTTTCTTTATAAAGCGCACAACCATTCATCAATCACAGCCATATAATACAATGATAATTTTTAAAAAAAGAGAGGGGGGAGATAAAGAAAGCTAAATTTATTCATCTTGGTGAGTATTCCCCATTGGTCTTGTTACGCTTGGTTGGTCAACTCGTGCGTTTCGAGACATCCCTCCCAGACATGAAACGGTAGTTGCGCTGCGTGAATTTCTGGCCATTTACAGTTCATTACAGCTCAATAGCAGTAAAATGTTGGAGCCGTTATGCACTATTTTCTAAAGCTGTGTGCTAAATTGAATTACTACGCCAGTTTGAGCGGGTTGTGCTCAGGTTGAACGGTTGGCTTGACAGGAATGTTTCAGGGAAAAGTGGTATGGACCTGAAATTGATTGTTCTCCTTCCAGAAACTGTCTTGGAACAAATTTCTCTACGGAAAAGTGCTTGCTTGATTCTCTTCCCCTTTCTCTTCAGTAGATGGAGGTAATGAGCAAAGAGTATGAGACAGATAGCTGAACTCAAGGGGTCAAGAACACAGCTTGTTCTGCCTCACCTCTACTGTTCTTTTTTATACAGAAACTGGTTAATATTGTATTTTATTACATCGAAACAATGAACAGCATTTGATTTCACTTAAACTCGCTTTACGTTGAATCAGTCCAGTTAGTGACATTTGCGGTTAGTTTTAAATGTTTATCGTAAACACAGTCGCAACAATTGTGATTTGCTCGCCTAAAAATGGCAGAGCATGAAAAGCAATGAATAATTCTTCGCTTAAAATTTGCTCAGATCTTTTCTTTTTTAACCGACGGAATGGAGAGTATAGGTCGTTTAGAAAAATAGTATGTTAAATTTATTGATGGTACTTAAAAGCAAACCAGTCACAATTTTGTATCCAGTACTTAAAGCAAGAGCAAATGTTAAGATACATTAAAATCTAAGATAAATTAAAATTTAATATAGATTAAAATATAGAAAAATAAACAAATTCGTTTTCAAAATGCATAAAAGAAAAAATTCAAAGTTTAAAATAAAAGCAAATGAAAAGAAACTGAAAATAGAGACAAATTCTGTGTTTTAAGATTAGATATAACACTAAATTAATTTCTGGCTTTTATTACTTTATTAATTTCTGGATTTTATTATGATATTTATAATAAAATATGTTTATAAATGAATTTATGCACAAACTAAGAAATTAAAATAATTTCTGATATAAATATTAAAATACTACATATGCACTCACATGCATATAATCACATTCTTTTACGGGAAAAGTCGTCATACTGTCAACGTCTACGCAAACGGGCGCGAACGGTCACACGCCCACACATCCGGACACAGAAATAGACATATGTATATTGCTTGTATAAATTCCTTTTTCTGTTAATCCATTATATTGAAACAGAAAGGCAAACGTAGGCTAATGGATATGAATATATATAAACAGATTGGGATAGATAGATAGATAGATAGATAGATAGATAGATAGATAGATAGATAGATAGATAGATAATGAACAGTTTCAGATAGATAGATAGATAGATAGATAGATAGATAGATAGATAGATAGATAGATAGATAGATAGATAGATAATGAACAGTTTCAGATAGATAGATAGATAGATAGATAGATAGATAGATAGATAGATAGATAGATAGATAGATAGATAGATAGATATGAACACTTTCAGATAGATAGATAGATAGATAGATAGATAGATAGATAGATAGATAGATAGATATGAACACTTTCAGATAGATAGATAGATAGATAGATAGATAGATATGAACAGTTTCAGATAGATAGATACATAGATAGATAGATAGATAGATAGATAGATAGATAGATATGAACAGTTTCAGATAGATAGATAGATAGATAGATAGATAGATAGATAGATAGATAGATAGATAGATAGATATGAACACTTTCAGATAGATAGATAGATAGATAGATAGATAGATAGATAGATAGATAGATAGATATGAACAGTTTCAGATAGATAGATAGATAGATAGATAGATAGATAGATAGATAGATAGATAGATAGATAGATAGATATGAACAGTTTCAGAATGAATATATTTCAGATAGATAGATAGATAGATAGATAGATATGAACAGTTTCAGATAGATAGATAGATAGATAGATAGATAGATAGATAGATAGATAGATAGATAGATAGATAGATAGATAGATAGATAGATAGATATATAAACTGAGGGTACAGGAGAATAATGTATATTTATATATTAATGTATACATAATAACAAAGGGAAACGGAGACGCTTTTGTTATACACACTTATAGAAAGTTATCATTGTTGTAACGAGTTTGATTCTCAATGGATCCCCTTCATATGTTGCCTTGTACCAGACTAAGATTAGTAGATGTCATTACACATATCAGTATATTCATGTATAAATTCCCTGCTGATAAAGTCATATAGATACGTGTATATACATATACATATATATACATATATATACATATATATATATACATATATATATATATACATATATATATATATATATATACACACGCACACATACATATACATATGTATGTGTATATATATATATATATATATATATATATATATATATATATATATATATATATATATACTTATATATATATTCATTCTGAAATTTACTTGTATGCGATAAAATATATGTGTGTGTAGTGACACATTCATGATTGTTATTTGGCACATATTGTCTATCTGTGTGTATACGTGTGTATATGTCTACTTGTCTTTATGTCTCTATGCCTTTATGTATGTGTGTGTGTGTGTGTGTACAAATGAATATTTTAAATGTTCTCAAGGGATCATAAAATAGATATTAGATTGAATTTGAAAAAAAAAAGAAAGTTCATTTATTTTTTATTTTCCTGTATAGTTTTTTCCTTTTGGCTCAGGATCGTTTCTCAGTTTCATGGCTTTATTCCTCAGCGGTTCATTGGCTGAGAACACATCAAACTGGTTTATGATGCCTTTGTATTTTCCTTTGAATTATTTTTGATATTTTATGTCCCGTTCTTCCTGGATTTACAAATATAACTCAGGAAATTGTCATGTGTCTAACAAGAAGAAGTCAAGTACATCGAAAGATAAAGAAAAAAAAATGGCAAGTACAAAGAAGAAAAAAGAAGTACAAAGAATTCTCATTTTGCGTTTTACTCTTTTATTTTCTGTTCTTTATTTCTTTTTTTTTTACAACCATCATTCTTATGATGCTTTATCATTCATTCAATCATCTCTTTCATCTTGTCCTTCATTCATTCGACTCTTTCTTCCTTGTCAACATGTATTTGTTTGTCTCCTTCATTTATTGATTTTGTTCATTTCATTCATTTCTTTCTCTCTTTAAATCTTTCTTACTTTATTTCCATTCCTTCTTTTTTCCTTCCTTCCTTTCTTCCTTCCTTCCTTCCTTCCTTCCGTCCTTCCTTCCTTCCTTCCTTTTTCCTTCCTTCCTTCCTTCCTTCCTTCCTTCCTTCCTTCCTTTCTTTCTTTCTTTCTTTCTTTCTTTCTTTCTTTCTGTTTGATTTCTTTTTTCCCCTCTTTCGCGTCATATTTCCTTATGGTTTCTTTCTTTCTGTCTTTCTTTCTGTCTTTCTTTCTTTCTTTCTGTATTTATTGATGTATTGATGTAGTTTTTCTTTTCTTATTGTTAGCTTCTTTCTTCTATTTTCTCCTCTCTTTGTGATCATTTCTTTAATTTTCTTTCTCTTTTTCTTATTGTCTTTTTTTATTTTTTGCGTATTTGTCATTTTGCTTTCCTTTTTACATGTTAATTAACCTGTTATTTTATTTATTTACTTTTTTCCATAATTTAACAGAAAAGAAAATCCTTAAATCCTCTCATAAAGACACTCACTTTTTATCAAATCAGACTTTTTATCCAATCAGAATTTTTATCCAATCAGAACTTGTATTTTTCAATTCTGTTGAATTGAACGAAATGTTTTCTTTAATAAATAAATGAGAGTGGACAAATATGAATTTATTTCCATGCAAATACAAGAGAAAATACAGCGTGTATCATTTTATGTCTTCTCTCTGTGATTGATAGGGGCAAATAGTCTGAGATTTTTTTTATTCCTCCGACTTTTTCTTAATTTGAAGCTTGAAATCAATTGTCTTGTATATTAGAATAAAACGAAAAAGGAGTGTTCAATTGAAAATAACACATTTGTACTAATATGTTAATCGTTATACTTACGCAGAGATTGTTATAAAAACATACTAGTATGCACGCCTCTGACACCAATAACAAAGAAACGAGGCCAAACTTAGTAAACATGAATGCAACTTATACCATAGTAAAATAAACTGTATTGAATAGCTTATTTGCACTATCATATTAATCGATAAAGCAAATGATTTGTTCCCGGTAGACTTTTGTGATATGTTTGCGATGAGCATCGCTAGATCGATCTAAGTTCCGATCTCTAGCATTTGGCGAATGTCACTTATGTAAATAAAAATAAAAGAAGTCAAACTTAGAACTCACATTAATCTTTAAGTTTTGCGTCACTGATCATGTGAAAGAAGAGAAAATTCTTTGTGGCACACAAACATTTCGATGTTTACATATATTTACTTAAAACTGTTCTTAATAAATATTAAGATTTAATATTAAATAAGTATTTTCGTAAGACTGACGGCACGATTTGACATTCCAGATACCAACATGCAAGACATGATTTACTTTCAACTAATATATTTGGTTAACAGCACAAATGTATCTTCCCTATCTTTAAGGAAGATGAGAGTGGATCCGTGAGAATTTGGATAAATTTCTCTTTTACAACTTTGACTAATAACAAAAAGGAGCCAATCTTCGTCGCTGTCGTTGTCGTCGTCTTCTTCTTCTTCAAATTTTGCTTCAATTTCTTCTTTAAATTATTCTTATTCAATTTTTTGGTCTTAAAATTCTTCATCAAATTCTTCTTCTTTTCCTTCTTCTTTAAATTCTTTTTCAAATTCTTCTTCTCACGATTCTTCATACTCTTCAATTGTTCAAACTCTTCAAATTTTTCTTCCAATTCAAATTCTACTTTTTCTTTTTCTTCAAATTCATCAAATTCTTCTTCTTCTTCTTCTTCTTCTTCTTCTTCTTATTATTATTATTATTATTATTATTATTATTATTATTATTATTATTATTATTATTTGAATCTTGGAGTTACAATGGAAATTCTGTTCATGAGACTTAGTGCCGACAATACTCTTCACAACTCAAAAGAGAAATTCGGAAAATCCTCCTAGATTAAATTATGAGTTTTCTGGAGATTTATTGGTCTCAATTCCAATTCTCCCTAAGTGTATTTTCAGTTTACTATGTGATATTCCAAGTGCACCCATTAACTCAGGAATGACTTCTACACTCATGTTTCATAGCTTCTTCAGTTCCCTGACTAGATCCTGGTATTTTTTTTTGTCTTTTCAGTCCACTCTTGTGTCACAAGAAACAGAAATAATTTGACATTTGCTATTATCATTATCATAACAATATCGTTGGTTGTTCATGCTTCAATGACATGATCTGTATTATTATTATTATTATTATTATTATTATTATTATTATTATTATTATTATTATTATTTTCTTTGATATCTGGCGTTTACACATTTCTTTCCAGGGACCTAAGGTTAGAAATGGCATCATGACACTTTCCACTGCAAAGAAAGAATAAAAAAATAAATTAAAAAAATAATTACATAGATAAAGCCCTTCGTAAAGTGTGGGCTGTACTTGTCAGAACAACTTTTTGTATCTCTTTGAGGCATGGACTTCCAGGGATCCCTTCAATCAGCCTACTGGAATCTTTTCCAACCAGTCCAAGGGCTCCAACTACAACAGGGATTGTTGATGTTCCCATGTGCCACATTTTTTAGATTTATTTTTCAAGGTTCTTGTATTTTGACAGCTTTTCGGATATCTTCAAAGATATATTGCAGTCTGCAGGGACTGCCATATCAATAAGGAGGCACTTATTTTGTTTGTGGTCTTTAATAACAATGTCTGGGCGGTTGGCTTTGATTGTTCTGTCAGTGTGTATTGTGTAGTCCCATAGAATTGTAACAGGTCCTATCTATATTATTATTATTATTATTATTATTATTATTATTATTATTATTATTATTATTATTATCAGATTTAAAAATCACTGCCGGCAACCTCAGATGTTCAGCGCATACTTCTGGTACTGAACATGGTGGTCAATCCCTGCATTTACATTCACTTACGTGTTAATGCCCTTGGGAAAGGGTATGAATCCTCTTCTTCTCCATCCAGCTATGGGTAAATAGCAGCACAGACCGGGTTCTATAGCCTTGGATGGCAACTGGACTACCGTAGAAAGAAATGGCAACCTAATGCGGGAAAAATCTACCTCGTCAGTCACGTATCGAAAGATACATGATCGCCTAAGCGTGTATCATGCATGACACCTAATTCACTGAGTGTCGTGCTAATGCCTTTGGGAATTGTATGAATCCTATTCTTCCCCACCCAGCTATGGTTAAATAACAGGACAGATCGAGTTCTGTAGACTTGGATGGCAACTGGTCTACGGCAGAAAGAAAGGCAACCTACTGCGGGAAAAAAATCTGCCTCGTCAAAAGATACATGATCGCCTAAACGTGTATCACGCATGGCACATAACTGACGTATATGTTCCCTTCCAGATTACCCACGTGATCCGAAAGTGTCTGTCCGTGTATTTTTTTACCCTAACATGTAGTCTCCTTGTTCTTGTGATTTGAGTCCACTGCACTACATCGTCTAGAGCGCCCTTAAGAAGAGGACCAACCAGTAATTTAATATAGTATGAACAGACATTACTACATTTGTTCAGTCTGTTATCGGTATTCGATCCGAGGCAAAAGCTAGGATTCTTAATGCTGCTCTTCAAGGGAGACAATCCCCCTCAATACAGTCACTCACTCTTACTTGTTGCAAGTGTAAGCTAAGCTAACTATATATCTTAAAATAATTCACTACATAGAGAATTAAGTGGTTTGGGTGTGTTTGGAGCGAAATGATTAAAAAGAAAAATACTGACGTTGAATTTTAGTTAAATTTTCATCTGAAAAACTAATTGCGTAAGTTTCTGTCTGTGTGATCTATATGTAGAAGTGTTGAATTAAGCGCATTAACAAGAAAGGAGATTATGTTCAAAAATAAATATTTACTGTGTAACATAAATGTTTTTCCATGGCCTGCAAATAAGTTTTTCATCATTACACTACGTGCTTTATAATTTACCTAGGCATTTCATACTTTTCATTTCTGTTCCTCTATCTCTCATTCTTTTCTTCTTTCTTTCTTTCTTTCTTTCTTTCTTTAGATAGATAGATAGATAGATAGATAGATATGAATAGACTGAGATAGATAGATAGATAGATAGATAGATAGATAGATAGATAGATAGATAGATAGATAGATAGATTCAATGCGTTCTTGTAGAAACAATGATAGATAGATAGAGAAGATAGATAGATTCAATGCGTTCTTGTAGAAACAAGGATAGAGAGAGAGAGAAAGAGATAGATAGATAGATAGATAGATAGATAGATAGATAGATAGATAGATTCAATGCGTTCTTGTAGAAACAATGATAGATAGATAGATAGATAGATAGATAGATAGATAGATTCAATGAGTTGTAGAAACAAGGATAGATAGATAGAGAAGATAGATAGATTCAATGCGTTCTTGTAGAAACAAGGATAGATAGATAGATAGATAGATAGATAGATAGATAGATAGATAGATAGATAGATAGATAGATAGATAGATAGATTCAATGCGTTCTTGTAGAAACAAGGATAGAGAGAGAGAGAAAGAGATAGATAGATAGATAGATAGATTCAATGCGTTCTTGTAGAAACAATGATAGATAGATAGATAGATAGATAGATAGATAGATTCAATGAGTTGTAGAAACAAGGATAGATAGATAGAGAAGATAGATAGATTCAATGCGTTCTTGTAGAAACAAGGATAGATAGATAGATAGATAGATAGATAGATAGATAGATTCAATGAGTTCTTGTAGAAACAAGGATAGATAGATAGATAGATAGATAGATAGATAGATAGATAGATAGATAGATAGATAGATTCAGAAGATAGATTGTAGAAACAAGGATAGATAGATAGATAGATAGATAGATAGATAGAGAAGATAGATAGATTCAATGCGTTCTTGTAGAAACAAGGATAGAGAGATAGATCACAATTTCTCATTGCGATCAATTCTTTTTGACATTTTAAATACCTTATGTTATTTAAATACCTTAGCTTATTTTAATACCATATGTTATTTTCATTGACAAAGGAAATGAAACCGTTAAAGCATTTATGTATTACTCTGACTGCATTAAATCTTGCATCACTTAATCACATTGATCTTAAAAAATATTTAATAAAATAACTAACTAAAACTGATATAGTAATAGAAAATAGTAAACGGAATGCCGTGGATAGCATTGAGATGTTGTAAGAAGAAAATATTGTTAAAAGTTAAGCATGATGTTTTGACATTAATAAATCATCAAAATCTATTTGTTTGATTATTAATATTGTTTGTGCGTCGGTGTTCAAGCCAAGAATTCTTCACGAGAACTTTCAAAGAAGCTAAGTCACTTTCCACTTGAAAATCTAGTTCAATACAATCTTTTCCCGACATTTCATTCTGTGTAAAGTTTACTTAATGTTTGCAACTTGCTTAGTTAAAAATCCAGAATTTTGGATAGTGATTTTCAAGATAGAATAGGCCTTTTCAAGATAAGACTTTACAAGATAGGCCTTTACAAGATAAGCCTTTTCAGGAGAGACCTTTTCAGGAAAGACCTTTTCAGGTTAGGCCTTTTTAGAAGAGAGCTTTTCAAGACTGACCTTTTCAGTTTAGGCCTTTTCTGGGGAAGCCTTTTCAAGAGAGACCTTTTCAGGAGACTATTTTAGGTTAGGCCTTTCAGGAAACACTTTTTCAGGACAGACCGTTTCAGGTTTGGCCTTTTCAGAAGAAACCTTTTGAAGAGAGACCTTTTCAGGTTAGGCCTTTTCAGGAGAGACCTTTTGAAGAGAGACCTTTTCAGGTTAGGCCTTTTCAAGAGAGATCATTCAGGAAAGACCTTTTCATGAGATACTTTTTCAGGATAAGCCTTCTTAGTATAGGATTGCTTATTCTACTTTCTTCATTCTGTTTTGTGTCAGTCTAAACTTCAAGCATCTCACCGTGGAGCAGTAGCTAGTTCCATTAGCAAATACTACTGCAATCAATATGATTATCAGTGGGCGCTCTGCCTTGTGTCATACAAAGATAAAAGCAATTCAATAGTTTTGAATAAACCCAGTACGCTGAAACACTTGGTCACGATAACTTGTGACTTTGTATTAACAAAACCGTTGACTGATTCGGAACAGTTTCATATACCCATTTTAATGGTAAGGCTTGGATCAACCTGTGGGGTCTGGTTTTCAGACATTTCCCAGCAGTTCCACGTTGTTGGATCGCCTCCCCAATCCAATATTATCAAGAAGTTACCTTCCTGACAAAGTGCCCCAGGTGAGATTCGTGCAATTAGAGTCTAATGACTAAGGTATATTCCCACGTTTACATATCAACACATACGCGGATCAACTCACCTTTATTAGTATGCGTTTACATATATATGGCTTTGTTAGATAGTTAAAAATTAGCTCAGACTATTAGTACTAGAGTTAGTTTTATCATAATTGTGTGTTCCTACACATGTTGTTTTATTCCAGGCTAAGTTTACGCATAGTAAATATTAATCTCGCTAGTAAATACATTGTAGATAAATAATATTTCGAAAACGGAAGATAATTTTTTAGTAAAATTACGACACGGTTAAATGTATTGATTCTGTGCAGGAATATGTTTCGTGTTCAGTTAAATGATTGTTTTATTTCGAGATAAAATGAAATCCTGACTGAAAATTTGTACAATTGAATTTGAGCTCTCCAGATGCAAGGTAATCGGATGCATTCGCCGTATTCATAATTGAGAAGGGACGTAACTCTGTAACGAAAAACAAAACGCTTCTTTCATAGCGACTTTATTAAGACGCTGTTAGGTCAAACTAAAAACCCCTAGGTGTTTATTATTCAATTATCGTCATTCTTTGTTTTCGTCCGGCTCTAAAACTGGAATAATATTTATTATTTATACATGAAAACAAATCGACACAATTATGCGTTGGGGATTCTTATGCATATTTTTCTTGTTTTTCATATTTGCATGGTATATTGCATAAGTACAAAAGCTGAAGACATGTTTAATGAATGAATTAACTTAATTTTAAACTGGTTATGGACTTGTGTTTCAGTGGCTAAATTTATTTCGTATTTTGGGGGAACGGAATGGTTATTTAAGAAGATTCAAATTGAAGCAAAATAATACTGTAATGTGTATTTAATGAGTTTTCACACCATTTCTAACTGGTAAGTTTTAATTAGAGATCAAGTGACAGCAATGACTTCAATATTCCTGCTTTGTCTTCAGTATTATTACCGAATCAAGTATAGTTATCTATTAGTATTGTTGTTGTTGTAATTGTCAAAAAAGTGAAGAACAAATCGACGCTCAATATACCTATTATGGCACATGTTCAGATAAGGGTATTATGGCACATGGTCGAATAAGGATATTATGACACATGTTTCTATAAGGTTATTGTGAAACTCGGTCTGATAAGGATATTATGGCTCTCGGTCTGATAAGGATATTATGGCTCTCGGTCTGATAAGGATATTATGTCACATCGTCGAATAAGAATATTATGGCACATGGTCGAATAAGGATATTATGGCACATGGTCGAATAAGGATATTATGGCACATGTTTGTATAAGGATATTATGGCACATGTTTGTATAAGGATATTATGGCACATGTTTGTATAAGGATATTATGGCACATGGTCGAATAAGGATATTATGGCACATGGTCGAATAAGGATATTATGGCACATGTTTCTATAAGGATATTATGGCACATGTTTCTATAAGGATATTATGCCTCTCGGTCTGATAAGGATATTATGGCACATGGTCGAATAAGGATATTATGGCACATGGTCGAATAAGGATATTATGGCACATGTTTGTATAAGGATATTATGGCACATGTTTGTATAAGGATATTATGGCACATGTTTGATAAGGATATTATGGCACATGGTCGAATAAGGATATTATGGCACATGGTCGAATAAGGATATTATGGCACATGTTTCTATAAGGATATTATGGCACATGTTTCTATAAGGATATTATGCCTCTCGGTCTGATAAGGATATTATGGCACATGGTCGAATAAGGATATTATGGCACATGGTCGAATAAGGATATTATGGCACATGTTTCTATAAGGATATTATGGCACATGTTTCTATAAAGATATTATGCCTCTCGGTCTGATAAGGATATTATGGCACATGGTCGAATAAGGATATTATGGCACATGGTCGAATAAGGATATTATGGCACATGGTCGAATAAGGATATTATGGCACATGTTTCTATAAGGATATTATGCCTCTCGGTCTGATAAGGATATTATGGCACATGGTCGAATAAGGATATTATGGCACATGGTCGAATAAGGATATTATGGCACATGTTTCTATAAGGATATTATGGCACATGTTTCTATAAAGATATTATGCCTCTCGGTCTGATAAGGATATTATGGCACATGGTCGAATAAGGATATTATGGCACATGGTCGAATAAGGATATTATGGTTCATGTTTGTATAAGGATATTATGACACATGTTTCTATAAGGATATTATGGCACTTGGTCTGATAAGGATATTATGGCACTTGGTCTGATAAGGATATACTAGTCACATTTATCACAACCAAATGTGGTGACCAGTTTTGATAAAAGCAGCGCTTAACCTTGCAGGCGAGACCCAGTTCGATACCTTCAGGTCGAATAATTCAGTCCGCTCAAACTCCGACTCAGCTTGTTACCAATTATCAAGATGTGATTTTCATTTCGCTTTGACTGCTCCATCCTTCATGCTTCAATAGAAAACCGACCCTGATGCTCCACCCGCCCCAATAGTCCTGCTCACGAGCAGTGACGTTCAGTCAATAATCCTCTACGAGACATACCCAACTGGTTATGAACAGACAAATGACATGCCAATCTGTAGATTTTTACCGTGGCCTATCTTAATTTACAAAGATAAAACATGCTTATGCTAGCACCTGCTGTCAATGAAGGTCAGAAGTCACTAGTTCCATGTTTGATGTGGCATCAGGACATTTATATTATTATTATTATTATTATTATTATTATTGTGTGTGGTATCATCTTGCCAGACAGTGATCTTAAGTGCCTAATTACCAAAGGTTTCCTCAGAGGACTATGAGTAAAAAGATCATTTTAGGAGAGTTATCTATGCTCATTTGGGGCGTTTCATTTAGGTTTTTATTTGTGGATGATATGTATAGTACCGCATAGAGTAATCTTTTGTGTCTCTGAGTTGCTTATGTGTCCAAGAATTTTACTCGCATGATTTTCGGTTCCTTTCTTTATTATAACCAATATGTCCACATTTTTGTTACTTTGATTTGCAGATTTTTACAATTTAACAATTTTTGATGTTTTTTTTTTTTAAATATTGGAATCCTGTTAACAAGTTATATAAATTAGTTGGCAGATTCCTTTTCTGAATTGTTGAGTTCTAACTCTGATACAGTCACTACACTGGAACTCTTAATTTATTGGCAGCTTTTACTGTAGTCCGCATTCTGTTTTGAATAGGATGATCTTTTGGATATCATAGGTTTTAATGTTCTTTCGGATATGATCAATGAACTTTTACATTTCATTCTCAATGAGTAATAAAACTCCTATGACCACAAGTGTAATTTTGATCTTTATAATCGACATCATGTTGACCAAGGCAAGTTGGCACTCTGTGTCGTTCCAGAAAGTTTTTCTCGTCTGAGTCCACCCTTCAAATCTATAAATCAACCATCCGTCCTTGCATGGAATATTGCTGTCATATATGGTCTGGTGCTCCCGCTGTACGTCTCGAGGTCCTCAACAAAATCCAGAGACGAATATGCAAGACGATAGGCATCTAGTCTTCAATCGCTACCCCACAGACGTGCCGTGGGTTCCTGCTGTGTCTTCTACAAGTATTTTCTCGGCAACTGTTCCAACGAGCTACTTTCGCCAGTTCCCAAACTGCATGAATTTAAGCGAGCTACCAGGTTGGCATCTCGGTCCCACCCTTTCACTGTCAAAACGGTTAAATGGAACCGTCTCTTTTACTCAAACAGCTTCTTCTCTCGCACTTCCGGTCTATGGAACTCCCTTCCCCTTACTTGCTTCCGCGATGACTATAATCTTCAAATATTCAAAAGTAATGTCAATCGACATCTGACTCCCTGAGCTTGTTCCCCGTCCTTCTCTGTATCCTTTCCTCAAACACGCCTCTTTACTCTTGTTCTCAATCCTATGTAACCCCCTGCGTGCTAGTGGCTCTATCGCCTTTGCTTGGGGTGAATTGCTTAAAAAATCTCCAAATCTTTGTATTTTGGGACAGCTTCTTTGTAAGATTTTTGTGAGTATTTCTTTCAAATGGTAATTACTATGTTGATGGGTATACACCTCTTTTGTTTTATATCCTTGATACTAATGTCAAGATTGTTGACTATCAGCTTTTTATCACTGTGGATGAGCATGTACACGAGAAAGGAAACGTTTTTGTTATTAATAACCATTTATAGCTGATGTTTATACTATTTTTCAGTCGTTAATGTTTAGGAATAATTATCATTTTAAAACGTTGTGAAGTGTATGGGCCAGCTACGTATTTTCATATTCATAAATTCATAATGTACTAGCAGCATGGCCCGGCGTTGCCCGGGCTTGATTGAAAAATCGTATGACTCATACAGCAATCGCTATCACTTGACTTAAAATATTTTTGCCCTTCCTTGCCTTTAAAGGAGTGCCCTTTGCCGTGCTGATGTTGCTACATGCCTTACTTCTTGCCTCTCACACTGCGAATTTTTTCTAAGCTCTATACTAAACATTAAATCTGTTACGAAAAAAGAACTAAACAAAATGAACACAAAACGATCAGCTTTAAAAAAGGACTCGTAACTGGAAAAACCGAATGAAAAAAAGAATGATAACAACAAATACTTTTTCACACCCGACACAGTTATGCGGAATCAGAATCAACGCTGAGTTTAAGCAAGCGAATGAACTAATTGGAGTAAAGTGCCATGCAGATTTAAATTTTTCCCACTTGTGACGAATGCAGCGATCGATTTTTTTTGCATGCTAGCATGCTAGTTAACATTCGTGTCAGTCAGCTGATGGCTCTCAAGCTGGCCAATAGAATCTTCCTGCCTATTCGTGGCAGCCAGCTATAGGCTCTCACTCACAAACTACCTGAAAACTGCCGTAGAAGCATGAAAAAATCGATTATTTCCACTATCGATGGGAGCTGGGAAATGCAAAGTCGGTCTTGGCCTTCTCGCTAACTTGGAGCATGTGCATGTAAATTTTTGCGGCCGTGCATTCGTTACACACACACACACACACACACACACACACACACACACACACACACACACACACACACACACACACACACATCCTGTCTTTTATAGATAGAGATTTCCAATCAACTTTGATCTTCGAAAATGTAAATACAGTGTCAATAGTTATCTTCTGTTTTCTTAATTCTTATTCTTTTATTGTTTACTTTCATCAATGGTGTTTTCTTTTTCTCATATTCTCTCACACTCATAATATGAACTTGTTTCCTCCTCTTACGTACTTCTTTACGATCCACTAGCTTAAGTAGCTCTTGGGTCTTGTATTAGGCAGAGAATAGTATAAAACTCTCAGATTTTTTATACTGTTGATATTGATATACCTTGATCTTCAAAACATTAAGTGCAATGTCAATCGTTATCTTCTGTCTTCTTAATTCCTGTTCTTTTATTGTTCTCTCTCTTTAATATTATGTTTTTATTTCTTATATTTTTATTCTGTCACAGTCAGCAACGCCTTGCATTTTAGTGGCTTTATTACCTTGCTTGGAGCGAAATGATTGACAAAAAAGTAGAAGTAGTAGTAGTAGTAGTAGTAGTAGTAGTAGTAGTATTTCGTGCACTTTCCTGTTCACACCAGATGCCTGTTGGTCATCGCTGAAAATTAACTTGCTTCTTTTGTATTGCTTCCGTTTCCAACAGTAGATCTTGCATTATAGTGCCCATCATTATTGGAGCACTTGGTACAGTCGGGAGGATCTTTGCAAAAAGATTCGAAGATTAGAAATACGAGGAAGAATTAATACCATCTAGATATTAGAATTACTAAAGTCAGATAAAATACTGAGGAGAGTACTGGAGTAGTGAAGTGACCTGTCGTCACTTGATCACCACATACTACTAGTGGAAACACTCAACGAATAATAATAATAATAATAACAACAATAATAATAATAACAATAATAATAACAATAATAATAATAATAATAACAACAATAATAATAATAACAATAATAATAACAATAATAATAATAATAACAATAATAATAACAATAATAATAATAATAACAACAATAATAATAATAATAATAACAATAACAATAATAATAATAATAATAATAACAATAACAATAACAATTATTGTTATTGTTATTGTTATTATTATTATTATTAATAATAATAATAACAATAATAATAATAATAATAATAACAATAATAATAATAATAATAACAATAATAATAATAATAATAATAATAATAATAACAATAACAATAATAATAATAATAATAATAATAATAATAATAATAACAATAATAATAATAATAATAATAATAATAATAACAATAATAATAATAATAATAATAATAATAATAATAATAATAATAATAACAATAATCTTGGCAAGATTGCCTCTGTGCCTTAAGTATAAATACTTTCATGGTAATTGTTTGGATGAGGTCTTCGCTATGCTACCTAGACTGGCGTCAAGATCTCATCAATTTACAATTGAGCTGGCTAGATGTAAGTCGTAAATTCTTAACCGGTTAACCGGTTCTTTTCTTGCTTGTGGAACTTCCTTATAGATTCCATGCTTTCCAGTCAACTTTAATGTGCAAAAATTCAAATGCAATGTCAATCGCTACCTACTGTCCCCCTGATTATTGTTCTCGCTCATTATTTATATTTCTGTTTCTAATTCTTTCATATCTAGTAATCCTTTGTGTTTTAGTGACTTTACTGCCTTGCTTGTGGGGTGAAACCGATTTAAAAAAAAAATCTTTATCTGCGGACAGGAGCTGGAATATGGCCATTATCACCCGGCCGAAACGTCTGAAAGTCGGAGAGAATATCAAATAATAATAATAATAATAATAATCAGTGTAAGTTCAGGCTGGTCGACAGAGAGTTTTAAAGGGTATCTTAAATCGGTGTGAGACACCATTGTAATTTTGCAGACTAAAAAGGAGGGGGTTAATTTCAAAGGGAGCGTACCCGCACTAGCCCTCCACCTTGACGACGAGCTTGGGTTTAATCAGTATCATCACCACTACTGTGTTAAATAGTGTTATATTAGAAGAAGCTTTATAAACAACAAACATTTTAGTGAAAACGACCAGGACTTTATTTTTAAATAACGGCTTTCAAATTAGAACTAAGAAAAAATCCCTGCCATATCACTCTAAATTGAAACAAAAAATGCCAAACGAAAAAAGTGTTAAACTCTTACAAAAAAATAATGAAAACGCTAGACCATAAAAGGCAAGGATTCAGATGAAAAACGTATTCATAAAAAAAAATGAATAAAAAAATCTCTTTTAAAAAAATCACTGAAAGGTTTCATTCTTTCGATTAAAAAAATTACTTTTTCTGACAAAAAAAAATAAAAATAAAAAAAATAAAAAAAATCTTCGTTCATTAACAACCATGCAATCTGAAATTGTTGTTTGTGAAAGAGTGGCTAACTCTCTGTTTTCTATACATCATCTAAAAGTTAATCGTCTTTCCACCCCCCGCCTCCCACCACCTCCCGCGAAAGAAAAAAAAAACTACAGAAAAAACAATCAGGATTTAAAGGGAGACAAACACGACAGGAAAAAAAATGAAAAAGAAATGTCGGAATTGTAATCAAACTCCGCTGGTAACGAACACACACACACACACACACACACACACACACACACACACACACACACACACACACACACACGCACACGAATACACAGACACACACACACACACAGACACACACACACACACACACACACACACACACACACACACACACACACACACACACACACACACACACACACGCAGAGAAATATGCTGAAACAAGTACACATGAGTACACACAGGCAAACATAAACGCATGCGGACCCTAACCGTAAGACACACAGGAACACACACAAACAGATCTACACCCACAAATATATACACGTAAAATTAACAAACACATACACGCGCGAGCGCACACACACAAACACTCACACACATAGATATGTATGAACACTGGTTCGAATCCATTCGTTTCAGGCAACTATTTTGTTTATCTATATAGTTTCCATAATTAATTAAAATTTTATTAATTTCATTTATTTCCTTCGTTGCATTTTTAAAGTTCCTTTTTGAAATATTCATTATGTTGTTTTTTTATTATTATTATTTATATATTTTTGTTCAGGTTTTGTTTTAAACAATGCGAGTTTCACATACATTGTAAATCTTAATTTATGTAAAGATGTGTTCGATAAAATATTTTTCCCCGAAAAGACGCGATAAATGAAATGAGAGGGGACAACAAGAACCAACGAAATGGGAAATCTCAAATAATCCTAAAATATTTTATAGATGTCATCTCCTCCTTCTATGTGCCTCCTTTCAGGATGACATCGATCATGGCTCTCCACTCTTTTCCTAACCCTTGTAGCAATTAGTAACGTTTGTCTTTTTTCTATCCCTCTTTCACCCATCCATTCACATAAGCTGATTAGGTAGGTGACTCTCTGCCCCGCTTCTATACGTCCTCTGCGTGTCAAATTCTCTAAGCCCGCCTTCCTTATTATGTTTAAGAAATTTCAACTGCCTCATTCTGATTCTGAATATGAATGTCTGTTTTGTTTCTATTTTCCTTAAGACTTCTTGAATTAGGATAAGATCGAATGATCAAATCAGTAATCAATAATTTAAGTTTTGTTTGTAACTCTATCGCGACCTAACCTCTCAGCAAATGAGTTAGGTACAATAATTTTGGAATAAAAAAATGGCTAAAAATTTACACTAGATAAGATTATTCAAAATGTAGTTTACCAGTATTGATTTTATATAACAGTAATTTTTTTTTAAATTCAAGATAATATCACTGTACATTGTATGGTTCATCACAATGATACCTTAATCGTTAGACTTTTGACAAGATGTAAAGTGAATTTGACTTTCGTGGTCAGTCAGTTTCATTTAATGTTTAATTCTGTCTGCAAAGGTGATTAGAAAACGTAATTTCCGGGCCTGTTTGATGTCTCCGTCTCAGTGAGTTATTTCTGTTGCGTTCATGTATGAACGGATAAAAAATATTGAAAAATGTCTAGCGAAAAAAACACGAGAGAATCATTTACACTAAAACCTAATAAAAATGTGCATTTAATCCTCGTTGGATAATCCATTTCTTTCAAGAAATAAGCGGATAAAGAAAATAAATCTAATTTGTTCAAATTTCCAGGATGTGGTTATGTTATTACTCAAGGATTATTCTGAACTAACATACACCTTTATAATGTAATTTAACGTTATGATCAGAATGATGAAGAAATAGAAAAATTAAAAATGAAATAAATTTAAAAGCAATCAACTTGCCTGAAGAAAAAATAAAACTGAATACTGACTGGAACAGAATCTTAGAACTATAGAATCTAAACATGGCGGACACTTACTGTTGTGCAATTGTCTGACAAGATACTTACACAGACTAATTCACTAACTTCGTAAGTTCGATTCTCACTAAGTTCTCAGATGCACTAAACTCATACGAGATTAAGTTATACGTAATAAATAAACAATTAGGCTCCTGAAATAGTATGATATTTAACAAAATAAACTCAAGGACTATTTTTACATCACGTTCAATCGGACCCCATGTGTGTTACTGTACAATCACCAAAGTTAAGCAACGTCGGACCAGCACAATATTTAGATAGGTGCGTGTTTGGGAATACCAGGTGCTGTATGCTTAGATGTGCCGGTGGAGTAATGGATAATGCCTCGGAAATGTTAATCCGAGAACCAATTTCCACTTTCAGTCGGGTTTATTACGCAAAAATATTATTGGGAAAAATATGGATCCAGCTCTCCTCTACTAGCTATGGGTTAATTAATAAAACTTGTATCACCAAACCGTTATTATTGCAAAAGAAAATTCTTACAATCTAAAAATATTTCAGGGTTTTAAATAACCTGATAAAGGTTGATAACACGCAGGAAATGAATGAATCAATTAAATACTGATTAGCTAAACAGGTGATTTATTTACATTGTCTGGAATATAAATGTATAGAAACTACCGCGATCTCAAAGTGAGGGATCAGTTTATATATTAATTGTAATAGAGAATGGATGCCCTATTTTATATGCACATTATAATTTCTTGTTTATTTATCAAATTCTGATTAGGTATTTATCCACCACTTCTCTACCCAGCTATGGGTTAACTAGTGAGACTTGTACCACTAAACCATTGTTATCTCTAAATAAATTCTTACAGTCTAAAATATTTTGTGGCTTTAAATAACCTGCAAAGTGTTGATAAGCCGTAAAAAAAAACGAATCACTGAATCAATTTACCAAGGTCCAGTTTGCCAATGCAGTGAGTTCGATCCACATTTGGTTTCTCATTAATGTGACCTTGTATCAGAATTGGATTAAACTTATTACTCATGTAAACGTTACCATAGTTAAACTCTACATATATATATATATATATATATACTTTTCACTATGTCTCTGTTTTTTAATACTGTCACTTGATCTCTAGTGAAAAGAAATAGATAATATTTGTGTAAAAATATATTTTATAGAAATCATAAAAAAATATCAAGGACATTGCCGGACTATTGTGCAGATTTACTATAAATGAACACCACCTGTTGAAAACTCAAAACAAAAATAACCAAAACAACACAACAACAATGATTATATGTTAAAGAATATTAGAAAATAATTTAATATAAAGATCTTCAAACGGAAATTTGAAAAAAAAATATGGCACCTTAAAAATGTCTGTTATAATAATTGGATCGCTGGGTACGATCATGAAATTTAGAAACAAGAATATTACCAAAATCCCTTGTAGCCACTATTAACAGGAGATTTTTTTAAAAAATGCGGTGTGTGGAACTGCTCATCTATTCCGGAGAGTATTATGAATGTAAAGAAAATACAAACATTGTACATGTTAACATCAGTGTTTGTGCAAACCAAATGCATATATTTCATACCTTGCCTTAGCATAGGTATTTGGTAATGATCCTTATTTTTCAACTGTATCGTACTAAGGCAAATACACATACGCGCACACACATACATACACACATAGTTATATATATATATATATATATATATATATATATATATATATATATATATATATATGTGTGTGTGTGTGTGTGTGTGTGTGTGTGTATGTAACCGATAATATCTCGCTGTGAGAGAAGTACTCTATATAAAACTCTGGCGCCCAATATTAATATCATTTTATTTAACAATGGAAATAATGTGGTAATGGTTTGTTTGTTTTTTTTTGTTGTTTTTTTTTAAATGGAATTCAATCCACGTTCCGTTCGCGGTGCTCGGAATAAACGCTGCTACCATTAATCGCCAATCAAACATGTACATCTTAAAATAGAGCAAAGAAAAGAAATTAACAACAATTAATTTCAAACTCCCTTTAAAATGGCTAAAGAAGTGGCCGAAACCGCTTGGATCAATATGCACTAGGGGCAATTTTTACACATCCTTACCCCCACGAAACGCAAAAATTTAAGAATACTAGAAAAACTCAATAGGAAATTCATAAAATTTTCCTTGTCTGTCAAATTCAACAAAGCGTGTTTGAAAGAAAGGTTTCTGCACACACACACACATACACACACACACACACACACACACACACACACACACACACACACAGAGAGAGAGAGAGAGAGAGAGAGAGAGAGGGGGTCCGATGGATAAATTATCTAAATTACGCAAAAATGAAAATACATGCTGACATCTAATTTTAACAGATATATTTGCCAAAACAGCACAAAATATCTTGAAATACTAAACAGTAAATATTACGAATAAAATCGCAATTGGCTTCAACTACAGCCTCCAGGCTATTTCCGAATCTCTTGCAACTCTCCTGAACAGTCTTCTTGTGTAATTTGGTGAATGCTACCAAAATCCTTGCCTTCAGTTCATCTTTGGTTTTACAAGGATTTTTGTTAACGTCTCGCTTAACTGCGCCACACACATAATAATCAAGGGGATTGTAGTCTGAAGAGTTAGGTGGTCAGATATAAGGGGTGATGTGGTCGCAGAAATTGTTTGACAGCCATGAATGGGTTCTCCTACTTGTGTTGTGGCATGGTGCATAGTCCTGTTGTTAGACATAGGGTCTCCTAGCAGCCACCTTCCTGACCCAGCGTAGCACTATCTCCCCATGGCACTTGATGTAGGCCTCCGTGTTGAGTCTGAGTCCCTGTGGGAAGATGAATAGAGACATAAAGTCGGCATTGCTAGGGATCATTTTAAACACCTTCGTAATCACCATTAGACTCATCCAAAACTTTCCGAATCATTTGCACTGACAAACACTCTGAAATGTATGTATTGGAGCTTCCGGTGTAAATGCCAAGCAGTATACTTGCCGTTTTTAAATTTCTGGCAGGATGAATTGCATTACAGTGCTTTTGTTTCTCACACACGACGACTAGCTGACCCTACTGTGCTGTACAGTAAAAAAAAAAAAGACTAAAAACATGCGCGAATTAAAAAAAATAAAATGTCAACAATTTACTCATCGTGCTCTGTATATATATATATATATATATATATATATATATATATATATATATATATATATATATATATATATATATATATATATATATATATATGTATGTATGTTTCTCTGAAAAGACGGTTGAAAAATTTAAAATAAGGCGATCCATAATAATATGCTTATACTAGGTCAATATTAAATGAGATACCTCACTTTGTACTTGCACTCAACTTAGTGGTGTATTGGATATTTTAACTTATTAAGGTCCTATGTTCAAACTCCAGTACCTTTTAGCAGCAGGCTATAATTTCATTAAAAAAAAATGATTATCTATCTATCTATCTATCTATCTATCTATCTATCTATCTATCTATCTATATATCTATCTATCTATCTATCTGTGAGTCTATATCAGAACATATGCAGAATACCTTGAAGATATCGCGGGTTCCTTTCTAGACAACCTCAATAAAGTGATTCACATAATTTTAACATTTGAAAGTTCAGTTTCGTCTTATACCGTTAGATATGCAATAACTTAAAGTACTGTAATATGTCTACAAAACGCATAATATCGACAAAGCATAATAAAGCAAAGCGCAATAAAGCAAAGCACAATAAAGCAAAGCACAATAAAGCAAAACACAATAAAGCAAAGCGCAATAAAGCAAAGCGCAATAAAGTATGACCAAATAAAACGAAGCCCTATGTATGTCCGCATGCGTATAGCTCTTTTCCATGCACTCAATTATAAACCAACAGTGATACAAACAAATATGTACACGCATGTGTATTGGATTTATAAGCCATTTTTACATTCCTGTTCACTTTCACTTTCATTTTCATAGAACGTAATCGATTTGAGCTTTCAGCTTAGGTTTATTTCAGTGTACATCTACACCATATGTCAGTTATGATCGTTGCCACTTCTAGCGCGTGGTCGTCTCACTAGACACATGTATATTCTCTTGATTGATTGCTTTACAGATAGATCTACACCAGTAATTCACGGTTCCTCTACCGTTCCTTCCACGTTCATATTCTGCGTTATTATTTTCACAATCCTCGGCTTTATCAACATTATCAGCATGAATGTCTAATAATAATTTTTAACAGTCATTGGATATTATTTCTTGGAAGGATTAATAATGCATTATTTTATTTTTATTTGTTTCGATCCTCTCTAAAAATAAATTCCTGTGTTTTTTTTAATCATTTCACCCCAAGCAAGACCTTAAAGCCACTGAGACGCAAGGGGTTTACAGATTGTGAAAGAATATGAGAATAAGAAAAACATTATTAAGGAGAAAGAACAGGA
>OZ038520.1:6221151-6228651 GCA_964036315.1 Acanthosepion esculentum
GATCATCCTTCTACGAACATTGTGAACTGTAGCTACAAAATCACAAAGAATTATACCAAATAACATCCCTTGAGGACTTTCAACAGCAGCAACAACTAAAATGGATATCACATGTAATCTGAAGATGTTGGCATTCCACAGAGTTTCAAACGAAAGGTTAGAAAGGAAACCTCTATCAATTGACAGCTTCGCTTATCGTCCGGCTCACTTTTCTCCTCCGTCTTTTGAACAGGAGTCGAGGTTTATACTTTGCTTCATGTGTAGGACTGGGTTTCCGATTCCTTCTAAAGTATTCTCATTTTTTCTTTCACTCCCAGTAGCCTCTTGCGTCTTAGTAGCATTATCGCCTTGCTTAGGGTGAATTGATATTTAAAACCTACTGTAAAGAGCGATTACAGTTACTGGGCATGGTAAACCTATTTTCCTGAAAAAAAAATCTTTCAAGAAAATTATTTTATAAATTTCAACCGACAGTAGTACTGGCTGCTTGGTCAATGAATGTTAAATGTTTCCTTATAGGGAAACGTCTAATAATACAATTTATATTACCATTATAGGAAATATAGTGGAGTTGCTTTCTCCACAATTACGAATTCATAATTCCCCACCTCCTATCGTTTTTATAAAAACTTTTATTTCAGTATTGTTGGGAGCTTCCTTCCTAACCTTTTGTTTGAAGTATATCAACATCTTGATATCCAGTTTAGCTGTTGCTGATGTAAATGTCCTCATAGGGTTTAACTTCTGATATTTGGTACAGTTCTTTAAGATTTAGGTAAATTGCTTGAAATCAATTGCTCGACAGTAAATTGCTCGAAATCAATTGCTCGAAAAATAATTTCTCGAACTATCAATTGCTCGAAAGGCAGATTGCTCGAAACTCGAAAATAATACAACTTTATTGTTGTTAACTGAACAGTTAAAATTGAAGAACGGGTACATTTATATAGCAGGTCTTATTTTTTTCTATAGTTTAAAATAAAGGGTTCATTTTTATTATTACTGTTATTTTTCGTGATATAAAAATAAAAAAATATATAACTATTGTTGCTAATATTTACTCTGTTAATATGAAATATTATATGTAACACTTCTTAAATATTCTTCAACAGTGTTTGTTGTGTCATAGTTTGATACAATGTTCTTTAATCGCATTGCACAGTCACGTGACTTTTTTCTACCCTCAGCTGCACTTACTCCTCCCACATGTTGCTCTATTCACAATTCTTGTAAACTTTGTTCTCTCTTTAGTCCATCAATAATGACAATAGATATGGTTGATATGGGAAGAAAGGGAGAAGCACACGTACAGAGAGTAGCCTTGCCACCGTGTGTTGAGCCAGCCAAGAGAGAAAGTCCTAGAAGACTGGCTGCTAAAGTGAGTGTTGTGGTTTCGAGCAATCTGCCTTTCAAGCAATTGATAGTTCGAGAAATTATTTTTCGAGCAATTGATTTCGAGCAATTTACTGTCGAGCAATTGATTTCGGGCAATTTACCGGATACCAGTTCTTTATGATTTTCTTGCATCAGTTCCCAAGGTTCGAAAAAGGATCGTCTTCGCCAGGACCCAAATCCTTATTGAGACCTACAGGTGTCATTTGCTCGAAGCCACTTTTAAACATTGATCTAAAAAAAGCAGTTGTATACACCTGACAGTTTAAATATTTCTGAACGTGTTTGGAGTTAGTCATGACATAAAAATACATACAATATAAATTTTATTATTTTCATCAAGTATAAAATATCTTAAAGCATAGATTTTCGTATAAGTTGTAAACTTGGGTAAACATTTACTAATTGTCCTATCACCAACGTAAATATACAGAATACTGCAATCTTGTGAAAATACATCACACCAACGTAAGATAAGTTATCTCGTCCGAAACACTAAACTGATGGCTTACGAAAAAGAATTATTTCATCCCTGAGAGCGAACAGGAAAATCTTTCTTTTTTTTCTTCTCTAGAACAGCTTTTGGTTAGTATGCATATCATTGTATTTCATGATAGAATTTCATTTTTCCACATAATTCTCATTAGACTGGAATAGAGAAGATGTAAGAACCGAAATACAACCAGTCTTCTCAAATATCCACTTTTGTATTTTCAATTTGACAAACATTACAAGGTATCAAGTAACAGCAAACACTGTAATTCTCTAATATCTTTCTCAGTTTTTATTATTATTATTTATTTATTTCTCTTGTATATGCATTTTCTTCCGGGACCTAACCAGAGACCTATGGTCTGAAATGGATTTCATAGCATATTCTACTGATCATTTTTGTAAAAATAACAAAACAAAAAGAAACAACCTAAGATTAGACACATTTTACATTGATAAATCCCTTCGTAATGTGTGAGCGAACTGTAGTTGTGAGAACAATTTTTGCATTACTTTAACACATGGGGTACGAGGAATCCCTTCAGTGAGTCTACCGGAATCTTGTGCAGTCAAACCGAGTTCTCTAACCACAAGTGGAATTAGTGATCCCTTCTACTGCAAGATCTTTGAATTTTTGGTAGTTTTTTTTTTAAATCTCTTCAAAGATACATTACAGTCTGCAAGAAATGTTATGTCAATGAAAAAGTATATTCTGCTTTTTTGGTCTTTGATCCCAAAATGTCTGGGGAATTAGCTTTGATTGTTCTGTCTGTGTGTATTGTAAAGTTCCATAGAACTTTTACAGATCCTATCTCTGTAATGTAATCGGGTCTGGGTGATGTTCATGTCAGTTTCTTGCAGTTTCCTTTCCATAAAAGTTGCAGATTTCTAGTGCAGATAATGGCCCACTCTATCATGCCGTGTTCTATATTCGGTATTATTATTATTATTATTATCATCATCATCATCATCATCATTATTATTATCATTATCATCATCATCATCATCATTATTATTATTATTATTATCATCATTATTATTATTATTATTAACACCATTATCATTATTATTATTATCATCATCATCATCATCATTATTATTATTATCATTATTATTATCATCATCATCATTATTATTATCATTGTTATTATCATTATTATCATCATCATGATTATTATTATTATCATTATTATTATCATCATCATCATCATTATTATTATTATTATCATCATCATCATCATCATCATCATTATTATTATTATTATTATTATTATTATTATTATTATCATTATTGTTATCATTATTATTATCATCATCATCATCATCATTATTATTATCATTATCATCATCATCATCATCATTATTATTATTATCATCATCATTATTATTATCATTATTATTATCATTATTATCATCATCATCATCATTATTATTATTATCATTATTATTATTATTATTATTATTATTATTATTATTATCATCATCATCCTCATCATTATCATTATTATTATTATCATTAATATTATTTGTTTTCGGTTTAGTACAATTCCCTAGTGGTTTATTACGTCAGACCTGCGATAAGTCAGGATAGTAAATATATGCATCATTCTGTTTACCCAAATTCTGATGTTAAGTGGCACTTAACATGTACAGTGTTTATATTTTCTTTACATTGATCATACTCTTCAGAGTAGCTGTCTATATTTCTGAGATAATGTATTGTAACTAATTACACTATTTACATTGTTTGGACTATTGTCCTCATCATTATTGAAATATTCACGGCGTTTCGACCGTTATACACTCCGACTTCGTCAGTTGATATACGTTGGAATTTCGAACCGAACCCGTTATGTCGTCCACGTGCCATGCCCTTTCAGGATATCTCAGTTTCAGTTATTTCCCCTTAGTAACTCAATTCTCCAAGTTCTTACTTTGTGGCCAGGTATTCAACTCACAACTCTTTTGGTCAAGTTACTGGTTTACTTCAGCGAATGCTTTTATCCACTGAGCCATGTGTCTTGAGTAAATAAAACAGTTCCACACGGAGGAATCTTTTAAATCTCTCGTAAACACGGTTTCCGATGGATCTTGTTAATGTATTCATTATGAACGTACACTCTCCTCTAACCATTATAGGTATAAAGTTTTAAGGAGCTAAATCTTGTCAATTTCGACTTATATATTCTTTTCTATATCTATTTATTTATTCACATTCGTTAACATATATTTTATCTGGTGGTACTAGCATATCTATGTTGTTTCTAATCACAATATTTGGGTTGTTAGCGTTTATATAAAAATATGTATCCTCTGTGTGTGTGTGTGTGTGTGTGTGTGTGTGTGTGTGTGTGTGTGTGTGTGTGTGTGTGTGTGTGAATAGTTAAGTCACAAATCTTAATTAATCTCTCCAGTATTCCTTCCGACTTAAATGACTTAAATTGATTTCTAATAAATACTAATAATATCCTTAAGAAAGGCATGAAATCCATATCCCTGCCTTCTTTCAGTTATCAAAAAAAAAATCACGATTTTTGTTGGTAAAGAGAATAGATGAAAGAACACTTGATCAAATCATCTTCCCATACGTAGTTTATGCGCATGTAATGTAAAACCTCTTACACACATTGTCAACCTTGACCATGGCCATTCATGTATGATTTTATTAATATTAGGTCGTATTTACTTGTAGACGTGTTCCTGTTATGTGTGTATATACATTTAATGACCCACAGCGATACCAATATAACTGTGAAAACTTATTTTCACGAGTTAAGCGGCATATCGAACTCCTTCCGCTATCAGAATATCTTTTCGCCATTCTATAGAGAATCGATACAATCTAAGCAGAAATGGATTTGTACAGACGTAGCTGCTGCTGGTAGTTACATTAGGGCGCAATCGAATGATCCTTATCGATTTAACTTCCTGTTGAACAAGGGAGACGCTTAACACAATCGTTTATTTCGTTGTGATTGCCGAAGTGGAATGAAGGTTTGAGAAAAGGTAACTACCACCACCATCACCAATAATAATAATAATAATAATAATAATAATAATAATAATAATAATCCAGTTACAAGCAAACATTTGTTCGAATGCATCGCAATCTTGCTTCTTCACAAGTCGCATACGCATGCGCACATCGAATCCACGCGCACAGAAGAACGCAGTTTGAAATCACTTGATCAAGCGCTGTTCTATGTACCCTGTACTTTCCATTCGACCACGAAATATAAACACATATTTACTTAAATGCATAACTGCTGCATCTCACACTCTCTCCCCGCCACTCTCTCTCTCTCTTTATGTGTGTGTGTCTCGTCCCTTCAAAAAACGGTAGGGAATTAGTGCACCCACGTTCTTTGTCTGTGGTATTTGTCCCATCATCCATTTGCTCAAATTTGTCAGTTTGGTAACTCTCTGTTTCCTTCTTATTCTCTTGCTTTTAACATATCCTGTTTCCAAGCCTTATTTCGTCAGTATTTGTTTCAAAGTTGTTTGTTTCTGATGACTTTAAGCAGTTTTCTATATAGAGGGCACATTACCTTTACAACATTTTAATTTGTCATATATTGTGTCTTTCAAAATTCCTCTGTAGAAACATATCTCGATTGCTTCAAGTATTATTCCTGATTTGTGATGAAAGTATCACGCTTTCATTTCTCACCATTTAAAAACGCATTCACCTATAAACATTCGAAGTAAACAATAAAAATGCATAATCTTTATGAAACTATACAATATATTAAAATAAGGATAATCTTTTCTTCTCTTTGTTATTTTTATATTTTTTCTTTTATTTTAAAAATTGTTTTGTTTAGACCATTTTCAACCGTTCAATATTGGTGTGCCGCTAGAGGATCATAAGAGCCTCACGAAAAGTTTTGTTGCTCATTAACTTCGAGAGAGGTTCAAAGGACAATATACGTGCATATCAAAATTAACAGCACTTTAAACTGATTATACAAGTGTATCATATAAATAGATGTATATATAATATATAAAATAAATTAAAAATAATATCAAAAGCAATCTTTTCTGCAATAAACAATATTAAAAAAAAATCAATCATGGGTAGAATCATTGGAAGAAAACTTATGTTTATACCTGTCCAAAATTTGAGCTTGCAAAGAAGATATTCAAAAAATGAAATTAAAAAATAACGTCATGCTCGGATATCTCATTAAATGTTAAATAATAATAAACAGAAAATTAAATAATTAAATCTAATTTTTTAATAATTTTAACTATTATCTTTTTATTACAAATTATAATAAACTGTTTTGTTTGTGTTAGCTAATATACCATAAAAAGTATACTCTTCTTTTTACTCTTGTTGCTGATCATCATAATTTAAGTGGAATTTCAACTTATATATTTTTAACTTATATTATAACTTTATTATATTTATTATATTTATATATATTCATATTTATATTTATATATTTATTATATTTATATATTTATTATATTTATGTATTATAATTTTATTATATTTATATATATTATAGTATATTTTTAACTTATAGGTTCAAGTGTGCCGTGAGATAAAAAAAAAAGTTGGAAAACATTCGTTTAGACAAATTATATTCTGTTTTTTTTTTTTATTTTTATGTGCCATGTCATTTCAGGGCATAGGCGATCATGGCTCTCCACCTCCGTCTCTCCCTTGCAGCTTTCAATGTTCCTTCTCTCTGCCACCTCCCCCAGACCACGTTCTGTCATCCACTTGCTTAAGCCCGCTAAGTATGTTATGCGTTGTTTTCCTTTGTCTCTCTTTCCGTCTATTTGACCCGTGAGTATCAGATTCTCCAGATCCTCCTTCCTCATTATTTGTCCCAGAAACTTCAGTTGCCTCTTCTTGATATTAAGCATGAGCCTCCTCCTTGTTTGCAACTTCTCTAAGACATCATCGTTGCTCACACGCTCGGTCCATGATATCCTTCTGTAGAACCACATCTCTGTCGCCTCGAGTCTCTTCTTCATCTTTGAGGAAATTGTCCAGATGTCGTAAAGAAGGACAGATGTCCCTTAACAGCTCAGTATTCTTTTTGATACCAAAGAGACCCTCCTGTCTCGCAATACTCTGACCAGCTTTAGGAATGCGTCTTGGGCCATCCCAATACGTCTACGGATCTCAGTGTCGCATTTACCGTCCTCTGTCAAAACGCTTCCCAGATATTTAAACTTCCGCGTCTGCTTGATTCTAGTGTTCCCGACCTGCAAATCACATTTCGGTTTCAACCTTTTATTGATGAACTGGCGTTTAAAAATCGTGTACTTTTATTTATTATTGTTGCTTTCTGAAACTAGTTTTGATGCAAAGGCACACGCAATTATACTCAGAGTTAATTAATAAAATATATGATGATAATATATATATATATGATAGAATAAATATATCTACATCTTGAGTATTTTTCATTTACTGGTCAGATGCATGATTCACAAGACAATTATTTTTCAATATGATATCCCATCAGAATGTACACAATCATGACTCACTTTTTTATTATTTTCGATCAGTTGTCATTAGTTCTTAAATTATATAGTTGAATCGTTTTCAGTTCCATTCTTCACTGTTCTGAATTCAGAGTTGTTCACCCAGCGATA
>OZ038520.1:6233651-6243651 GCA_964036315.1 Acanthosepion esculentum
AAGGGATAAAAAAAGACAGAACTAAGAACATGTGATTGAGGCGAAAACAATCGTCCAGAATCCAAGCTCAGAGTACAAAGAAAAAAAACCCTCCAACACGAGTAAAGCAAAAGTAACTAAGTAAAGTGCTCAATACACTAAGTGCAGCAAATCTAACTATGTACCTAAAGAGCCAGGTACACCTACCTAGGTTTCACCTACGCGGATCGTCAGGGAACGCTGGCTCTGACGATCCGCGTAGATGAAACCTAGGTAGATTTGCCTGGCTCTTTAGGTTCATAGTTGTGTATATATATATATATATATATATATATATATATATATATATATATATATACACACACACACACACACACACACACACACATATATATATATATATATATACACACACACACACACACACACACACACACACACACACACACACATATATATATATATATATATATATATATATATATATGAATGAATGAATGAATCAGAAAGGACAATCGGAAAATAGTATTTAGTCCGATTGTCTATTTTATTCAGTTTGTCTTCTCTACAGATATATTCTGAAAACTTTTAACATCGACATGGAAAACAAAAAGCACACATTTTGTAAAGAAAAAAAAATGAGTAAAAAAAAGAAAGAAAAAGTTACTAATATCCCAAAAGAGGCTTTCGCGGGAGCGTCTTTTAAATTTTTTGAATTTCATAGAACTACACAATATTTTTCCGCTTTCGTTTATCATCACTTGCCTGGAGAAAGTCGAATGACGAAACACGTCGGCAAAGACTAAGTACTATTTTCCGATTGTCTCTTTTATTTAATTTGTGTTCTCTACAGATATATTCTGAGAACTTTAACGCGCGTGCGCACGCACACACACATAGATATACATACATGCATATATATATATATATATATATATATATATATATATATATATATATATACATATATATATATATATATATATATATATATATATATATATATATATATATATGTATATATATATATATATATCAGTTTATATATCAAAAATATTTTACAAATTTTGGGGGAGTTTTCCTGACACCAAAAGAAAGTAAAATGTCCATATAAACATATGTTCATAAGGCCATCGTTGTACCTCAACTCATAAGAAATGTTCAAAATGTCCCCCGCTTGCTTCTACACACGCATGCACCCGTCGGATCATTGACTGGCTGGCCCTTCCAAATACGCTTACACTGTGTTGAATGGTTTCACAGGTCCCCATGATGCGTCTCTGAATTATTAATGTCTGTTGCATAAAGCAATTGTTTTAGGTAGCCCCACTAATAAAAATCCAAAGAATTGATGTCGTCGGAACGTGCAGGCTTTAGAACTGGCCATCATCTGCCTATCCACCTTTCATGGTAAGTATCAGCATCAGTGCATCACGAACAATGTGACTAAAATGTCCCGGAACCCCATTATGCATGAACAACATGCGTCTTCGTATTAGCAGGGGTACATCCTCTAGCAGCTCTAGAATTGTGTTCGAAATAAAGTCCCTATAGACAGCTCCTGTAAAATGTGCTGGGAGAACATATAGACCTACCAGGTGTAAGGTATGCTAGGAGAACATATGGACTTACCCACGCATTAATCGTAAACTGATGCTGGTGTCTAGCCTGTATTGTACCAAGGAGATTCCGATCCGCCCCAAAATGTTGATTGTGTAAATTTGTTATTCATTTTTTGCCTCGTCCGTAAACAAGACTGAAGAGATAAATAACAGATCGGCAGTTTGTGCAATAAACTATCGGCAAAAGTTCTCCCATGGTGAGTGATCAAATGGAGAAAGACCCTGCAGACGTAGAAAATGATACGGATACAGAAGCTGCTCTTGAAGTACCTTCCATGTAGTACTATAAGATGTACGACATTCCAGGGTCACTTGACGTGTGCAAATACATGCAGCTTGTGTAAGGTGTTCTTCCTGATCAGGCGGGGTCGGTTTTCCTCGACCCATAGTTTGTGGTGACTCGCATCCTGTCTCATCAACGCGATGATAAACAGCATCAATGGTTGGATGAGTCAGCTGCCGCCATCTTGGAAACGCAATCTGATGCAGCCGTGCAGCTTCATGTCCGTATTACCATTCTCGCGGTTTTATGTAAAAATCATATCTGCCTGCTCACGATATAAATGTCCTACCGTTGTTATAAGGAACACTTCTTGGTTAACTTGTTACTACACGCATTAAACGTTAAAGAGAGACTAAGCACACATGTTCACGAATGACAAATATAACCTAGTCTAAGTGTCAACACAGCATCGCCATTTACGCAAACTTTCTTTAAACTGTCTTTCTTTAATAGAAAGGGAAATAGATAGAAAGAGAAGTAAGATGGAAATAAAGATGGAAGTCAACGGGAAAGAAGAGAGGTTATTAGGAAAGGGGAACGTAAATATTACGAATTAAATTACATATTCAAATTTCTTTCTCTATAAATATATGACTACATAACTTCTTTATGTAGCACGTCTCTTACTGACAAGAGCCATCATGTTTCTCCATGACTTCCTGTCTTTTGTTGCACGTTTCTCTTTGTTCCTGCTCTGACACCATAGACTCGTTTAGTATTTTAGCTCCCGTTCTCGCCCAGATTCTCTTCCCTTCGGTATGTTCTTTTGAGTGTTATATACTCTAGGTCCCCTTTCCTCTCTCTCTCTCTCTCTCTCTCTCTCTCACTATATATATATATATATATATATATATATATATATATATATATATATATATATTATAAAATGGACAAAGTCCGACAATTATTTAAAGACATTTAAAAAATGTCTTAAAATAATTGTCGGACATTGTCCATTTCATAATGTGTGACGTCATTTGTTTACATTTGATACGCCATGAGCAGTTATGAATGTACGTGAGAGATTCATGGAAGATTGAAGTTTATAAGCAGTAAATTTGACCTTGCCTACCGAACGATCCTTTGTGGCCGAGCGGTAAGGCACGTCAGGCTATATGACGGTTCCGTATAGGATACAGGTTCGAATCCTGTCGAAAGACGAATATTTTCTATGAAACTTTCTCGGACATTCAAGCCGGTAAATGTTATTTAATACTGTTTATTATAAAACAGAGCATTTACTTAAATATTTGTATCTATAAAAAGAACCTATCAACATAAAATAATGTCTTAAATTATTGTCGGACTTTGTCCATTTCATAATGTATACCTATCTATCTAAACAATGAGGAAAACGTTTTATGCCATGCCGACGTATGAGGGTCAAGCAGGTCCGTACTTAGAACGAACAGCGAGAATACCCACACATAGCATTTGATTATAGTGGAGAAGGCTTGTGCAAAACGAACCACACTTTTTGGAAGAGCCAAATACAGAGAGCTGGTGCGTACTATGCAACAAGGCCCCCAAACGACCCCCCACAAGTATTGGATTCAGAGTTGTTGTTCTTCTAGACTGTTCACTACGCAAGGCAATAGGAGTCACTCTGTCCTGCTATTTACCCAAAGGTGGTGGCACGGTGGAGTAATGGAATACGGCTCGGATTGAGAAATCGGAGAACAGAGTTCGAATTCGAGCCGATTTCGAATTCCAATCGAGTTCATTACATTCACTTACCCTTTTCTCTTATGGATGTATATGTACAGTCAATAAATTAATAATGTTCTATTGACAAACGTTCGGGCTGACTTCATACATCAGTTAATTTTCAATAGATGCCCTAATTTGTCGTAGATCAAGATGAAAGCGAGTTAAGTAAATAACAATGTTGGTTGAGCTATTTGTGTGTCTTGTTTTGACGCTTAAGTTGAATGTTCAAACCCAGGCAAAATAAGAGAGTTTTTTTCTGAAAGGACACTAATTAAATCGGATGAAAAGCTAAAAATCTAGGAATAGGCTTATTTAAGAAACGTAATAGCATTAAAGAAACACAATGAAAATATAATTGGCTGAAATGAATTTAATATGAAATAAATATGAGCGTCTTGCCAACACATTTAAAATAAACATATAAGATATATCCATTGCATTCGTATTTCTTGTTCTTCTTTGCAGGTCGCTACCGGAAATATTTTATTTAAAAATTGAAAGAAAATTAATGATGCCAGTATATTTTATTTAGGTGTTTGTATACCTAACACAAATATAGTCATAAAGATTGTTTTTCTATCTTTGCAGGTCTCTCATATAAAATGTACCAACATAGTCATGAGAACTCACTAAATCCCGAAAAGAGAAAGCAACGTCGCATTCGTACCACGTTTACAAGCGCACAACTAAAAGAATTGGAAAAAGCTTTTGCCGAAACACACTATCCAGATATATATACCCGAGAAGAAATCGCCATGAAAATAGATCTCACGGAAGCTCGGGTACAGGTGAGTAAATATAATTGTTTCACTGAATTCTATAATATACATATACACTGGTATGCATGTATGTATGTATGTATGTATGTATCTATCTATCTATCTATCTATCTATCTATCTATCCCAGTTTTCCTATCTATCTATCTATCTATCTATCTATCTATCTATCTATCTATCTATCTATCTATCTAAGTCTTCCTATCTATCTATCTATCTATCTATCTAAGTCTTCCTATCTATCTACCTAAGTCTTCCTATCTATCTATCTATCTATCTCAGTCTTCCTATCTATCTCTCTTAGTCTGTTGGTATCTATCTATTTTCACAATCATTTACACAAGCTCTTTAGGTAGGTTATGCGCTACTTTCCTCTCTCCCTCTTGCCTTCAATATGCGTCTTGTGCGTGTTTTTTCCTCATTATCTCCTAAAAATGTCAACTGTCTCTTTCTGTAAGTATGTCTACTTTTTGTCTCTATTTTCTTTAAATCTTCGTCATTACTTACATGTTCAATCCATGGTATTCTCAAGATCCTTCTGTAGAACCACATTTCACTTGCCTCGAATCTATTCTTCAACTGTGAGGAGATTGACCAGCATACACTGACCTATAAAGGATTTCTGTTACGTATCAGGTTAGCACTCTTTTCTTTGTTTCTCGCAGAAATTTTCCCATTTATTAATACTTTGCTTAACTTTTGGAAGGCATCATTTGTTGTTCCAATGCTTCTTCGGATTTCGGTGTCGGATTTTCTTTCTTCTGGTAAAACACTTTTTAGATATTTAAACATTTGTACTTTGCTTGATTTTGGTGTCTCCAACTTGTAGTTCATATGTTGGACACTTCTTTTTGTTGACATCCATACATTATGTTTTCTTACAATTGATGTTTAGTCCTTTTTTCTCGGTTTATTTTATTATCTTCTCTCGCTATACTGACCCACTCCACCCCACGGCTATAACTGCAAATCTAGCTCAAACCTCACGCACTTAGGTGTATGCACAGGCTAATATTTTCATTGCTGAAAAGCATATAGTTGACCCACAATAATTAGTGTAATAGGGGAGTGCAGCACCAGCATTGGATCTACAAGAATCCAGGTATGTCTGTTTTTGTGCCTTTTCATGCTTCAAGATAAAGTGACGCTTATCCGGACCGCGGGAATTCTCTAACTAATCCTGATATTTTTAAGCTTCTTATGAATATTATCCATTTTTCGAACTCAATGGAGATTCTAAATGTAATAAACATTTCGATTTTTTCTAACACACACTATACTAGAATTGTGGTTACTCGTATTTGATTTCTTTATATATATATATATATATATATATATATATATAATATATATGCAGAAATATAGTCTTAAAGTGTGCTATATTTATGGGGTAAAGTGCTCAATATCAGAGATAGAGCGTGTGTAAATATAAAAGTGGACATGGAAGTCAGCACTTAGAGGCGACAGTCTGTTTCATGCTAGTGCAATCGTCAGGCGCCTGACGATTGCACTAGCATGAAACAGACTGTCGCCTCTAAGTGCTGACTTCCATGTCCACTTTTATATATATAATATATATATATATATATATATATATATATATATATATTTTGAAATGGACAAAGTCTGACAATTATTTAAGACATTTTTTTATGTTTATACGTTCTTTTTATAGATACAAATATTTAAGTAAATGCTCTGTTTATAATAAACAGTATTAACAACATTTGCCGGCTTGAATGTCCGAGAAATTTTAATAGAAAATATGCGTCCTCCGACAGGAATCGAACCTGCATAGACGAAAACACACATATAGCCTGACGTGCCTTAGCCGATTGAGCCATAGAGGAGCGTTCTGGTATCAAGGGTAGCAAGGTCGATTTTACTGTTTTTAAACTACAGTACATTCATAGCTGCTCAATGCGTATCCAAATGTAAACAAATGACGTCACAGGCCGGTAAAGGTTGTTAATACTGTTTATTATAAACAGAGAATTTACTTAATTATTTGTATCTATAAAAAGAACGTATAAACAGGAAAATATCTTTATATATATATATATATATATATATATATATATATATATATATATAGATAGATAGATAGATAGATAGATAGATAGATAGATAGATAGATAGATAGATAGATAATATTAGTGGTAAATATACACATACATATGCAATCATATATCTAAAATATATATATATATATATATATATATATATATATATATATATATATATACATACATACATACATACATACATACATACATACATACATACATACATACACTTACATATATGTATAAAAAAATAATTCCAAGAGGATAGAATCCAGGTAGAACTCAATGTCCAAAACAGAGTAAGGATATAATAAAATGACTTAAACACTAATATTCCATGGTCATAATTTATTTCATTGGAATCGTAAATACGATCCAATTCATCAGACTTACAGATTCAAAAAGAAAACAGAAAAAACATCTCCGGGAATAAAAAATAAAATTTAGTGAGCAAATATTATATATATATATATATATATATATATATATATATATATATATATATATATATATATATATATATATATATATTATATTTGCACAAGAAAATGCACATGTAGTAAAAAATGTGCTCAATGTTAAATATAAAATACAGATGTGATGAGATGAGGTGTTGTAATTATTTGCACAGTTTACATCATTCGAAATGTTTCTATGCTTGTAAGTCAAAAAAAAAAAACTTCACTCACTGGTGTCCACTTGGCCCCGTGGATAAAAGCGTTAGTTCAAGTAATTCAAAAGTGATTTTCCTCACGTTGTAAGTTAGTCACAGCACAGGGAACAAAAACTTGGAGTGTTGAATTACTAAAGGGAATTAACTGAAACTGAGATATCCCAAAAAAGGCATGGCATGGGGAATTAGAATAATCGTGAACTAAATAAAGAGTTCGGTTCGAAATTCCAACGTATATCACCTGAAGAAGGCCGGAGCGTACAACGACCGATACATCGTGAATATTTCAATAAACATGAGAACAACAGTCCGAATGATGTAAATAGTATAAATAGATCTTTAAATATAATATAATAGTAAATACTTATGCCATCTTATTCACGCGCAACTGCCAGTTTCATATGATGTAGCACTCTTCGGGCCGTAAAGGAAGAAGCCGTTCATGATGAGTGTTGTACTTCCGGAATGAGAGGGCATTTATTGACGAAGGGGATATTTATAATATAATTCTCACAGAAAGTTTTCTTCTTTTATTTCCTCTCTTTGTTCTCTTCCAAGTCACAATTCAGCCAATGGGCATGTCTACTTAACCAAGATTGTGGAACATAATGTTGTACTAAAATTATAGGAATTTATTTATGTCTATATTTTGCCATCAATTTTAGCCATTTGTTCAGCTAATTATCATCATCACCCACACATCATAGAATTATCAATTTTTCAGTTAGACATTGGTCGCATCTAGTATCTTTAACGTTATAAACCCTGGCTATAGTTATTATTTCTCATTTAATTTTGCGGTTAGTTTCACCATTTTCCTTAAGCCGTCATTTGTGGACCGGAAAAATTGTCCTATTTTAGTACTTTATGTTATTGAGGATATTTTTATGATTATAGAATCATATACCTCATTCACCCTCTGTTTCACGGTATAATATTTAGTGATGTTATTACGTATTATTGCGGCCCTATGAATCACGTTTCCAGATAAACAATTCCCATCAAGCGGGCAGTAATTTTTAACTTGGCAATTACAAATTTTCATGATCCTGTGAATTTCCACCATTTTCGTCCAATATTTTATTGTTATGGTAGGCGATCAACTTGCCCATATTGTTTGTTCAGCTGTAGCTAACCTTGAAATTGTTTTTATTAAATAATTTTCTCAATGGTCGCTTACCTGCGAAGTGCTTATTAATACGATTTTAAAAAGATATTTAAACCTTATTGGTTTTTACCTGTTTTGGGATTTAAATTTTGGGAAGTGGGTTGTTAACTTTTTCTTACCACGAGAACACACACACATACACGCACGCACACGCACATGCACATATGTATTTTATATAATTGTGTATTTAGGCAGCAACGTTTGTAACTTATTCGGTCAGACATGCCTGATTATATTTAAGTGATTTGCATATGGCTTCTTTATGGTGTATTTTAAATACTTTTTAAATATCGTTTTAATACACATAAAAATATATTGTTTTTATTTATCACAGCTATCAGTGTGACTAGACATGCGATCGCTTCACGCCGGGATCTAAACCCTACCGATTTGGTATCAATCGGAGATTAAACCATTACGCCCGGCAGAAAGAAAGGCGACCTACGCACGTAGTGCAACTTAAAACTTCGTGCTTTTACCAACTCATCAGTCATGAACTTGTGAAGGTCTATTACGGTTGTTGTTGTTTGTTTTTTTTTGTTTTTTTAATACTGGGTCTCATGGGAGGAACGCTAAATTAAACGCAGATTCAAAGTTCAAAGTTAATACAAACTTAATATATTATTGGGGTGTAAACTCAAAATGTAGAGTGTAGGTAGGGGGATATTGTAAAAGGAAAAAAAGATGCAAACTTAAAGTTTAAATGTTTAAGTTGCACTAGGAACGTAGGTATATATATTAATATATACTTCTTAGCGCTGTCTAATCACATTGCGCACTGTTTTATTTACACTTTATATTAAATTAAGTAGATATGTATGCACGCTAACGCACACATATACAGTTGCTAATATCTAATTATTTGGTTTATATCCACATTTATACACACACACACACACGCACACACACACACACACACACACACACACACACACACATATATATATATATATATATATATATATATATATATAAAAGTGAACATAGAAGTCAACACTTAGAGGCGACAGTCTGTTTCATGCTAGATGCAATCATCGGGCCACGATGATTGCATCTAGCATGGCCCGATGATTGCATCTAGCATGAAACAGACTGTCGCCTCTAAGTGTTGACTTCTATGTTCACTTTTATATTTACACATGCTCTGTCTCTGATATTGAGCACTTTATCCCATAAATATAGCACACTTTAAGACTATATTTCTTCATATATATATATATATATATATATATATATACAGAATAAATCTTTAAACGTGTGAAATTCCTAAAAGTCAAAGGAGTTGAACTGTATACGTGAACCGAATGTAGTACGAAATTTTGCCCTACTCTTTGTGAGTAGCACACTTTGTAAAATTGCTGTTTACATGTCAGTGGGGGGTTATTTCAAATGAGACAGTTAAGGAATGTTTTGAATGTACAAATTATTCGAGTAACACCAAATGTGCGTATGCATATGCCTGAATTAATATAAATATATAAATATAAATATGTGTATTTTAATATAGATACATTAATATAAATATCAATTTAAACACTTTTTAATGCGTAGTCGATCGTGACTCTCCGCATAATTCTTCACTTTATATATCTGACAATTGCTATGTATTGTTGGAAAAGAAAGTGGAGAGGTGTCTCATTACATTATCATTATCAGCGGTCTGAAATTCAGCATTTTCCTTCCTTTAAACTGGTTGCGACCTACGGCAAGCGAACCCAGTCT
>OZ038520.1:6248651-6281151 GCA_964036315.1 Acanthosepion esculentum
AAAAAGAAACGTAATACAAGCTACGCATATACGATTCAAGATCTCATTGTTTAGTATATTTCGGTGTACTCACAGATATAAATTTCTTTTAGTGCAATGGAAAGTTGCTACTTAGAAAATAAATTCTCCGGGATCGTGGTTTTAGTTCCTTATGAATGTCATACAATTCCGAGGGACCGCAGATCGGAAATATGCATGTACTAAATATATATGTATTAAATGAAAAATAAACAAATACAATTTGTCTTTTGTTTTTAAAATGATCATTCGTAAATACATCAATGAATGATTGAATAACTTCATGACATTACCTTTTACTTTGATCCGATTGTACCAAAATAAAAAGTTATCTCACTTATTTTCATTTGGTTATATATTTTTTTTATAATTTGAAAGTTCTAAACGGTATTTCTTCTTCTATTATTATTATTATTATTATTATTATTATTATTATTATTATTATTATTATTATTATTATTATTTTCTTTGATTTCTGTCGTATACTCATTTCCTTCCGGGTACCAACCAGAGACCTAAGCTCAAAAATGGTTTCATGACATTTTCCACTAAGCATTTTTGTAAAAAACAAAAAGAAAATACGACCTAAGATCACAGACATTTCCCATAGATAAAGCCTTTTGTAATCTGTGGGCTGTATTTGAGAGTACATTTTTTTCTCTTTGAGGCATGGGCTACCATGGATCCCTTCAGTGAGTCTATCGGAACCTTTTTCCAATGAAACTGAAGGCCCCAACTACAACTGGAATTTCATTATTATTATTATTATGATTATTATTATTATTTGTGTACGTTATGTTTCCTGCTTTGTATCCCTGTAGAGTCGGGTCCAAACTATGGTCCTTAGGCCCTATAGGAGAATTGTCATTTAACTGATAACACTTTCCTTAATATATGGGATGTTCCTTCTCGGCAACTTGTATGTTGATATTACCTGGGACACTGATAATAAAATTGTCCATTCCTTTCCTCACGAGGCGCAGAGCTCCGATTACTGTTGCTATAGTCTCAGTTTTCATTCCCCACATCCTGATGATCTTGATCTCCTGGTACTTGTATTTGGACAATCTTTCGATAATTTTCATGGAGGTGTTTCTCTCAGATGGTACTGCTTTGTCAATAAGTATACAATTCCTGATTTCTTGTCTTTTATAATATCAGGTCTGTTGGCTTTTATTTGCCTGTCAGTTCGAATTGACATGTCCCAGAGGTTAGTTATATTGGGTAACTGTGTCTGTTTGGGGCTCATACCAACTCTCAGTGGTTTTGATTTTGTGCTTCTTGCATATCTTTCAATCCACATATCTCACCACCTTGTTATATCTGTGGGTATATTCATTTTTTTTATAGTTCCAGACATTCTGAGATGATATGCTCGACAGTTTCATCATATTTTCTGCGGACCCTGCATTTCGAGTTTGTTCCATCCTTGATTATGTGACTGAGGTAGAATCTGTTTGAGAGGCTTTGGTCCTGAGCTGCAATAATTAGGCCTTCTGACTCAACTTTCAACCCGGTGCTCCTCAGCCACTGATGTGTTTTCTGCTGGTTCACATCTGCGTTCTTTTTAGGTATTTGCAATGCAACACTTTGTCCTTCCATTTTTCTTTTTTTGTAATTGCATATGACCAAGTTGTTCTGATTTCTGTTTTACTCGTTTGGCTTATATGGTATTGACTTCGTATTTTGTTGGTAGGGTTTCAGGTATATTAAGCTGTTTCTTGAAGAGTGCAGCTTCTTTGTTGACGGAGTGGATTTGGTGTTTTACTATTTGTAAGAGAGGGTCATTAGTTTTTGTGATGTATGCTTCCAATCTGATTATTGTAGTTTTTAGAGTTAGTTAAAATTGGATTAGACCTCGGCTTCCTAAAGTTCTTGATACGTATTGCCTATTAACATCTGATTTCGGGTGGTGTATCTTCATTTGGGTAAGCATTTTTCTGGTCTTAGCGTCAAATCTTTTAATGACATTCAACTTCCATTTAATAATGTTGAAGCTCTAAGTTACTACGAGTATAGCTAAGGTGTTGATATCCTTCATTCTATTGGCTTCATTAAATGCGCTTTCTGGTATCGAACGCGCCTCTCCTTCTGCCGTCTCCTTCAGTATTTATATCTATTATCTTGGTCGATTCTTCATATTGTTGATATCAAGGTCTAAATCCATAGTTTTCGATAGTTTACCGCCTTTGAAGGTGGCTTTGGCGCATTTGTTGATTCTTAATGTCTTCACTGAAGGTTTTGACAATGGTGAATATGTTTCTGTTTTTTTTCTGCTGATTGTCATCCTTGGCAAACGTTTTAAGATCATCAATATAAAATATAGGATTCACTTTGCCATTCTGTGACTTGTATCCGTAGCTACTGTTGTTCAGTAGGCATCTGAGTGGCGCCAATGCAAGGCAGAAGAGTAATGGTTGGCAATGAATCTCCTTGGAAGATTCCGCTTTTGATGTTGATTTGTCTCGATGTTAATGACCCGTTTGTATGGTTTAGATTTACTGCAGTCTTCCAGTTCTTCATGTTCCCCGTTTTGAATTTGACCGTTGTGGGGCAGGGACCTAAGGTTAGAAATGTCATCATGACATTTTCCACTGGGGAAATTTTTTTTACATAGACAAAGCCCTTCATAAGGTGTGGTCTGTACTCATGAGATCAATTTTTTGTGTTTCTTTAAGGCATGGGCTTCCAGGAATCCCTTCAATTAGTCTATTGGAATCTTTTCCAACCAATCCGAGGGCTCCAACTACAACAGGGATTGTTGATGTTCCCATGTGCCACATTTTTGAGATTTCGATTTCAAGGTCCTTGTATTTTGATATCTTTTTGAAGATCTTGGAAGATACGTTGCAGTCTGCAGGGAGTGCCATATCAAGAAGGTGGCACCTTTTATGTGTGTACGATCTCTAATAACAATGTTTGGGCGGTTAGCTTTGATTGTTCTGTGTGTATTGTGTAGTCTCATAAAATTGTAACATGTCCTATCTCCGTAACCGGGTCTGGGTGGGGTTCATACATTTTTTTTTCAGTTTTCTTCCCGTAGAAGTTACAGATTTTCCAGTGCAGATATTGGAGAGCTATGATCGCCAACACCCAGTAAGGAAACTGCACAAAGAAGAACAAGAAGAAGAATCAGCCTACGCAACACTTAGATTATTGTTAGTTGGACTAATTTTTTCACTAATGATAATTAGAAGACTGACTGCGTATTTTAGGGGTAATTATCCTCACAATACTTAGAATATGGACAGTGCAGTCAATAGTAATGCACCTGCAAAATACATAGATCAAGCAGCAATGAAACTGCTCAATATTTAGATCAGAGTCTGCTTATTTTAAGCACCACTGCATCTTGACAATTCTTAGATCAATGATTGCTCAGTTTAAGAAGTAATGAGTTTGCGCAATAACCGACTGCATAGATTAAGCTTCAAAGAGACTGTACAATAGTTTCATCTTCAAATTCTTGTTTTAAGCAGCTATTGTCTCTCATATTATTTAGAATATGGACTGTTTGTATCTAATCACTAATGATCTTACACGATATTTAGATCAGTGACCGCTAAGTTTAAGCAGAATGAGCATGCGCAATATTTAGATGAGTAACCGTTTAATTTAAGCCTGAATGACCGCTTGAGTTAAGCATTAATAGGCGTCCACAATGCTTGGATTATTGCTCACTTAGTTTAAGCTGTAAAGAGCATAGTATTCTCAGCATCCATCGATAGAACCGCATTTCCATTCCTTCAAGTCACTTCTTCATCTGAGAAGAAATTATCCAATATTCACTGTCATATAGGAAATTAGATATTACATATAAGTTCAGAACTGTTTTCTTTGTTTCTTACGAAATTTATCTGTTTCTTAATACTTTGCTTAGATTTTACAAGGCATCTTTCACTGGTTCTACGCACTTTCGAATTTGCTTTTCACATTTTCCATCATTTGCTAAACCACTACTTGGATGGAAATTTTCTGTATTTGCTTGAATTTAACGCCACATATTACTTAAATAAAATATTTAGTTTTCTCTTTTGTGAATAACTTAATGAATAGAAATATATTGAAGGTTAACTAATTTCGTAGTTTTCCACAGCAAATTTACGCTAACCATGGGTATATAGTACCCAGCACAAATTTTCCTATTTTTAATTACATTTTTCAGTACTTGATTTTCTTACCTAAATAATGTTTTTCAGTTCCTATTAATGTTAACTCAAAGTGCAAAGTTTGAAGTGCCTGCATGTAAAATATTTCAAATAAAGATTTATATTTAATATTTTTTTGATATTTTCAAAATCGGGTCTGATTTACCCATGGTTAGTAGTGGTGTAACTTTAATTGATGCTTAGTGTTCTAGGGTTAACAAAACGACTGCCATTTCAATGTGGGATATTTGCAACAACATCGATAAAAATAAAAGTGATAGGAAGATGAATGAGACCGGCTAGGTTGTGCTTTTAGACACATAAGACGTGAGAAATTTTAATCTTAATTTAAAGTTAAGCATCCACTAATTATAAACGTTTTCACTCAGTGTAAGTATAGCTGACATTTGCATTTTGGTTCGTCTACTTTCATATATGTGATTCCATCAGAAAATACTTTATTTAGTGTGAAGTCCTTTCGGATAAAGATATAAGAGATTTACTATACTAAGCGTAGGTTAGATGTAACACAAGGCTGAAAGAATATAACATGCAATTGAGCTAGCGAAATAAGCTAACCATTAGACCATGGCGAATGGCGCCGGACATCAATATGTCACATTTCTCATTCAGTTATGTATATAGTGTTTATAGATTCTTTTCTCCATAGAAATGAATTTGTATCTACCGCTTAGTTTTAATAATAAAATAAAACTGCGTAATATTACAACAGTGATCATTTAATTTAACGAAAAATGATTTTATGCAATACTTAGGTATGTAATTGCGTATTTAAGAAACCTTTTGCATATGCAGTGTTTAGATCAGTGGTTTCTTTTTTGGGACACCAAAGAATATGCGTATTATTTATATCAGTGGCCGCTAAATTTAAGCCGCAATGAACATAACGCTAATAATAACGCTGATTGCTTACTTCAAACATCAATGATCCTGAACAATAATTAAATGAGCGCTTACTGAGCCACACGGCTCATTTTAAATAAATATGAGTCATTGTAATATTCAGATCAGCGACTGGTTCGTTTAACTAAAAAATAAGCTTATGCAATAATTAGATAAATGACCACATTTAATAAACAATCTCAGTGGGCAATATTCAGATCAGTGATCACTTAGTTTAAGCATTAATGGATCCGTGCAATCAGTGACAAACTAGTTTAAATAGTAATGAGCCTGCGCTATACTTAGCTAATAACCACTAAGTTTATGCTATAATCTCCCCGTGCAATACTTAGATCAGAAGACGTTTAGTTGAAGTAGAAATGAGACTACGCAATAATTTGATCAGTGTTTGCTTAGTTTAAAAAGTAATGAGTCTGCACATTACTTTGATCAACGATAGCTTTAGGCAGAAATGAGATTTGCAATCCGTAGATCAGTGACCGCCATGTTCATGCAGGAGTGAGATTCCGTACTATTTAAATCAACCGTTTAGCTTAAGCAGAAATGGATTTATGAAATATTTAACCCAATGACCAATTTGTTTACGTTGTATTGCACATGGTCAGTATTTATCCCAATGACTTCTTATTTTAACCAATAAAGGCCTTAGATAATATTAGGTCATTTAAAATGTAATGTGTTTGCATAATATTTAGATCAGTGACCACTTTAATTTTTTCAATACTGACCTTTGATTTTATGCTGCAATATACCTCCAAAGACACTTAGTTCATGTAGTAATACATAGATCCGTGATCGCCTAGTTTAAACAGTAATTATTTTCTTCAATTCTGAGTTGATTTTATGCTGCAATATACATTCACAATAGATACATCAATAGGAGTAAGTATGTTCATCTATAGTCCAGTTCACTCTCCTCCCTGGTCTTTTGAGCAGAGTTTAACCCCTGTATCCTGTATAGGATTGACTTTCTGCTTCCTTCTGAACTTTTCTTATTCTCTTTCATTCTCAGTGGCTCCTCATGTCTTAGTTATATTATCATCTTGTATGTAGTTAACTGATTTAAAATAAACACTTAGTTAATACTGTAGCGTGCTTTCGCAATACATACATCAATAAGAGTAAGTATGTTCGCCTATCGACAGGTTTCCACACCTCAAGTGTCTTTTCAGCAAAAGTAAAGGTTTACCCCTTGTTTCCTTTTTGCGACTGGGTTTCCGGTTCCTTCAAAAGTTTTCTAATTTTCTTTCACTCTCAGTAGTCCCTTTACTTTACTTAACTGCTTTAGTGATATTATCACCTTGTGTGGGGTGAACTGATTACAAAAAAAAAAGAAGACTCAGTTACTGTAGTAATGTGCTTACATAATACATAGATCTGTGACGCCGTGTCGATGTACTGATGTACCTACGCAATACTTAGGTTACTGACAGCTTAGTTTAGACAATTACTCTTATCAAACTGAAACTTCTGTAGCGGAAATCTTTGAAATTGACTGTACACTGAATTATTTATAGTGTGGATCCAGTCTCTGGGCGATCGTTAGTAAGTTATTCTCACAAGTTATAGTTCATATATTCAATCTTCACAGAGTTCGCTCTCATTTCATTACGAAGTCTAATATATGTTTGTCTCAAAATATTTGTAGCATGTTTTATCTCCATTGTTTTCCTTACATGATCCTCACTTTTATAAAATTGAGTCATGCTAAGTAAATATTTATCTCATAAGTTGACTTTTTCAAATATAAATATCAGGAAAGATGAACACATGAATCTATGTACAACTCCAGGAAGCAACTCCAAATCCACAAGAACATTGAATGCACCAGCATCCATATTTGAGACTAATGTATTAAACACTCTGAATTCAGTAGTTTCATAGAATTTTCACTTAATTTTCGCGTCAATCACTGAATTCAATAGTTTCATAGAATTTTCGCGTCAATCTCTGAATTCAATAGTTTCATAGAATTTTCACTTAATTTTCGCGTCAATCACTGAATTCAATAGTTTCATTGAATTTTCGTGTCAATCTCTGAATTCAATAGTTTCATAGAATTTTCGCGTCAATCACTGAATTCAATAGTTTCATAGAATTTTCGTGTCAATCTCTGAATTCAATAGTTTCATAGAATTTTCGCGTCAATCTCTGAATTCAATAGTTTCATAGAATTTTCGCGTCAATCTCTGAATTCAATAGTTTCATAGAATTTTCACTTAATTTTCGCGTCAATCACTGAATTCAATAGTTTCATAGAATTTTCGTGTCAATCTCTGAATTCAATAGTTTCATAGAATTTTCGTGTCAATCTCTGAATTCAATAGTTTCATAGAATTTTTGCGTCAATCTCTGAATTCAATAGTTTCATAGAATTTTCGTGTCAATCTCTGAATTCAATAGTTTCATAGAATTTTCGCGTCAATCTCTGAATTCAATAGTTTCATAGAATTTTCGCGTCAATCTCTGAATTCAATAGTTTCATAGAATTTTCGCGTCAATCTCTGAATTCAATAGTTTCATAGAATTTTCGCGTCAATCTCTGAATTCAATAGTTTCATAGAATTTTCACTTAATTTTCGCGTCAATCACTGAATTCAATAGTTTCATAGAATGTTCGTGTCAATCTCTGAATTCAATAGTTTCATAGAATTTTCGCGTCAATCTCTGAATTCAATAGTTTCATAGAATTTTCGCGTCAATCTCTGAATTCAATAGTTTCATAGAATTTTCGCGTCAATCTCTGAATTCAATAGTTTCATAGAATTTTCACTTAATTTTCGCGTCAATCACTGAATTCAATAGTTTCATAGAATTTTCGCGTCAATCTCTGAATTCAATAGTTTCATAGAATTTTCGCGTCAATCTCTGAATTCAATAGTTTCATAGAATTTTCGCGTCAATCTCTGAATTCAATAGTTTCATAGAATTTTCGCGTCAATCTCTGAATTCAATAGTTTCATAGAATTTTCGCTTAATTTTCGCGTCAACCTTTGATTACGTTTATCTTGGATATTACATTTTCATTTTTACATTGCACTTTCCAGACTAATAAAAATGGAGTTATGAGTTTGTGTAAATAAAACTGAATCATTCATGTCTGAATTTCTATGATGAGGAGTTATCATTATTTAATTTATTTGCATTCAGATTAATGTCCTCATCTTTGTTATTACTATCACCTTATTGCTTTCTATCTGAATTTCTGGAATAAGGAGTTATTATTTACTTTATTTACATGCAGACTAGTGTCCTCACCTTTGCTTTCATCAGGTATACGTTGAACCTGTTAACATACACAGAATTCTGGACTGAGCCCTTTATTTAATCTACGTGAGTAGACTGTTTTCGTTCCATTACCCATTTCTAGGGGAGATAACTCGTCTAGTACTTATTTTTTAGTACTGCTCAATTATTGCTCGCCCTCTCTCAACCGAATACAAGTCCCGGTGCAGAGATTGTACTATATCACCAAATTCACGAATCGACACTTTAATACACTAAACTATTGTTCTGTAGGAAAATTCTCTGTGGAGCCTTAAACCTAATCTGGCTGCTGATGAGTGCTCTTGCTGTTGCTTGTTATCCTTGACTGGACTTACTGTTGAAGACTGTATGTCAGTTGTATTTCTTTATTAGCAACTTCCTGTAAGTTACCCGGCTCGATATACACCCAATGAAGGCCGGAGAGCACAACGGCCAAAATGTTATGAAAACAACAATAAAGATGAGGACAATAATCTGTATGTAAATCAGAATCAAATGTCTCACCCAGAAAGCTAATGCAAGCAAAGTAATTGCAATAAAATTTATTTAACTACATTTCATAAGGTACAAATTTCCAAATTTGTTTTGAATCAGAAATGTATACGCCTTTGAAGAACGAGACGGATTTTACAAGGTTGAATTATGATAGCAATCGGTTGGGATCGAACCCAATGTCCCTAACTTAGGAAACTAAAATACTATTCTCTATAAGTCTACATGTGTTATAAATATTTGATTTTATCTTCCATTTTATTGATCTTTGTAAATATTGAACTAAGATATTTGTGGCTCAAACCCACACTGAGAAACGAACTCTATAACGATTGATTTGTGAGGCAACCAATCTATCTCTTTACAGAATGCGGTCTTTATAGATATTTGTTGAATTCAATCAAGTTTTTTAAAAAGGTTATGAACATACACTAGAAATTATCACATCTGAAGTCAGTTGCCCTTCTGAGTCAGAGCTCTCCTTCTGAGTCAGAGCTCTCCTTCTGAAAGTCAGAATTCTCCCTCTGAAGTCAGAGTTGTCCTTTTGACGTCAGAGTTGTCCTTCGCTGGAAAAACCTGTTTGAACTGCGATTAAACCCTACCTAATAGTAGAATAAAGGAATTTATAACTTCCCAAGGATATTTGTGCGAAAGCGAACGCTATCTCAATCGCTATATCTCCTAATCCCTCACGATGTGGGCGATCATTACTCTCTACAATTTCTTGTATTTGTAGACTTTAGTAAACTGTCTTTTTGCTATCTCTTCTAATTTCTGTCCAACCAACCGTTTATGTTAGCTAGGTTCTTCGCTATTTTCCGCTATCTCTTGCGTTCAATATGTCTTGTAAGTGTTAAGTTCCCCAAGCCCGCTTTCCTCATTATGTACCCTAGTAATTTCAACTGACTCTATGAGTAGCTTTTTTGTTTCCATTTTCCCTAAAACTTCCTCGTTAATCACATGTTTAGTCCATGTGATTCGCAGTATTATTCTGCAGGACCACATTTCGCTTGCATCTTCATCGGTGAAGAGATTGTCCAGCATTCACTGTCGTATAAGAGGACCGATATTACATAACAGTTCATTAATTTTTAATATTATGCTTAACTTTTGAAAGGCATTTTTTGTTATTCCAATGTGTCATAGCATCTCGGTATCGTGTTTTTTCCGTCCTCTGTTTAAAAAAAATCTTCCCGGATATTTAACTATATTAGTTCTTTAATCTTGGAGTCTCTAGTACGTAGTTCACATATGGGACTGTTCCTTTTGATAACAACTATACATTCTGTCTTCTTACAACAGATGCTTAGTCCTTTCTTCTAGGTTTCCTTTACTGCCAGCTGTAGGAGTTCCTGTAGTTTTCTTTCTACGCCTACTAGAATGACGTCAACACTGCGTCATCTGAATATGTTAAGTTAGGATTGTAGCTGCCATTCTCTAAGGATCGCCACAGTCTCAAGGTTGAACAATTACATTTTCTGTGTCGATAACTGATAAGCTACAAGCAAAACCATAAAGGAATGTACTAACATTAAATTCTACTAAACAATAGTTATCGTAATATAGATTTTTATTTATCCGTTCGATTGTGTATAAGCCACAAAATTATATTTGTAAGAATTCTATCAAATAAAACTATTTTCTTCCCTACTGTTTAAACACAGCCACGAAATTAATTTATGAAGCTTAATTATGAAAAATTATTACTAATCTGCTATATAATTACAATATACTACATTGAAATAAACAAACTTATTATAACTATAAGGACAAATTTGTTATTTCCATTTTTTTTCTAATACTATTTTTTTATGATTGCTGAATTCCGAAACGTTATCGCTGGGAATCGAGCACAAACAATATTATAAAACCAACAGCACCTTCCGCAATACTCTAGTGTATCTGACTACTGACATAGTTGGAAAATTGCAGTCCTTTTTTCAACCCACAGTTATTTAATCTGGATTCTAACTAACTAGACCAATTCTTAAACAAAGGAAATCCCATCATTCAGACATTAGATTTCGACATTTCAGCTGGAAACTGAAAGTAAGTGAAACCCTAGATAAATACTTAAAAGGTAATAATAATATTATAGATGAAAATGACAATTACGCATTAATGATTAGGAAGATTCTGAAAGTTTTACAAAAAGCACTACATTTTTTAAATCCACAGAACTAAAATTATTTAGACAACTTCTTTTATCTGCCAAATCCTTTCAGAACGCCGGTCATCATGGCTCTCCATAGCTTTCTCTTTTGTTACTCTAAGTAATCTGTTAACCGTTCTTTGTCCTGACATCCATAAACACAGACTTGTCGGTTACTTGCTGTTGGACTCACCTATTTCTCTAGCTTTCAATGTGTCTTGTGAGTGTTAAATTCTCTATATTTGGTTTGGTTTATTTTGTTTTACGGTATATCAACCTCAATGGGTTATTTAATGCCGACAAAATTTTTTATTGCTGGTAATATTTTGTTTAGTCAAAAATCTGTTTCTGGTAATATTTTTCCTTCAAACTTGTATTGCTGGTAATAATTTTCTTTCAAAAAAATATTGCTGGGACACTAACAGGTGCTACCACCCTAGGTCAGGGTGGACCTGGGAATACCAGCAATTTAGAGGTGGTTCCATGCTCCTCAAAACCTCCTGATCAGAGGCCTTGCTGCTGGACGTAGTTTATCGTCTTACCCAGGACGCGAATGTAGTTTAACGTCTTACCCAGGACGAAATTCTCTCTACATTATTATATAGGATTAATAAAAAAAAATTGTCACTTAACTGACTGATGTTATATTCATCACATCGACTCAGAGTTTCGTAGACGCAGCTTTTCGCAATCGTTCGGTTAACTAACCAGGAAGTTTCAGTAATTGACTGCGGATTTCGTTATATTTATACTAATTTAAAAATTAATTATTTTTTTTAAATTTATACTATGTTAGAAATTAATGTAATATATATTTATTTACAATATAATGGACAATACTCAAGTTACATAATAAAATACCACATCACCAAATGTTATTGTAAATATTCATAATATGAGGTGTTATAACTTGACATTTACATGGTTTATTTATCATAAAAATATATACTGAAAAAGTTTTAATTTTTTTATCGACTTTCTTGATGATAAAATGCAAGAGGTTCCTGAGAGGAAACTGAGAAAACGTTCTTGAGAAGAAAGGTCAATAAAAGAACATGGTCCAAAAAAGCGGGTGTTGACAATTGATGTTACATTTACTTTTTTGAAGATTTTACTTAATAGGAAAACAAGAAGCCGAAAAAGCATTTCATGGGCAAAAAGTGAGGAAGGAGAAATTATTAGAATAGAACTTACGGTTACATCTAGGTAGTTTAACAGTAAAACAATGAGACCTAGTTGCCAATCTAGTAATACGCTTAAATTCACGCCGTCGAGGTACCAAGGTACCATTAGAACAACTACCATGATAATATTTATAGAAAAGACAGAAGGAAGCCACGTCACGGTGGTGGGAAAGTGACTGAAGTCGAGATACCAGATCAGGACCGATAATATTGCAGATCCTTCTTTGGATTTCGTCAGTAATCTCGATATTCATAATAGAATGAGTAGACCAGATGTTACATCAATATTATGTTACCAATATTAGTAAATTAATATCATGTTTTGTTTTTTTTTTTGTTTAAACAATGATTTGCTGAATAGAAACTGACATAAACTATACCAGAGGGAAACCGAAAATGAACTAAATATTAGTGTTAGTACGTTGAGGAGACTTGCTGTTACTTTATATACAGTGACTTTCTGTGAAAATACAACTAATAAAATAATAATAATAATAATAATAATAATAATAATAATAATAATAATAATAATAATAATACACGGATCAAAAGAATGAAAGTTTATAGCAGAGTTGATGTAATAATTCCAGCAGACAAGTGTGTAAACCTAAACGACAGTGAAAACCTACACAGATTGTGCAATATGGTTATGTGTTTGTCATTGTAGGGTTATATTTGCATTGAGACGCACAACTGAATCATAAAACCCGATTAAAAATTTCATATATTGTTATCGATTGATATTGATCTGGCTTGAGCAAAAACGAAAGATCAAGCTAAATAGTACAGAATAATAGAATTAGTACGTCGATTTTTTTTTTATTTTTAAAAGGATTCTTAAAGAATGAACAAAAGTTGAATAGCCTCGAACTATATCCTCCAAATATTTGTAACTGAAGGCGATACATTGCATTATAGCATTTTGTTCGCAAATGATAACGTTTTATTATTTTTAATAGTTGAGATAAAGTAGAATTATTTATGAAATAGAAATAATGCATGCGCATATATAAAATTACAATTCAGAAAAGAAAACTCTCTAGCCGAATATATTATAAAAGTTGGGTAAAAACTTACAATAAATTCACATAAGCAATAGAAACGGGGGGGGGGTTGCAAATGCAGGTCTACAGTAATGAAAAACAAAACTTGCGTACAAAATATATTGTATTAGTTATACAAACACTATAGTAATACTGGTGTGTGCTGTTTCCGTCGATCTCGAAAAACCTTGGATCTGCGCCTAAAGAGTTATGCTTCAGCTGGTGTTGGTGGTGCAGCATCTGTTATCGCTGTACAGGCCCACAACAAATGCATACGAAGACGCTCTCTCCGGATTTCACCATGTGGTTTTCTTTCCATCGAGTACGCTGCTCACCGACGGCAAGCCTTCGTTTCTCTTCACCTCGCTCCAGTCCTCGTCCTAAACTGAGTCTCCAGCGTGAGCGATCGTTGTCGACGTCTTCCCACCTCTCGATGTCCATCGACCTTATGTCCCTTCTGCAGACGTCCTTGAAGCGAAGATAAGGTCGCCCACGTGCCCTCTTGCCGGTGACCAGTTCCCCTTAAAAAATGACCTTTGGAATCCTCCCATCCAGCATACGGTGTACATGTCCAAACCAGCGGAGAAGGGCGTATAGGCTGGGTAACTGTCCACGGATGAGAAGTACAGCATTGCTGACCCAGTCGGACCAGCTGATACCCAGAATGCGATAATTCTGGTAATATATGTATAATATTTACTGCATACCTATTTTTGCGGTCCCTGTGTCGCTTAAATCTGTAAGAAATTATGTGTTCACTAATAAAGTATTTGAAAATTCATTCTTTTCTTACATCATTGGTCTTAAATATTTAAGTAATTATTTACTAATTTTCTAGTATATTTCTTTCATATGTGTACACTGTTTACTTTATTTATATCCAGATTATTTCTAATTATCGTATCAATTCAGCAACTGTGATCTACGGTCTTCTTCAGATGCCTGTAGATCCAGTTAATCTACAGGAAATTTTGAACTGAGCCCTTTCTTAATTTGCGAAATTAGATTGTTCATGTTCCATTGTCATTGTCTAGCGATATCTCGTCTTGTTCGTTTTCAGTATAACTCAGTTATTATTCATCCTATTTCCACTGATCCTGGATATTTACTACCCGGCTGAGGGATTGAACTCACAATTACTATGCCATCAAATTCACAAACCAGCACGTTTGTTGTTCCGTAGATTTAAGCCCCTTTGTGTGTGGATTAGTACAGACTCATACTCAGTGGAAACAAGGTGAGAAATAACTGATCAGTGGAAACAGGGTAAGTAATAACTGAGCAGTACTAAATAAGAAGAAGACTAGACATCCCTAGACATGGACAGTGAAACAAGAACAATCTACCTGTGCTGATTAAATAAAGGGCTCAGCTCAAAACTCCCTGAAGGTTACCTGGATTGAAAGATACCTGAAAAAGTTTGGAAAGCACAACGGACAAAGCACTGTGATGATGAGGACATTAGTCTGAATATAAATAATGATAACATAGTAATTTTGAACTCATTCCCCAGGCAGGATAGTGTCGACTTAGACCCAGTGGAAACAGGGTGAGCAATAACTGAGCAGTACTAAAATTAAACAACTCAAGATATACATTGACAGTGAAACAAGAACAATCTATCATCGGAGATTAAATATAGACTTCAATTCTAAATTCCCTGCAGAATAACTGAATTAACAGACACTGGAAGTCCGGAGAGTATAACAGCCGAAACATTTTGATAGTAAGATCAGACATGAGGATATCTGATATATAATGTAAATAGCGATAACTCCTCCTCCAAAAAATTTACACAAAAGGCGTACATTGATATATAATATCTAATGGTATATAAGATTATATCTCATGGTCTATAACAATGGTTCACAACCTTTTTAACTTATTGCCAACTTTGAAACCAGGATTTTTCTGTGGCCCATGAAATTATTAAAGCGTAAAAACTTACTTCCATTTTAAATAGAATATATGCAATTATAAAAATAGTGAAATTTGTCATGACCCTGTGGGGCCATATGACCATAGGTTAAAAAAGACTAGTCTATAAAACCTCCAGATATATAAAATCATTGCTTAATTTCGGCGGTAAACTTAAAAAAAAAAAGGATACTTGTTGAATGTGATATCGAATGTTACTGGAACTTTATCTGTGTTCTTTGTTTAACCAAATTCAAAACAAGTACTTTTTATGTTTGTATTACAAATTTATGAAATTCCAATATTTGCCGGGAGATCAGTCTCAAATGTCATAAAGTAAGGTACTTTTTCCCACCATTAATGACAGATGGCTGCCAGCAAGTCTCCGTAAGACTTCTGAACTCTCCTCATTATCCTAGAAGATTTCAATAATGGTGTTTTCTGGTCCCTCTCCATTCCTTCTCAGTTTCCAATTCTTTCAATCTTTTGGCAAACCTTTTCGGAACAATTCCAAGAGCGACAGTAAGAATCAGTGCTGCCACCCCCTTTATATGTCGCATGATTTTTTTGTTCTTTGGTCAGGCCAAGATATTTATCTTTTGCTTTCTGCTTAGTACAATCCTTTACTGTCTATATTAACCGAAACCCTATATCAGGCAAGGTACGCATTCTGTTTGCACACATTATGATGTTAAGTGCTACTTAACATGTACTGTGTTTATATTTTCTTTACATTGATAACACTCTCCTAAGTAGAAGAAACAGTTCCACGCAGTATATTTTTTAATCTTTTTTAAACAAGTGAAGCCTGAAATTGTGTTAATGTTATTTTTGTACCATTTTTTATAGTACACATGGTTTAAATAATTGCAGGTATAACATTACGCTCTACCATTTTTTTTTATTCCGATTTCAAGATCCTTATATTTATTTGTTCATATTCTTTAACGGATATTTTTTTTATCTAATAGCACTGTCATGTCTAAAATGAGACATTTTCTGGACTTCAATGACAATGTCTGATCTATTAGGTCATACGTCTGTCAGTATGAATGATAATGTCCCAAATCATAGTCTCCTCATGACCTTCTATGACTGGTTCAGGGTGATGCTCATACCATTTTTGGAATGTGCTGCACTCTAATATTAACCCATCTTTCAATTAATTTATTGCCTAATCTTAATATGTTCATATGTATTTTTTTTTTAAATTTCCTTTGATATCTGCCGTTTACACATTTCTTTCCGGGTCCCGCCCAGGGACCTAAGGTTAGAAATGGTATTATGACACTTTCCACTTCAAAAAAAAATATTACATAGATAAAGCCCTTCGTAAAGTGTGGGCTGTACTTGTCAGAATTATTTTGTATCTCTTTGAGACATGGACTTCCAGGGATCCCTTTAATTAGTCTACTGGAATCTTTTTCCAACCAATCCTAAGGCTCCAACTACAACAGGGATTGTTGATGTTCCCATGTGCCACATTATTATTATTATTATTATTATTATTATTATTATTATTATTATTATTATTATTATTATTATTATTATTATTATTATTATTATTATTATTAATAATAATAATAATAATAATAATAATAATAATAATAATAATAGAAAGACCCGGTTTGCTTATTTTCATTTTTTGATACATTTTAATTCTTAAGTTAATGATTAAATAAGCTTCTGGCGAATTCTATAACAATATTCAGAGAAATTCTCCTAATTACATTGTTAAAATATTTCAGCTTAACAACCTGGACAAAATATTGCACTATCAATCATAAATATATGAATGTTTCTCGTTATTTTAAGAAGTGGATAAAAATTGAAAAAAAATTTGAAATGGACAACTTTTTCCATTCACTGGAACAGACTTTAAATACTTCTTTCTTTCTTTCTTTCTTTCTTTCTTTCTTTTTCTCACTGAAACCAAATTCCTCTCTTTTCCTCTCTTTCCACGTGATCAAAATTCATTATTTATGAAGTATTGGCAGGGAATAAAGATCGTGCGAACTATCGAAGGGAGGAACAAACACAATTACATTATTATTATTATTATTATTATTATTATTATTATTATTATTATTATTATTATTATTATTATATGACATTTTTAACGATATCATCAACATATTTGATATCCTTCTCTTTAATCAACAACAAAATAATAATAATAATAATAATAAATATCAACTTGAATTCACAGAATATCAGCCATAAACACTTTGTCTGTCCTTGTGGTGCAATACTTTTTCAACATCCTTAATTGGGCCATAGCTGACATTAAGCGATGGATGTCAAAACGAAAAAGCTTCTGACTTGCCAGCGCATGCATCATCCTAGGGTTGATGTTGATCGTCTGTGTGTGCTCTGATCCGAAGGAGGCAGATGATTAGTTCAACTAGAACTGTCGTAAAAAACCACAACAATCGATTTTCAAAGATACATGAAAACTACAGAAGACTGGATGCAATAAATAAGAAACTTTATTCAGTAATAAAGGAAGCCAACAAATTCAAAAGTGCATTTCAAGTGGGTAAAGAAGTGAAAATAAACCATAATGCACCCACTGCAGCGGCAAAGATCCTAAAACAAAGCAAAAGCAAATGCAATGTACCAAATGCAGAAACGATGTCGTAAGCTTCTTCATTGTTAATACTCTGCCTGTAACAAACAAGCTAATGTAGACAAACCCCGTACCCATCAGTGGTTACGTAATGTAAGGTTAAAAGCAGAAATCGAAGGTTTTATTCTTGCTGCACAGGACCAATGCTTGCTAACAAGAAATTATCAAACACATATACTGAAAAATTGTGTTAACCTGAAATGCAGATTCTGTGATAAATATCCAGAAATAATTGACCATCTTGTATCAGGCTGTACAGTATTAGCACCCACTAAAATTCGTTATAACATAGTGGAACAATACCTGCTTTGGAAAATATGCAAAATTTACGGAAACTGCAAGAAATTAGTACACCACCCAGACCCAGTTACATACACAGAACCTGTAACAATTTTATAGGACTTTACAATAGACACAGAGAGAAAAATCAAAGCTAATCGCCCCGACATCGTGATTAGGGATTAAAGAAATATTTAAAAATACAGAATATGCCGTCTTATCGCCATGATAGTTCTTGCAGATTGCAATGTATATCTTGAAAAAAAAACTACCAAAGTGCAAGGATCTTGAAGTGGAAATCTAAAATAAATGTGGCAGGTGATGACATCAATAATTCCAGTTGTAGTTGGAGCGCTTGGTTTAATTGGAAACGATGAAGGGATTCTTGGTAGAAGAAGCTTTAAAGTAATGCAAAACATTTTACTTCCAACTACAGCTCACACATTAAGAAGAGCTTTACCTATGTAAAATGGTCAGTGGAAAATGTCATGAAGCCATTTCTGCCCTTGGCTCTCTTGTTGGTACCCGGGAGGAAATGTGTATACAACAGAAATCTATGGAAATAATAATAATAATAATAATAATAATAATAATAATAATAATAAAAAATGCCAAGTTCACTGTTGTCAAACCAATACGGTCTCTTGTTCTCCAACTGACTTTTGAAAAAAAAATGATTTAAATTAAGCGGATTTTTTATCCAAAAAAATAATCATAAGCCACATGTTCATTATCTTCTTAAATGTTTGATTTTTGTCAATGTTTACATAATATATAACTAAAAAAAGAAAAGAATAATCACTCAGTATAGTTGGTTAAAAGTATAAAAACGTAACAGAAATGTTATCTCCCAAAATCATTTAATATATTTATAGCAAATTAGATGTTAATATTTTATTTGTCTCTCTGGAAATGTTTAGTATACCAGTTTCTATTAATCATGTGCAATTATCAATTAATTTTCCACCATATCTCTTCCAAAATATAATTAATTATATGATTAATTATACCTTCCAATGTTGTTATAAATACATTAATGATATATATACATATACATATATATATATATATATATATATATATATATATATATATATATATATGTATATTTACTTATGTGTTTGCGTGTGTATGTGTGTGTGTGTGTGTGTGTGTATGTGTATGTGTATGTGTGTGTGTGTGTTTATATTTCTGGGTGTTTACCAAGGAATATACATATGCATCTACGTAGAATTTTCATAAATTGATATATGCACCAGTACAGGGAGAGAAAAAACACAGTGAAAGATATATATATATATATATATATATATATATATATATATATATATATATATATATATATATACATACATATATATATATATATATATACATATATATATATATATATATATATATATACATATATATATATATATATATACATATATATATATATGTCGAGAGAGAGATGAAGAGTGAGCTAGCTAGATAAATAGTATAAAAAGATATAGATAATATATATATATATATATATATATATATATATATGTCGAGAGAGAGATGAAGAGTGAGCTAGTTAGCTAGCTAGATAAATAGTATAAAAAGATATAGATAAAATATATATATATATATATATATCGAGAGAGAGATGAAGAGTGAGCTAGCTAGCTAGTTAGATAAATAGTATAAAAAGATATAGATAAAAAAAATCTATATCTTTTACATCAACCACAAATAGATTGTCTCTCTATATGTCCATAACGTCATTTTTGTTATTTCACCCCAAGCAGGGCAATAAAGCCACTAAGATGCAAAGAATTTACCGAATGTTAGAAAATATGAGGAAAACTACTATTAAGGACAGAGAACAATAAAAGTACAGAAATTAAGAAGACAAAAAGTGACGATTGATACTGCATTTAAATCTCTGAACATGAAAGTTTACTTGGAAGCAAGAAGCTGAGAGTGAGTTCCACACGCAAGAAGTGCGATAGAAGAAATTTATTAGAAATGCCACCTATGCAAATAATTCGAAGTTTGTTATTTTGTAATTGCCAGCTCAAACCTGAGTTTTTTTCATTTTACTTAATTTACACGTGTTAGAACAATTATAAATTCATATACACCTAGGATTACTTCCCCTGATCGTTTTCTGCATGTTCTTTTTAATGGCATTTTCATTCTGAATATACGCAATCATTATTATTGGGAGATGAGGTATTGTAATTATTTACATCATTTACATTGTTCGGACTGATGTCCTCATCTTTGTTGCCATATTCACGATGTTTCTGTCATTGTACGTTCCGGCCTTCTTCAGGTGACTGGAATTTCGAACTGTACCCTTTATTGCGTCCACCGGGGTAGATTGTTCTAGTTCCACGAGTCATGCGTCTTCCTGATGTCTCAGTTATCTCCCTTGAACTCAACTCTCGAATTTTTTTTTCACCACTGTAGTAGCCATGTATTAAACTCACAATTCTTTGGTTCAAGTCATTGGATCTAACCAACACTTTTATCTACAAGGCCATGTGTCCTTGAGGACAGATGGCCGAGAGGAACATTCCACTGCTCTTTTTAGACGTTTCGGCCGAAACGTTGTGAATATAGCAACAAAGATGAGGACAACAGTCCGAACAATGTAAATAGTATAAATACACAATCATGGCTTTCTACAGATTCGTTTTCACTTTATTATATTTGAATTGTCGTGAATTCTTGGGAAAGTTAGCGAAATAGATTTTCAATGACTTTTCCATAGTTTGGAATTTAGAATTTTCCTTCTTATAGAATATTTGCCAGTCAACGGTAGCGAGTCCGGTCCACTCTGCTATTTTAGACAGATGAGGGAATTTTTTACACTGGATGTATATCGATAGATCTTTTTTCTGAAATACGTTTTGCTGTTTCCTAAGAGAACAAACGGATGTCACTTAATTTGAAAATATAAAAAGAAGTAAAGAAAATAAAACACCAAAGAAACTTGAAGCATGCAAATGGTTAACTTATTTTATTTTTTTAAATACTTAAAACGTATTTAAGGTCAAATTATTTTCTTTTTTTAAATACTTAAATTTATGTCTAACTTATTTCCTTTTTTTTAAATACTTCTTTGTTATTTTTTATTTTATTTGGCAATATTTACTAATTTATCGCACCAGAAGTAGAAGTATTTTTATTATTTACCCGGGCAGAAAACGGAACATTTTAGTATCGGAAGGCGATAAATGTACCTATTGAAATAGTTACATGCAACATTTGTAAAAAGATGAGAAAAATTGGAAAGAGAAATTGCCGAAATGAAACTATCCAGATGTCAGCATCACTAAATTCTGTTAGATTAATAAAATCAGTGTTGGAGTACTAAGGGTACTTACTGTCGCTTGATATTCAACAAACGTTGCTAGACAAGAATGTACTGAGAAATAGATTATCTGCCATATAACAATGACAATAAATACTGTTTTATGTGCACTCAACATAAGGAAAACTTTACATATAAGCGCAAAAAGACACACATACATACGGACACAAACATAGACGTATATACATACATACATACATATATATATATATATATATATATATATATATATATATATATATATATATATATATATATATATACATATATATACGTATGTATGTATGTATATTCAGGCTGGAATACATAGGCCTGGCTCGATTTGTCATTCGCGTAACTAACCTTATCATATGGCAGGTCATAAAAAATAATTTTTTACTTTGTTTAATCAAGCTTTGAAATATTTTTTCTCTTTTTTCTCTTCTTTTTCTTTCTTTGTTACGTAAACACATACTCAATTTGTGTATATATATATATATATATATATATATATATATATATATATATATATATATATATATATATATACATATATATATACGTATAAGTATATATATATATATATATATATGTATATATATATATATGCATACGTATGTAATTCTTTTTCTTTCCCATACTCTTCATCTCTCTTTCTCTCTCTCACTAAAAGTACATATATATGTGTGTGTTTGTGTTTGTGTGTGTGAGTGCGTGTGTGTGTGTGTGAAAAACATATATGTATGTGATGTATGTATGTCTGTATGTTTATCTCTATTGTTTTTTTTTATATTTATTTATCGATCAACCAATCGATAGACTAGGGTAACATATAAGTGTTGGAACAGTTTTTAAGTGGGTAGTTAGGAGGTTTCACACGTCATTATTTTGAGTCATTATTTCGAGCTCACTCTCTCTCTCTCCCTCTTTCTCTCTCTCTCTCTCATATATATATATATATATATATGTGTGTGTGTGTGTGTATATATTTGTGTGTGTATGTGTTTGACCCTCTGTGTGTATGTGTGTGTGTGTGTGTGTGTGTGTGTGTGTGTGTGTGTGTGTGTGTGTGTGTGTGTGCGTGCCTGTGTTCAATTTTCTTAATATTTCTAAATTTTTAAACATTTTTGTCATTGCTCTGTGATTGTATATTATTTTTAATAGTATTTTAAGAACCTTAATAAGTTGATGTAAACAAATTTTCATGCTTGAAAATACTTGATGCTGTTAGTAGCGTTCATATGTACTTTTACTTTCACTTTCATTTTCATGCTACATTCACAAATCAAAGTATTTCGTTTATATTCATCTCATATTTTGTTCATTTTTATTTTCATGTTTATATTGTACATTTAATTTTTCTTCACTCTTACTACCACAATGTATCGAAGATCCTTCTCTTTATAATTATTATATTTTTCATTATTATTATTATTATTATTATTATTATTATTATTATTATTATTATTATTATTATTATTATTATTATTACTATTGTAGAAACAATTCTTGTTAAATATTCATATCAGCTAATAAGTTTAAGAAAAAAAACCTGTGATCAAATATGAAAATTTCTTTAGCAATAATGTCATTATCAACAATAAATCCAACAGTAACATCAACACAATAATTAGAAAAAACACAATAACATAAACAACACAACATAATGACAACCAGAACAACACAATAACAATAACACAATAACAACCACAACAGCACAATAACAACTCCAATGATAATAATATAACAAAGTTTACATCGTTATTATCACTATTAGATACTAACGTGCTGACTATCCTTGTTACATATATCACTAGTTCTAGTACTAGTATGGTACTTGTAAAATTTTTATTTATTTTCAACAGTATTTTTAGTATATTAGTTAATTACCAATATGTCTCCAAAAGGATGACAGACTTTCGGGTTTTTTAAACGCAACTAGAAACCTCTTCTTCTACTCAGTGTGATAATTGCTGTGAAATTTGACTATTTTCAATATATTATAAATCTCAAAATTGAGCCTCTTAATTTGTAATATCATTTTGAAATAATGTAATCCAAATTAAAATTTTGTTTTTTTTTACAAAGATAGACGACTTTTCCGTTTATTTTTTTAAATTATTTTTAAAAGATTTTTTAGTTTCGATAACATTTTATAACAATTTTTAAATTACTAATTTACTAATTTTCAGTTACTAATTTATATCATAGATGACAGGTAATCAACAATCTTTACCGAAATCTGAATTTTAAAAAGTTTAACTAATGAAGAAATGTACAATTATAGTATTGAACAATAAATTAATTCGACTTCGCTTGATATCCATTTCTTTATTTGTGTTTGTTTATGATTTATTTCATAAATTAACTTATAAAATATTAGATTCTGAATTGTTAATTTCAAGAATATGCATAACATGTATAGTTATATATATGCATGTATATTTATTGTATAAATTGTTTCTTTATGATATAATATATGAGTTCCACACATGTGTTGTGTGTATGTTTCCAACTCTTATATTATGCCATGTTTTTGTGTCAGCGTATGTTTGTATTTCATCAACGTTAGTTCAGATGCAATAACTAGTGAACAAAAAGACCTAAACTATAATACTATTATACGAATCAGAATGGTACTAATCAATTCTCAATTCCGCTCCTCACAAAATCTGATGTTTACAGATTTTGTTAGATTTTACGAAATTTCTTAGAACGAGAACTTTCCAGACCGCAGTTGTACATTTTTTGGTCGTTTTTGTTTTCTCTAAAAAATTTTTTTAATCTTTAGGGCAAAATATGTATGGGAATTTCCTAGAATTGCTTAAAAAAAGAGAACAGTTACATATTTACAGAGAAAATAAAACAAAAAATAATTTATCATATTTTATTCATAATAACGTCTACAGATATTCGTTAATTTATTTATTTATTTGGATTAAGTTCATGATGATTGTACACATGCAATATATTTTAAGAATATGGCGCTTTTATGTTTTTGTATTATTTATTTGTGAATATTTAATAATGTCTTACAAAGGCATAAAAATAGTCAGTATCCGTAGTAACCATCCTATACTCATTAAACATTTTATTTTGGAGAAAATTATTGGCAGAAGGCCAGTCAATAATAATACTCCGTGTAGGATTTAATTACAAAATTTACAATAATAATAATAATAATAATAATAATAATAATAATAATGGGAACATCAACAATCCCCGTTGTAGTTGGAGCCCTCGGATTGGTTGGAAAAGATTCCAGTAGACTTATTGAAGGGATCCCTGGAAGGCAATGCCTTAAATAAATACAAAAATTGTTCTCTCAAGTACAGCCCACACCTTACGAAGTACTTTGTCTATGTAAATTTTTTTTTTCAGTGGAAAACGTATGATGCCATTTCTAACCTTAGTACACATCAGAATTCAAAGAAAAAAAATACCCATTAAGAGTGTGTGACTTCATTGACCAGCTGCGTATACCGTACTAACTTAGAGTCATCCAAAAAATTGCTCTTTTGGCACTGCAAATATTTTGATGAAAGCGTTGTCTGTCTGAGATCCATGTGACTTAATGTATGAGAGGTATTCAAAAACTTGTGTGACAAAGCATAATAAAGACAGGCCACAGCAGATATCTAATTTAGTACCAAAGACCCTTCGCAGTTTCCTCACTTAAACAACATCAACTGAACAGATCACCAAGGAACTGATTCACTATGCCTCTATTTTCAGGAGTGGGAGAGCCGCATAGAATGGTGTCGGGAGTATTTTTAAGCTTTAGTGTCAAGAATTTTTTTAAGGATGAGGCAGCCAAGACAACTTGGGAGTCACAACTAGTTACTTTGGAACACTCTCAATACAAGAGTATATCTAAATCGACTCAAATTAAGTTTATGCGCGGTTTATATCAAAACCTGACATCCACATTTGACAGTGACGCATGTGGCTGACATACCCGTATCAGACTAGATGCCATAATGAATTTTTCTTTAATCATTTTACTCCAAGCAAGGCAGTAAAGCCACTAAAATACAAGAAGTTACTGAATGTCAAGAATAAAAGGAAAAGAAAAACATTAAGGTGCGAGAACAATAAAAGAATAGTAACTAAAAAGACAAGAAGTAACGATTGACATTGCATTTACATTTTTGGAGATGAAAGTTGCCTGGGAAGCAAGAAACGAGAATAGAGTTCCATAAGTGAGAAGTGAGATAGAAGAATATGTTAACATAGAACTTACGGTCACATTTAGCCATTTCAACTGTAAAATGATGAGACTTTACTGCCAATCTAGTACTGCGCTCAAATTCATAAAGTCTAAGTGCCATAGACAATAGTTCTTCAGAACAATTATCAAAAAATATATTGGGCGTCGTATATTTGTACCCCAACGTCACTTTGATGGCGTTCCACTGTCTCCATCAATAATAATAATAATAATAATAATTGTTCTCACGAGTACAACCCCCGACCTCACGAAGGGCTTTACTTATGTAATACATATATATATATATATATATATATATATATATATATATATATATATATATATATGTATCGAGTAAGAGTTACCAAAATAGCTACAAATAACTGCATTCGGACCCACAATTATTCATGCACAATAGCCTCAGGGATAATTTATATATATATCTATATCTTGATCAATGAAAAATATTATGATCCCATTTCTGACCGTAGGTCTCTGGACGGGACCGGGAAAGAAATGACTACACACCTAAAAACAAAGGAAATAATATTAATAATAATAATAATTGTTCTCACGAGTACTGCCCATACTGCACGAAGGGCTTTATCTATGTAATACACACACACACACACACACACACACACACACACACACACACACACACACACACACACACATATATATATATATATATATATATAAATATGCATATATATATATATATATATATATATATATATATAAATATGCATATATATATATATATATATATATATATATATATATATATATATATATATATATATATTGCTCCGTGAAAAATATCATGATGCCATTTCTGACCGTAGGTCTCTGGTCGGGACCCGGAAAGAAATTACTAAAACCAGAAAACAAAGGAATAATAATAATAATAATAATAATAATAATAATAATAATAATAATCCGAGCGGTTAGTGTATTAAACTACCAATCACCATGCTGTGCTGATTTCTGTGTCCACACTTTAATAGTTAAAAATACTTTGTTCCCAATAATGGCATTGCTTCACCCTTAAATATAACAAATGTAATATATATCTAATGCATAAACATGCATTTTAAATTACAGGTTTGGTTCCAAAATAGACGGGCCAAATTTAGAAAGATGGAACGCGCAAAGCAGCAGCAACAACAACAGCAACAACAGAGCCAACAACAGCAACAACAACAGCAACAACAGAACCAACAACAATCCCAGCAAAGTCAGCAGCAGCAACAACAGCAACAACAACAGCAGCAGCAAAACAACAACAACAATGGGGTGAAAAGGGACATGAGTTCCCCAAACAACACCCCAAACCATAACAACAACAACAAAGAAAAGGCCAAAGGTCATGACGACGGCTCTGGTATGTATGTGTGAGTGTTACATATACATATATTCTATTGCTAATATCAACAAAACGCACGCATATCCGTACATGCATATCGAGTACACAAATGTTAACTTATATATATACTGAGACAAACATGTCATATATCATTAACTGCGTATGTGGCGATATATCTGTTATTAAATATGCTTATATACACATATTTTCAAAGATACATGCGGATATCATTACGAAATTTATAGATAGATATATAGACTGAAGAAATAGAATAATGCATACTACGTACATACATACATTCCTGATGGTGTTTATTCGATCATAAGTAATGGCATCGCCCAAATATAGACAGCGGGATTGTGGCCTTTCAGTCTTGCTAGGATTTTACTTCCTCTGAGCAGATGTGGTAACGTCGGGTGCTTTTTGCAAGAGTTATATTAATATTTTGGTATTTTTGAAACCTGTTTTACTTAAAATGACGCGACCACATTTATTGTAAGTTATATTAAATTCTGTGCCAATATTTTCAGGGAAATTAGCATAAAAACACTTACAAACAATTCTCTTGATTTTTTCATGCACAACACGATTCCATTCAAAGTCTCTCTTGTCATTCCATACTGTTTTCCCACCAGCATGAATGATCTAGAGCAGAGTTATCCCCAGGCATTTTGCATGATGTTGGGCTTCTTCGGCGTGTCCTTCATGCAATCTTTATACTTCAATTTCGGGTTGTGCGAAGCTTTTTCACCTTCTGCCAATTCAGCGTTCAGAAAGTGCTTAGGGATCCTACCGTCCCTCAACCACTTGAGACTCTCTGTCGTGAGACTGATTCCGTTCGGAAATATTAACATCAATCACGGGCATTTGCCACTAGTTAGATAAGAGTTTGCAAATCAAAATATACTCACTCTCACACATTTACGCACGTGCACACACACACACACACACACACACACATATATATATATATCATAAATACTGAGCTTTCTTATCATATATATATATATATATATATATATATATATTTAAAAGTGGTAACTGAGTTCAAGAATGAATTACGACAGTCTGTATTATGTTTGAACGCACTCCTATATATATGCATATATATATATATATATATATATATATATATATATATATATATATATGTTTAAACATGTTGTGTTGAATGTTAAAGACAACATCGTCCTGCATATTTTCTTTTGAATTTTCTCATATTTTCTAATGAGACTTTTTATTTGAAAATGATATCGAAATAAATATTGTCCGTACGATAACCTAGTACTTTCGAACATCATTGTTCATCTTCAGGGTCAAAATTTTTTAAAAACATTTGCCAATTGATTAAAAAAAATTTTGACCCTGAAGATGAACAATGATGTTCGAAAGTACTAGGTTATCGTACGGACAATATTTATTTCGATATCATTTTCAAATAAAAAGTCTCATTAGAAAATATGAGAAAATATGCAGGACGATGTTGTCTTTAACATTCAACACAACATGTTTAAAAGAAAAGTTGCTGCCAAATTACACACACACACACACACACACACACACACACACACACACACACACATATATATATATATATATATATATATATATCTAAAAGTGAACATTGAAGTCAATACTCATATATATATAAAAGTGAACATGAAGTCAACACTCAGAGTTTTCATGCTAGGCGCAATCGTCAGGCTTGACGATTGCGCGTAGCATGGAGCAGGCTGTCGCTTATGAGTGTTGAAGCTGTGAACTTCAATGTTCACTTTTAAATTTATATTTACATACGCTCTATCTGCGATATTGATCACTTTATCCCATAAATATAGTACACCTTAAAAATATATTTCTTTATATATATATATATATATATATATATATAAATATATATATATATATATATATATATACATTATGAAATGAACAAATTCCGACAATTATATTTAAGACATTTTTATGCTTATACATTCTTTTTATAGATACAAATATTTAAGCAAATGCTCTGTTTATAATAAACAGTATTCAAATTTACTGGCATGAATGTTGAGTTTTTATATGAAAATTATAAAATTATATAAAAATGAATTTTTCTCTGAAAATTTCTCGGACATTAAAGCCGGTAAATGATGTTTAATACTGTTTATTATAAATAGGGCATCTACTTAAATATTTGTATATATAAAAAGAATGTATAAACATAAGAATGTCCTAATATATATATATATATATATATATATATATATATATATATATATATATATATATATATATATATGTATATATATTGACCACTATTTCTGTGTGTATGTGTGTGTGTGAATATATATATATATATATATATATATATATATATATATATATATATATATATATTCACACACACACATACAGACAGAAATAGTGGTCAATATATATACATATATATATATATATATATATATATATATATATTGACCAATAATATAATCAATATCTCTATCTATATATATTTATATATATATATATATATATATATATATATATATATATATATATATATATATATATATATATACATATATATATATATATATATATATATATATATAAGTGAACATAGAAGTCAAAACTTAGAGGTGACAGTCTGTTTCATGCTAGATGCAATCGTCAGGCCACGAGTGCTGTTATTTTTCTCGGCTCTTTATATATACGGGCCAGTGGTGCCCAAACATTTGAATTTTTGGATAAATCATTTTTCTATATTTGCATAAGAATATTAATCTACAACCCAGTGTGTCTGAAGATTTTAATTGATTTTTCTAATAATTTTTATCGTTCAAAATATATATATATATATATATACCTGTGTGTGCGTGCGAGTTTTTGCGCATGTGTTTTTGTGTTTGGGGGGTGTATATGACTCAGCTATTATTTGAGTAATAAGGTTCTGATAAAAACGATACTTACATAAGACGAGGACGACAGTATCGCATCTCACTGAGGACTTTTGAATTATCTTAATATCAAAGAAAAAAACTTATTTTTGTGACAATGGACTTTTATTCTCTTACATACGAAGAACTTATGACCCAGCGGATTTACATACTTCAAAAGATATAAGACAAATTAGACAAAGCAGCTTTTCTTATCGAAGAGGCAAAATAGGTGTTATCTTATTATTAATGGGGAAACTAAATAAAAAAATGTTTGATGAGATTTCAAGTATTTCAAATGAGCTGTCAGTAAACATTTTCATATATACATACAGATATATATATATATATATATATATATATATATATATATATATATATATATATATATATATAGGTATGATAAAATATATACATATACGCACATATACTTGTCCATATATATATTTTTTTATTTCTCAGGTCTTATAAATGTAGTGCTCAATGTTATATAACCGAGCTATTAATTATATGTTAGTGAATATATAGAATATCCAACTTCGACAGCACGACTGGGAGTTTCATGAAACCTGTAATCTTCAGGTGCTGAATACATTCTATATATATATATATATATATATATATATATATATATATAGATATATAGATATATAGATATATATATATATACCTGACGATTGTGCCTAACATGAAGCAGCCTGTCACCTCTGAGTGTTGACTTCAATGTTCACTTTTATATTTATATTTATATTTATATATATTTCTGATATTGAGCAATTTATCCCATAAATATAGCACACTTTAAAAATACATTTCTTCATATATATATATATATATATATATATATATATATATATATATATATATGTTATAAATTAACTGATTTAAAATATGTTTTTTTTCGCTACACAGTAATAACCATGTTTCAAAAATGGAAGCTAAAAGCTTCAAATTTAATTTTGTAATTAAATTAAAAGAATTAGTTCTATTTCATCCTCAACCTAATTTTGGAGTAACTTATTTTTTAAATTTACTGAGATTTAAAGGCACAGAAAAATTCATAATTCACTGTTTTGAAGTATACAGAGAAATCCACTCATCCAGACAAGGGGTGGTAGCGTGTTCATTTTCATTAACTTTTGTTGTATCAGTTATTAGTTACGTTCGAAAAAGGGGTTATGTTTAGGGATGGGTTGGGATGTATTTTTCAACGAATTCTGACATCCGGTAAATGTATGTCGTCTGGGTTTTTTTTAAATTTTATTGTTAACGGTAAAAAATCCTTACGGCATTTTTTCTATTTATATACTTAAAGATTTTTTGGGGATGTTTAGGTTAGCATACATTTTATTTAACTACAATTTTAAAATATTTTCACTTTTAATTTTTAATAGACTATATTTCTTTTTAAAACAAGTAAATGTATTAGAATTACTTACAGGATGTAAAATTATTTTTTCATATAAAGTATAAGTATGTACATTACCAGGTCACATTTTTTTTTAATTTTATATTTAAATATTTTTAAAGTAAAATTTATGACAATGACGGCAAAAATAACTTATTTATTTCATATTATTCATATTAATGCTCTGTAAATTTACATTGAGCACTATTTTGTAAAAATAAAAATATCTATAAGAACACCGGATTATATATCATACTGTTCTTTCTTTTTATTTACATATATATATATATATATATATATATATATATATATACCGTTCTTTCTTTTTATTTACACACACACACACACACACACATATATATATATATATATATATATATATATACTACTAATAATAATAATAATAAATTTGTATTTGTAAATTTCGCCTATCATAAAAGGATAGATCGTTAGTTGGTATACTGAATTATGGAAGACGCTAAGCTAAGTAAATATCTACGATGTCCCACCACCACCACCATAGTAACATTTTTAGTAAGACGATTGTTATTGTATGGGGAGTAATTGATTCTTACTGTATATCCTATTATTCGTTCCATATTATCATGCCTTGTAAATATTAACAAAAAAATAACAATAATTATTGGAGCAAATCTTATAAGGCAATGATTATTAATGGTTTTCTAGTTCCTTTTAAAATCTACTTCAACGCTATATTTCTAACGTCTCCACCTAAATGTCATTTAATATTTATTTATTTCTCCGCAATAGGACATTTAATAGTTTCGCCTATCGTCTAGTTCACTCTCCTCCCTAGTTTTCTGAACGGTAGTAGAGGTTCATCCCTTCTTTGCTATTTCTGTTTCTTCTAAAGTCTTTTCCTTCTCTTTCAATCCCTGTAGTTCTTAGTTGCATTATCGCCTTGCTTGGGGTGAATTTATAAAACAGCAGATTTTCCGGGTAGGCCTCTACTACTTGGTTGGGAAAATATTTACTTAATGCACTTGTTATGAATTTACAATCAGTAAACCTACCAAATCAGATAATAAGTTCACTCATTTATTCTTTGAACCACGTACTAATTAAACCTAGAAAATACCTAGCAACATTTCATCTCCAATAACAATTCTAAATATCTATAAATGGGCCATATCTATTTGCGTACCTGTTTTTTTTTCTTTTTTCTTAAATGCCTATTTGACCTATTTGAT
>OZ038520.1:6286151-6296151 GCA_964036315.1 Acanthosepion esculentum
TTTAATAATTAATACCAGATTTGTTATATATTAATGGACTACACGACCTTAAGACCAGCAGATAAATGTGTAAATTTATCTTTAATGCTTGTTATACTTATTTGAGTATATTTTTAAAATATATGTACACAAAACACACACACGTATATACATACATATATATATATATATGTATATATATATATATATATATATATATATATATATATGTATATATATATGTACACAAAACACACACACGTATATATATATGTGTGTGTGTGTGTGTGTGTGTGTGTGTGTGTACACAAAACACACACGCGTATATATATGTGTGTGCTTGCGTGCGTGTGTGTGTCAAATCGCTTACTTGTAAATGTATGTACTTATAGAAATATATACTTGCATGAATACAAATGTATATACTTTAACTACGTATACTATATTTATAATACGTCCAAAAGTTGAAAACATTTTGTACAGTTGTGTGTGAACTCGTATATGCGTGCGTCCAGAACTATATTGCATAAATATTTCATAACGCAATAAATCATCACAAGATTAAGATACGAAAAAGACAGAAAAAATTAATGTAAAAAATGATTTAAAATAATAGTTAAAATCAAAGGTTTGGTTTAGTTGGTTTGTATAATGGCATATAAACATCATTATGAGTCATTTGATGCCGAATTTTTCTTTTCTTAGGAGCTTTAGTAATTTTCTTTGTTTTAACTATTAAAAAATATTGTTGGAAGTTTTTTTTACTATTAAGACCTATTGCTGAATTTTTTTTCGGCTATTAAAATCTATTGCTGGAAATATTTTTACTATTAAGACCTATTGCTGGAAATTTTTCTTTTTTTTTTGGCTATTAAAATCTATTGCTGGAAATATTTTTACTATTAAGACCTATTGCTGGAAATTTTTCTTTTTTTTGGGCTATTAAAATCTATTGCTGGAAATATTTTTACTATTAAGACCTATTGCTGGAAATTTTTCTTTTTTTTTTGGCTATTAAAATCTATTGCTGGAAATATTTTTACTATTAAGACCTATTGCTGGAAATTTTTCTTTTTTTTTTGGCTATTAAAATCTATTGCTGGAAATATTTTTACTATTAAGACCTATTGCTGGAAATTTTTCTTTTTTTTTTTGCTATTAAAATCTATTGCTGGAAATATTTTTACTATTAAGACCTATTGCTGGAAATTCTTCTTTTTTTTGGCTATTAAAATCTATTGCTGGAAATATTTTTACTATTAAGACCTATTGCTGGAAATTCTTCTTTTATTTTTATTTTTTTTTGCTATTAAAATCTATTGTTGGAATTTTTTTACTATTAAGACCTATTGCTGGAAATCCTTTTTTTTTTAGTTATTACAATCTGTTGTTGGAATTTATTTTACTATTAAAACCTATCGCTGGAATGTTTTTTTACTATTAAAACTTATTGCTCAAAATACTTATTTTTTAAATATTAAAATCTATTGCTGGAATTTCTTATTTTTTAATATTAAAATCCACTGCTAAAAATATTTTTTGTACTATTAAAATCTATTGCTGTAAATTCTTTTTTTTACTATTAAAATCTGTTGCTGATATTTTCACTATAAAAATGTATTTTTATACTTTCCTGGTATTTTGATCCCAATTTGTGCTACCACCCCAGGAAAAAAAAAAGGAAAAACGTATTCATAACTTCATTATTTGTTTTATATTGCTCATAAGATTTGTTTGATTCAAATGAAAGTAAATTCAACTATTTCTATATATCTATCATCACCTTATTCATCTCTCTCTCTCTCTCTTAGTTTCTTTCTCTCTCACTTTTTTCCACCTCACACCCACATATACATTATTATCTACTTTTAATTTTTAGTAATTTTTTGAAAACTAACACAATATTTCACGAAAATATTTGCAATATTATTGTAAAAGTAAAATAAATTATAGTAGACTTTATATTTTCTCACGATTTGGCAAAGTTTTATAAGTTTTTTTTCTAGCTTTCATATTAGCAGGGTGACTAAAACTTCGAGGTACATGATGCTGAAATTAAAATTATAATTAGAGAACTTACCTAAGGTCTAGTCGCTCTCTCACACACGCGACGTTGCCTCGCTCTGTCTTTTTTACAAATACTTTCACGGTAATTGCTCCGAGGAGCTGCTTTCGCTGGTTCCTAGGCCTCATGAATTTAAACGTCCTACGAGACTGGCATCCCGTTCCCACCCCTTCACCGTTGAAACTGTTAGAAGTAGACGTATCTTCTACTCCAATAGCTTCATGTCTCGCACATCTCGCCTGTGGAACTCCCTTCCTTATTCCTGTTTCCCTGACAAATACAATCTCCAACTATTTAAGTGTAACGTCAATCGACATCTCCAGTTGCCTTGATCTATCCACTTCCCTTCTCCACATCCTTTCACTTTTCATTCCTATCTGCTCTCGCTCCAAATCTTCTGTAACCCCCTTGCCTTGATCGATCCACTATCTTTCTCTACATCCTCTCCTATCTGCTCTTCCTCCAAACCTTCTATAACCCCTTGCGTGCTAGTGGCCTCCAGCCTTGCTTGGGGTGATAAGCTTAAAAAAAAAATTTAAAAAAAATAAAAATAAAAATGCTATTTGTTTGAGCAGAACATTGAAAACACTCTCAACATGAGACTTATAAAAATTAATGTCAGATATATACTTCATGTTTTGAAAGTAGTTTTTAGTCATTCATCTATCAATTTTATCCGCTATTTTATTTCTTCATATGAAACGGACTATGGAGCATCCAGAAAATATTTTCAAAGTTCATCTTTGGTAGTAAATTATCGTATACTAAAGAATACTTCTCTTTTCAAAAGGTTATTAATTCCAACGAAGAAACTGAACACTTCAAATAAGTGCATTTAAAACCCATTTTATTGAGATATTTATTAATTTTCTCCGCGAAAAGTGATGGGGTATCGTTTGCATATAAATCATTTTCTTTCTGAAATCCTTTGTCTTCTCGCATTATGTTTTCAATTATATCTTCAAAAATCAGTGTATGTGTGAGCTGTCTCTTTACGCCATCTGGAATTCATCATGAACCCACTATTTTACTACCTATAATCCCAAACAAAACGCATCACACAAATCTCTGCTTTCTTGCAATCTCTAAATTAGAGGTTGGTTTCCGTCGGTAGCCAGCTTTAATTCATCGAGGGTAGAACAGCATTAGGGAGAAGAACATTGGTTTTCATGAACTGTTTCCTTGTTCATCCGTTTATTTTTCAAGGGGGGTAATTCAGATCTTGAACAAACTTCTTTACAACTTGGTGATACATGCGGAACATTTTTGCAATTTATATTGTTGCTTTAGCTTTTACAAGCTCCGGATTTACTACGGATATCTTTTATTCGTCAAAATCCTTATTGCAGCCCATTTTAAATGTCTCATACACAACGTGCCCATTAATTTGAAACTTCGAATTTCAAGACAGGATATACGGATGATTTCAATTTGTTGACACCGACGCAGAAGAAATCAATTTTCATCCTAATTGCGCAAACAGATGTGGCCCTCATTCAAAAAATAAAAATTTTGATTTAAATATTTATTTCATATAAAACTGTTAATTGGCTACCCATAATTTGGGACACTGCATATATATATATATATATATATATATATATATATATATATATATATATATATATATATATATATATACACGCACACACAAACGCATACACACACACACACACAAAAAATGGCTACACAATAGCAATCGTGTTTCAACACGACAAATACGTTTCCTCGGGTGATGGTAAGTTACTGGCGTGTGGACGATTAATCTAATTTCAAAATCAAAATACATCCTCCTTTTTAAAAACAAAAACAGAATTCAAGGGCTTGTGGATTGGATTAACCAATCCAACGTGACCAGCGCTAAATTCAAGCTGACCGAAAATAATTTTATAGGTCATGACATGAAGTTGTCTGCATACAAATTCTAGACAATTACATTTACATATATATATATATATATATATATATATATATATATATATATATATATATATATATATATATATATACACAGATAGATAGAAAGAAAGATAGATAGATAATTAAGACTTAAAATGAACTAAAATCAATATATAAACCGATGCCTCAATGACAAAGTGGACAAATCCTAAATATAATACAATACTATCAAAATCCGTTATTAAGCATTTCATATAATAACAATCATGAGATGGCTATAATCATTTAATAAAAGATTATATTCGTCTGATGATTATTACTGCATGAAACTCTGAGTAGCGGATTTTGATATTATTAATAGTGTACACACACACACACACACACACACACACACATAGATACATATATATATATATATATATATATATATATATATATATATATATATATATATATATATATATATATATGCATGTTTCATTATAAACGACAGACAAGGTACTACGGTTAAGCTTTTTATTTAATTTTTCTTGTGTGCGAACAAGAGCTTTCTTTTTCGGACAAAGAGTGTGTAAAAACTGTCCAAATGTTTTATCAAACCGGACTCATAAATAATTACATTGGTTACACAACTACATGCTTATCCAGACGTCTTACGTTACACCTATATGATCACTGCTCCATTAGAACCCATTTAAACACACACACAAACTTACCAGACTCCATTAGAAACATACTAGTAGAAAACACAAATATATTAACTGCATCCACCTGTAAAAAAAGATTAAAAATAATGGAAGCTGTAATAATAAAAAAGAAAAAAAAAACAACTCTTAACAATATTAACTACGAACAAAGACACAATATGCTAACCGTATTAAAACATCCCTACTACACACTAAGGCATACACATAATGCACACACTTAATTAAGCTGAAAAATCAAATCATCCTTGATAATGGCTAAAGGTATAGCCGAAAGCTCTCGGAAATATAAAACATTTGGACAGTTCTTACACACACTTTGTCCCGTAAAGAAAGCTCTTGTTCGAACACAAGAAAAATTAAATAATAAGCTTAACCGTAGTACCTTGTCTGTCGTTTTTAATGAAACATGCATAAACGAAGGATTGCTGCCTAAATATACAACTATATATATATATATACATATATATATATATATATATATATATATATATATATATATATATATATATATATATATATATATATAGTTTTAGTCAATAATTATCGTTCCACACATTACTGATTATATTATTAGTAGTATGTTTATATTTACTCATATGACTGTTGTATGCTTTTTTTATCTAATTATTACTATTATTATTATTTTGCATAATTTATGCCGGCATGTACATTTAAAATGATGACTGGTTATATACATAAGAACCTGGCGAACCCGAAGTTTTTCGTGATTGGAGTATAAAATGACAGAGTAGTCGCAGTGTGTCGTGTGCATTATAAGAAGAGTTGCAGCTGTCAGATGGTACATACTGGCATATCCGATCAGTATCGGCTGGGTCCCCGAGGAGAGGGGGGTATAATGTTGAAAGGACCGAAGCCCCCACCCTAATAATTCTCTGTTAAAAACGTCACTGATTTCATGAAATGTGTGCATGTCGTTACTTATATGAGATATTTAATGTGAGATATACTATATAAAGTTTTATATGCTCGCTGACAAGTGGCTGTGAATAAATACATATGTATTACCTACATTATTGTTATTATGACAATGTTTGAAATGGCAGCAAAATTCGAAATCTTTCTCTATATATATATATAGATAGATATACATACATATATCGAACCTGTACCCTATACGGAACCGTCATAAAATCTGACGTGCTTTTACCGATTGAGCCACAGAGGAGCGTTTCGGTTAGCAAGATCGATTTTACTGGATAATTGTAAGTTTAAAAACAGTAAAATCGACCTTGCTAACCAAAACGCTTCTCTGTGGCTCAATCGGTAAAGCATGTTAAGCTATATGATGGTTCCGTATAGGATACAGGTTCGATACCTGTCGGAGGACGCATATTTTCTATGAAAATTTCTTGGACATTCAAGCCGGTAAATATCATTAATACTGTTTATTATAAACAGAGCATTTACTTAAACACTTGCTTCTATAAAAATAAGTATATATATATATATATATATATATATATATATATATATATATATATATATATATATATATATATATATATATATATATATATATATATATATAATACAATGACTGACTGATTGGTTAGAGCATTAAAGTTCCGATCATGAGACCCGGGTTTGAATCTGTTACACTTCTTGATGGGGAGACGATCCATATGGAACAGGATTGGATGGAGTTTAAAAGCCTTACCACGATGTGACCCAGGTCTTTGTGAGTGAACTTGGGTAGATTAAATGTTGGGTGATTGTGTTAGTATAAATTGGCAAGTCATCGTGACTAAACGTACCAGCTTTGTTCAAACAGTGATCAGGAAAGATTATGCACTCTCCCCCAAAAACTGTAACTAAGATCTGCTCAACATACTTGTAGTATGAAGCATAGGTTGGCTCCTTTCGATTCACAGTAATGAAATATATTGTTATATCCTGGTGTTATACAGGGTGATTGAAAAGTAAATTCCAATTTTATGTATTATGGACTCTCCCATCTAACTATAATTTTTACAAGACGGGAGAGTCCATCATACATGAAATAGGTACTTTTCAATAACCCTATATTATTCAATAGCCCCAAAATGAACACGCTATTTTCTATAACTATATCATATTTCATTATTAAATAGATGAGATCAGGTTAGTAATACATTTTTATTTCTTTTTCAGATCTCATGTTCAGAACTTTAATGTTCTAACCAGTCTGTCATTTGTTTTATATATATATATATATATATATATATATATATATATATATATATATATATATATATATATATATATATATATATATATTTCTTTTGTGTCATTTTCTCTCTCTTTGGGTATATTTATTTTTAATGTTTTAAATATTAGAATTCTTGACAATAGAAATAATTGCATCGGCAAAAATACTAAATTACTAATGTGGAAATATAAATATATATCTAAAATGACTTAATTTACATAGACTGTTTTTTAACTTATGTTTTTTTTCTGATGTGTTTCTTTTTTGTTTTATTTGTTTTTTCTTAACAGTATGAATTACAACTATCGAGTACGTAGGACGGTAGACATAATACTCAATACTCAAACATCGGTATTCACAAATTATATATATATATATATATTCAAACATATGTTTTAAAATATAACAGACAACGAATGTCTATTATGTTTGATCATGAGCCGTTTTAAACTGCGTATGGCTACTTTGGTTTCTATTGTTAATATTTAGGTCTCTCACGTCGTATGACGTCATAGGCCCGCATCATGAATTTACGACCTTCGTCTGCTATTCCGCGACCGTTATCGTCGCATAGCAATATTCTATGTCAACATTAAAGAATATCCTTGTGAATATCTTTGTTTAAATGGCCATATAACCACTCTGATGATGGCTCATGTTTAGCCGAAAGCTTAGATGAAGGAAAAAAATAATGAAAAAAATATTCAAATTTTGGACAATTTTTGTCTTTATTTTCACCCGGAATTAAAACAACGTTACGAAGTTTAGAACGGCTTATGATCAAACATAATAGACATTCGTTGTGTTATATTTAACAATATATGTTTGAATAATCATCTGCTGCCCCAATACACACTATATATATATATATATATATATATATATATATATATATATATATATATAATTTCCTGGATACCCATGTTTGAGTCGACGTCTTTTTTTGCAGAATAAAAGATAAAAACTAAACAAAAAAAACGCTGTCTATAAAACATGACTATTCACGCTTGAAATATTACTGTATATATATATATATATATATATATATATATATATATATATATATATAATTATCAGAATTATATGAAGATTTACATAGTTATGTATGCACGATTAGAAATAGCTTTCCCCTTAAGAATCTATCGAATAAATACATTAAAAAAATAAAGTTTTCCTCTTTATTATTTTTACTTGCTATTTCTAGTTTATTTCGGTATATCTTCAAAATATGCATGCAATTATATAACAAAATATGGCAATTTTTCGCAAATATTTTAAGAAAGTACAAAAAGAAAATCGTATTCCACTACCATTAGAAATAGATTAAAATCAATAATTGTTTTCCTGATTTATTTTTAAATTTAATGAATAACATTTTAATTTTGTTTCTTTCTTATTTAAAATAGTTTTCTAAGCTCACATTTAGAAATGATTTAATTTCAATCTCTACTCAATATGATAGTTGGTGCCTCTGAATTTCCTCTCCTTAAAATTAATACTGAATCTTCAGTTTAGACTATTCTTTGCAAAATACTTTTTGGGACTATTTAATGTTAATATGGTCATTACTTTGTTTTATATTCTTGTAATATTCTTGTAATTTTAACCCTTTTTCTGGTTAATTAATGATTTCATTATTATGTCTGTTTTTATCACAGATTTATTAATTTTGTCAATAATTTAAAACTAAAAATTTATAAAATTTCTATTATTTTCTTATATGTCACTGTTTCCGTTTTCAAAACATTGGTATCTACAGCGAATACAATAACATCTCAATATAACATTAATTAAAATTAATACATAATGAAAGGAATAAATATGAATAATGATTAAGTGCTGATTAAAAACAATATAAAAAGATATCATTTCAATGTAAATTGATTTTTAAGATATTTAATACAATTTTCATTCATCCTTATCTTTTACAAGGTACAATATGTAACTGAATTGGCTGGGGTATTATGTATCATTTAAGCTGTAACTCGAGAACACACGTATATGCTTAAAAGATTAGTTTTAATATTTAACCTTTTATGCATAGAATCTCTTCTACTCAAACAGCTTCTTCTCTCGCACTTCCCATCTGTGGATCTCCCTTCCCCTTACTTGCTCTCCCGATTACTATAATCATCAAATATTCAAGTGTAATGTTACCATTTAGCCACAAGAAGCCATTAAAACAAAGTAAGTCTCACTTATGACTTTTTATCGTCAGGACTTCTCGAAGTCTATATATACAGTGTAACCCGGATATAAGAGAGTTGTCGGGACCGAATAAGAAGTATCTTATATCCAGGTTTGGTCTATTTTGTTTTATTAACACAGGCTCTAATTTGGGACCAGAGAAAATCTCTCTTATATCCGAGTTTCTCTTATATCTGGGTCTGTTATATCCGGGTTACACTGTACTAATTTTATTTTCGTATCTGAAACGTAAACAAAGTAATTTTTAAGCAATTAATGGATTTTTAAATCGATGTTATTTCTACTCAGACCCGTAAATACACACAGTATAACGGTTATCATAATATTAATAATAGAACTAAAAAAAAATACATCAAAATTACGGGTATCCGTGTAAATGACGACTGCATTTAGCATGAACTAAACTGTCGCCTCTGAGTGATGACTCCAATGTCCACACACACACACACACGCACACACGCATATATATATATATATATATATATATATATATATATATATATATATATATATATATATATAATAAAAAATGCTCAAACACTAATATTCCATGGTTATAATTTATTACATTGCAATCGTAATCCCGATTCAATTCATCAAAAAGAAATTGGAAAATATTTTCCGATTTCTTTCTGAATTTGTAGGTCTGATGAATTGGATCGTGATTACGATTCCAATGTAATAAATTATAACCATGGAATATTAGTGTTTGAGCCTTTTTTATTATATATATATATATATATATATATATATATATATATATATATATATATATATATATATATATCATTATTTAAAAAAAATATGATTCCTTCGCTACATAAGAGTTCTCATGTTTCAAAAAAAGAGCCAAAAACCTTAATATATTATTAAAATTAAATTGGATTAAAGAATCAAGCCCTGTTTCATCCTCAAGCGAAAATTTAGGAATAA
>OZ038520.1:6301151-6321151 GCA_964036315.1 Acanthosepion esculentum
ATTAAGATTCGCCTGTTTTCTTTATCGGCACACTGGAAATGGAGAGAGAGAGAGAGAGAGAGAGAGAGAGAGAGAGAGAGAGAGAGAAACTGAGTCGGACACAGTGACAGACAGACAGACGGACAGACGATGAGATGGATGTATGGATGGACAGAAAGACAGACAGAGCAAGTGTTAGAAGAGAGAGAGACACCATTTCGCAAAGGGAGTTTGCATCAATACGTGGAAAGGAAGAGGTCGAAAGGTAGAAAGAATATGTGCTAATGTATATGCGCGTAGGTGCGTGTGTGAGTCTGTGTGTTCATTGTGTGCTTAAGTACGTGACCGTATATTTGTGTATGCATTCTGGCGTTTGTTTTACTTAACTTCTCCAATATGAAGAGATTGGACAGATTGAATCAAAGAATGTAGTTATTGAGAAAAAAAAAGAATAAATAATAATTTAAAGACTAGGGAAAATATATTTTCCAAATTCCTCCGACAAGCTAATAAAAAACTACCTCTATGGCACATATAAGTTTCTGATAATGACTAAAGACATTATGACTAGAGATATTATGACTCGGGAATTATGACTATAGAATTATGGGTAGAGATACTATGACTAGGGATATTATGACTAGAGACATTATGACTCTAGTCATATTATCTATTGTCATAATATCTCTGGTAATAATTCTCTAGTCATAATGTCTCTAGTCATAATTCTCTAGTCATAATACTTGTAGTCATAATATCTCTAGTCATAATGTCTCTAGTCATAATTCTCTAGTCATAATGTCTGTAGTCGTAGTCTCTAGTCATAATGTCTCTAGTCATAATGTTTCTAGTCATAATTCTCTCGTCATAATATCTCTATTAATAATATCTCTAGTCATAATGTCTCGTCATAATATCTCTAGTCATAATATTTCTAGTCATAATGTCTCTACTCGTAATGACTAGAGACATTATGACTATAGAATTATGACGAGAGAATTATGACTAGAGATATTATGACTAGAGATATTATGACTAGGGACATTATGACCAGAGATATTATGACTAGGAACATTATGACGATAGACATTATTCGAACCTTCACAATTTTGATCGGGTTGTACAACAAATATTCAAAATTGATTTTGTTTTAAATATTAGACAAACAGATCTTGTAGATCGATTTTAATATATGCAGATTGATTACTTGTGATTATTAATTAGTATATACCTTGAGTACATTAGTACGAAAAAAATGAACTCCATAGTTTTTCTTGATATTCTGTTAATTCGCACTGATACCCAAAATTAACGATACCCAAATTAAAACGTCATAAATTTTTACCCACATCACAACACGATAAAAGCTAGAAAGATCATATGTTTCTTTTTGTGTGTGTGTGTGTGTTTTTATTTAACTGCTCTTAGAATTTGCAGAGATATTTACCAGAGAAAGACAAATAAATTAAAATATATACAGTCTTTTCATAGTCTCATTATTTCATATAATAAAAAAAAGAAAAAACTCTCACAATTCAAAAAAGGGAAAAGAAAGTATGAACGCCAACAGAAAAACTAGACTCATTATATCACCAAAAAAAATCCATAATTAAGTAATTTGAGAGAAATATAGCTGATCTCAATGTAAAAATTCTCAAAAACACTTTTAAAAACGTCAGACATTTAATCAATATAAATCAAAGAGTTAATATTACATCAGAAGTAGGAGTCTACCAGACATAATGTAATCAATGCCTCCTCCCAAAATATATCGGCAAACATCTCAAAATTTAAAAAGAACATCAGAGGGACTTAAAATTAAACAACATGCTCAATGCACTTGTTTGTCAGCGGAACCTTCGTATTTTAATCCTTGTAAAAATTGTTTATAACTGTCCATACACTATACCTTCGTACTCGTATATATATATATATATATGTATATATATATATATATATATATATATATATATATACATATATATATATATATATATATATATATATGAATAAAGTATATTTAGGCTTCGAGTATTCATCTAAACAAGTTTAAATAAGGTTTTGAGTATTGCACTCAAAATTGTGGATAAACTGTCCGAACGTCGTATTCTATTATTGTTTTGTTCAATTACTTTCGATAGTTAGTCATTTTCAAGAACCAACTTGGTGCCTGTGCGTTCCTTTTGAGAAAAATATCGACTGGATATATGGACATAAACTGGAAACGTACGATGATCCGTGAGTATATTGCGTACAAAAAAATCACTGGACAACAAATATATTTCACACCGAAGACGGATGCTGAGATTTTATTACCAATTCAAACACTGTTTGCCTACCGTATATTATCAGTAAAATAACAGAACAAATTTGTTAAGACGCACCCATATAAGCCAAGGGGTGAAAATGTATGAACCTCGCATTCCAAAACCGTTACGGAAATATCAAGAGAGCTTAGTGGTATCGTGCGGTACCGGTGGGGTTCCCCTGTTCTGTCAAAATAAAACAACTTGGCCTATTGGTTCTGAAAAGTTGATTGACACACGCACACACGCACACACACACACACACACACACACACAAACACACACACACACACACACACACACAAACACACAAACACACAAACGTACACACACAGGTAGATAGATAGATAGATAGATAGATAGATAGATAGATAGATAGTGGACACTGACCTCAACACCAAGTGGTCAGAGTCTGCTTCATGTTTCAATGCACTCTTCAGCTCATTGCGTTAAATGTTGACTTTTATATTTTATATTTACATGTGCTCTATCTCTAATATTGAGCACTTATTCCCATAAATATATATATATATCTGTGTGTGTGTGTGTGTGTGTGTGTGTGTGTGTGTGTGTGCGCGCGCGTGCGTGCGCAATAAAAATATAGTTTTAAGGGGGGTATGCTATATTTATGGGTTAAAGAGTTCAAGCTCAGGAACAGAACGTATCGAAATATAAAAGTGGACATTGAGGTTAACACCAATCGACGATATTTTGTTTCATGCTTAAATGCAATCGTCAGGCCATGACGATTGCGTTTAATCATAAAACAGACTGTTGCCGCTGGGTGTTCACCTCAATGTCCACTTTTATATTTTTCAGTTACTTGTATTCTGTTCCTTTAGTCCGCTTTGTTGTAAGAAACAAATTTTCGTCTGATATTACATAGTTGTAGCCTTTTCCGCGATGTGACAAAATTTAGGTAAAAAAATTCAATATCTGTATAGAAAGAAAATATCTCAAGCGAGAGGGAGAGAAAGAGGGAGAGAGAGAGAGAGGGAGAGAGAGACAGAGAGAGGGAAAGAGAGAGACACAGAGAGAGGGAGAGATAGGAAGAGAGAGAGACAGAGATAGACAGGGAGAGAGACAGAGAGAGAGACAGGGAGAGAGAGAGGAGAGAGAGAAAGAGAGAGACAGAGAGAGAGGGAGAGATAGGAAGAGAGAGAGACAGAGAGATTGAGACAGACAAGGAGAGACACACAGATACAGGGAGAGAGAGGGAGAGAGAGGAGAGAGAGAGAGAGAGAAGTGTAGATATTACAAACAAGTGAACGATTTATCAAATTCATTATAAGAATTATCCCTAAAGTTTCTCGTTAAACGACGTTAAGAATTTAATTTTTTCGCCTAAAACTTGTGGAGAATCTATGAAAGAATAAATTTGGTAATACACCTGTTTACAGATGAATAACTTCAAATTTTAACATCAAAATCTGATTCACTCAATGTGAAAATGAAGTATTTTCATTACTTTACTTCTTTTCTTTTTCTTTTTTTTTCTTTTTTTTCTTTTGATAGGGGCGCTATCTACATCTGTGTTACTCTTCAATTTAATAATTTCGTTTGTTCCAAATATTCCTATTTTTACATGTGCCAACAAAGCTGGACAGAAGGTATTCGTTTCTGGTTGTTTGCTTGTTTGTCTGTTAGTTTCCTTGACTTTCTGTCTATACAATCACTAAAAGTGCTCTAAAAGTGAATTTCAATGACATTTTGTAAAACCGATTCAATTTTAAGGGGATAAGGAAATGATTCGATTTTGTTAAAATTGCGAAATAGGAGATTTTTTTTCAGCCTTTTAAATGTTATGACAGCGATAAAATCATTTTCGGTGACTTCATTATAATAAAAGCTTAATGCAATAATAGTAATGGCATCGTCAAACTGATTATATTAATTTTCATTATAAACAGTTTTAATAATAATTACTTGCGGTCTTGTGTTAGATCTAAAATACGCTTAGTAAATCACTATAATTACCTGCTAACTATTGCCACATCTAAGCTACGCTTAGTAAATCACCTTAAATCACGGCATATTGTGGAATCTTTAACTTGACTGTTCAGTTTTTAGCGACGATGGTATGCATTCCTTGAGTGCTCTCCAGCAAATTTTCTTCAGCTCACTCAGTTTCTCTATCTACTATTTATAAGTTTATTTGATAGCTGAGATAATTAAGTACTACTTCCCATGTCTGTCATCGGTATTCAAGATTTTGAATGCTGTTTTCAAGGTGAAGAGTTTCTCTACACCTGAAAAATTATCACAATGCAATTTTCCTAAATCCTATTTCGCCCTAATTCGCTGTTGCGACAAACTAAGCTAAGTTTAATAAATATAATTCAAAACATTACTTGATAGTTGAGATAGTTTTCTTGTGTATTTGCCGTTGGTGATTAAATGCAAATAAGTCAGAATTTTGAATGATATTTTAAATCAGACACGTTTTTCACTTCGATCTCAGCAACATAATTTTCAGATTGCATCTCATTTATACCGATTAAAAATTAACGTAAATATAAACTTGATATAAATATGTAAGATACTCAGAAGATATTTGAATTTTTGTCAGTGGTTTCAATTTTAGATTTTCAAGCGGCTTTTCGAGATAACAATCTTTGTATAGTGATTTTCAGGGATAGAAATCAGCTCCTTACTTTTAGAACTGGCACATTGATTTTAAGCTCTCCTTCCCTTGCAATAGTAACACTTTCTTGTACTTATAGGATTGATTTATCTAGTTATTGGTAAAATTAATCAGTGGTCATTTCGTTATTCTGATTTTTATTGAATTTTCCTTTCTGGATATAAGTATAGGTTTGAGTATTTTATATGCACCCATGCGTATAAATCGTTGTGGTCTGATTCTCTCAACCGCTCACACACACTCTACCCATACATACATACATACATATATATACAGACGTACATATATATTTTATTTTATTATTTAAACGAATTTTTTTAAATATACAAGCGAAATCTACTTATTAATCATTTTTTTAAATTTACTTTTTCGATGATCTGAATTATTTTTTGGGGTTTGGTGATGACTAACGCTATCCGAAATTACTCAGACATAGGACAATATATTTTCAAATATGAACCGGAAATCAAGAAAATAATCCGGAACATCGAAATAATTAACTACACACACACACACACACACACACACACACACACACACACACACATATATATATATATATATATATATATATATATATATATATATATATACAAACGTACACTAATATATATATATATATATTAACGGCGCATATAAGAAAATCCCTGTTACCAATTTGTTTCATGATTTAAATGCACACTAGGTGCCCCCGGAATATGGCCTCAGGCGAAAATAAATTTATGAAATATCTAGAGCAACGGTTGGCAAGAATGAAAAATGTCTCTTTTCTTTATTTTTATCCTCCTCGTTCTCCTTCATTCTTTTTTCACTCTTTTTATTCTACTTTCGCTTATTCTTTTCTCTCATCCTCTCTATGTCAGTGATTCTCAGTCAAAGTGCAATTCATCCTCCAGAAGAACTTTACAGATTCAGTAGATTATCTGGGGCCACTGATTGGCAGATTAAAACTGTTGGAATATTGATCTTTCTACAAACTATAATCTGTACTATATCATTGGAACTAAATAATTATGGAAGACAGGAAAATCATTTTGACGTGAAAATCGTGCAGGGACAAAAATGATTGAGAACCAATGATTTATCTGTTTGTTTTTCCGTTTTCATTCTATCTGTTTACAAACAAATCAACCATGAATTACTAACATTGGTCATATTAATAATTAAACTGTCCTGGGCATGACGATAAACAACGTCCGACAGAAAGCCCTCTGATCGGAAGGTTTTGGGGAGCGTGAAACCACCTTTTAAGTTCTTTTGGTTTTACCGGAGCTCACAAGAAAATAAAATTGCTGTATTAATTGACCCATACAAACAAACCAAACCAAACCAAACTAATTAAAATAAATTTAATTATGCTATTACTATCCATCATAAGAAACGGTTTAGGATCATTCAGATCTTTTTTGTTGATTCACCCCAAATAGTGTAAAGTTATTTATTGCCATATTAATTCACCCAAGAAATTATAAATTTTAAATCAAAATTTGTTCTTTATTAAATTTTTGGCACCCTTTTGAAATTATAAATCAAAATTTGTTTAGCTTGCCTCGCAACAACTCCAACCCTCAGAACGAAAAATTAACAAAAATCAGGAAGTTATTCACATTTAGTGCGGATGATATTCAAGGCACTTACAAGGAATTTTTTACAATCTAGTAAAAAAAATCCTCTTTTGGCTTGTTTATCGGGGTGAACGTGAGCAGACCCCACACTTAGAAATAGCGCAACCGAGTCGCCCATATTTGGGGCAATCACAAAGGTCAATCTAACCGGAGGGTAATGGAAGGGCCTCGCTCTGGGAGAATTTGGTGTGAATTTTAGTAAATAAAATTTATTTTTTTTGGCGCTGAATTAAATATTTTTTATCTGAATTAACAGAAAAGATGTGGAATGTTCAATCACTGATCAATAGCAAGTTGTATGTTTTCTTGTGTTATATGAAAATAATTGTTTCTTTATTCTTTTTCTTCTCATTCCAGTCAAAGTGCAGGCTGCAGAACCGAGTTCCAAGTGGAACGGGCCATGCCCGGTAGAAACTGGGAAAATCCCTGTGTCGCTTCCAAACGCACCCCCACTGCCGGGGCCTTACTCCACTATTCTCATTAATTCTGGTTCAGACTTCTGCCCGACAGGAAATCCCGACAAAGCCAGTGCACTTGCAGGTGGAATATTTTGAGCAGAGAGTGTGATGGTTCCATTAATTGGGCTCCGTTATATATCCCAAATATATCGGACAAAAACCCAACCATATGTGAACCAAATGAGTGCCATATTGTAATAACTTACGTATCTCCCGAAGGGATTAAACAAACCTTTTTTTCTTCAACAAAACAAAAAACAAAAACAAAAACAAAAACAAAAACAAAAAAAAAACTGTGGCATTGCATGCGTATTAAATTTATTGATTTCAAATTCGTTTTTTGAATTATATAAGACTATTACACAATTGTAGCGAATTCTTGTTTCGCGAGATAACACGCACGGTTATAAAATGAAAACATAGCAGGCGTCGTTTCTTTGTTCAATATTTATTAGACAAAATGAAAAAAATACATTTTTTCCTTTTTCTGAAAAGTTATGTCGCAAAATTTTTGATTACCTGCCACAAGTGAATTCGTGTATGGGAATTCACATTTTTTCAAAATTTTATGAAAGTCCCCATCCCAAGCAAAAATAAAAAAAATAAATTTAAAAAATTCAATATACATTCCATTAATAAAGTATTTTTGACGATTTGAGAAAAAATTTTTAAAAGCCTAATAATAAATATAGTTTGTTTGAATGAATGAGGATGAATTTGAATGCAAGTTTGAGTAATTGGTTAAGAATCTCAATTTTATTTTTCGTTTTGCTCCAGTTGATATTCTTAGAATATAATTACAATTATTATTATTATTATTATTATTATTATTATTATTATTATTATTATTATTATTATTATTATTATTATTGAGTTTTCCTATTATTTTATGTAATAATTTTTCTTTAGGTCTAACTAAATTTAGTTTAAAGTATCCGGTAAGATTTCTTCAAAATAACTGCGTAACCTGATTTGTTTTGATTTTATGATGACGATAATATTGGTTAAAATAAGTGAAATGATAATAATGATAATATTAATAATACTAATAAAAGTTATAATGTGGCTAATGAACACGCAAAAGACAAGTACAAATAAAAAATAGATAATTATTTTTTTTTTTCCCAAAGTTAAACATGAAATGCAAAATGATGACGACGACGATGATGATAATAATAAAGATTGTTTCTGGCGTTGGTATGTTTGTTCAGCCATTAGGAGTATTGTTTATATTTTTATCATTTCCAAATATATATATATATATATATATATATATATATATATATATATATATATATATATATATATATATATAAAATATATTTTCGGGGTTTTATATTATCATTTGTAATATCATAAAATTGCAACTATGATGAATCTGTATAAACATTGTGAACATTGTGAAAGTTAAAAAAAAACGTTTTGAACTGTTATATTACTTTTAAACACAAAAGCAAACAAAAGATTTGTTTAATTGCATACACTATATTCGTCATTACGTCATTATGGTCAACTAAAATGCTACACTTTAGTTTATTCTTATGGTCCATACATGTTTACTTACCCGACCCCACAAAAATGCTCACTATCATTGATTAAAAAGAAAGGGGGGAAGAAAATGAAATTATATCGTCCGTTTTGTATCAATTTTTGTCATTTTTTTTCATCAAGTTGTGATTTTGTTTACCCTTTATCTCTATCATCATCATCATCATCATCATCATCATCATCATCATCATCATCATCATCATCATCATCATCATCACCATCATCATCATCATCATTATCATCATTAACATAATCATCATCATCCTCATCATCATCCTCATCATCATCATTATCCTCATCATTCTCATTATCACCATCATCATCACCATCATCATTATCATCATCATTATCCCCATCCTCATCGTTGTTCGGCCATATGTTCACTGATGATACATTTTGATAAATGACATTCATTATTAAACTACCATATCATCATTGAAATTATCGTTACTTATTTTTTATTGTCAATATCCTTGTCGTCATCTCCATCGCTGATGTCTTTTACACGTTTTACTTTACTTTTTCATTGTCATAACTACCTTCTCTCTTTTTTTCATTGCAATTATCACTTTATTCTCCCATGCCAATATGAAATCTATAATGATGATCGTGATGATGATGATGATGATGACAATGATAATAATAATAACAATAATAATGTAAAATATTTGTCAGAAAAACAGCAACCACAACAACCACAACAACAACAACAGCAACCATAACAACCACCACAACAACAATAATAATAATAATAATAATAATAATGAGAATTATCAGTAATAAAAAGAAATAACACGTCTGACGAATAGTAATAGTATATCTGAGTAGTAATAATAATAGTAATAATAATAGTAATAATAATAAGAATAATAACATAATGTCAGACTAATAATAAAAGTGGATTTGAATAATAACAATAAGAAGAAGAAGAAGAAGAAAAGAAGAAAAAGAAGAACGAGAAGAAAAAGTAGAATCTGTTCAATGATATAAAGCTAAGAATTGTGTAAGACCAATAACTAATGATAACAATTTAATAACGAATAATTTAATAATTGTAATGTCTGTCCATTAATAATAAGTAAATATAATAATAATAAAATAATAACAATTTACAAATACTACTAATAATGATATACTTGATTACAAATAATACTTTTATTATAATAATAATCACAAAAACAACAACCATAATAACAATAATGTTTAATTTTAATTGTAAATTTAATATTTTTATCACTATTATAATTATTATCATTATAATTATTACTATTATATTGATAATTATATGAACTTGCAAATCCTTTAAAATAATTATTGCATTTATATCTAATATTATTATTACTATTATTATTATTACTAATATTATCACAATTTTTATCATTATCATTAACGTCTATTCATCATTCACCTTATCATGTATATTATTATTATTATTATTATTATTACTATTATTATTATTATTATTATTATTATTATTATTATTATTACTGCGTAGTAGTTATTAATAAGAAGATCTATTCACTGCCTTTTTCTGGACAAAAAACTATTCGATATACATTGCACATTTGAGTTTGTTTTGTTTTTTTTATTTTTAGTTCCAAAGCATTCTGTAAAATAAAAATAAATCTAAAAAAAAAAAAAGAAAAAGAAAAAGAAAAAAAAAGAAAAAATCTTACCAGACACACACCAAATGTGATTTTAAGGAGATTGCAATCAAGTGTAATCAAGAACTTAAAACATGGAATTCAATTGATGAAAATAAATTTGGTGGTGTAAACAAATGTCGGTTGGAAATGGATTATCTGAAATAAAGCTTAATAAAATATTATCGAAAATTTAATTTTTTTTTCGTTGTTTATTTTTTGTTTTGCTTTGTTCTGTTTTTTCAGTTTTCTAAGATTCTCAGTAAAAAGAGAAAAGGATAACATGTTTTTCCTTCTTAAATATTTTCATGCTTGTGTGAACACGTATATTAAGAAAGAGTGGGACAATGCCTAAAAAAGAATGAAACAATGCGTGAGAAAGAGTGGGAAAGTGCGTAAGAAAAGGTGGCACAGTGTGTGAGAAAGAATGGGACAGTGTGTGAGAAAGAGTGGGACAATGCGTGAGAAAGAGTTGGACAATGCGTTAGAAAGTGTGGGAAAATGCGTGAGAAAGAGTTGGACAATGCGTTAGAAAGAGTGGGAAAATGCGTGATAAAGAGTGAGACAGTGCGTGAGAAAGAGTGGGACAATGCGTGATAAAGAGTTGGACAATGCGTTAGAAAGAGTGGGACAATGCGTGAGAAAGAGTGGGACAGTGCGTGAGAAAGAGTGGGAAAATGCATGAGAAAGAGTTGGACAATGCGTTAGAAAGAGTGGGACAATGTGTGATAAAGAGTGGGACAGTGCGTGAGAAAGAGTGGGACAATTCGTGAGAAAGAATGGGACAGCGCGTGAGAAAGAGTGGGACAGTGCGTGAGAAGGAGTGGGACAATGCGTGAGAAAGAGTGGGACAGTGCGTGAGAAAAAGTGGGACAGTGCGTTAGAAAGAGTGGGAAAATCCCTGAGAAAGAGTAGAACAATGCTTGAGAAAGTGTGACAGAGAGAAGGGCTAATCTCTATTAGAGAGGCAGACATGAGCCAAAATATTTTTGAGTATAGAAGAGAGAGTGAGTGATCTGTTGCGTATGTGCATGAATGTGTATGTATGCGTATGTAGATGTGCAGGAAGGAGACAAGATTCAATTCTGTATATATATATATGCACATGTGAAAGAAAAAAAACTAATCTCTATATGTGACAGAAATAATGGTTAATTCTCATATGCGTGTAAGAGAGAGTTATATATAGAAGAGACGTTTTATGTATGTGTGTGAGAGATAATTACTGGCTGTGTGTGTGTGTGTTTGTGTGTGTGTGAGAGAGAGAGAGAGAGAGAGCGAAAGCACACAAATAGACAGAGAAATATGCTAAACTAATGCTATAGTGATTTTCGAAGCATAGCTTAGATGTGTCACAAGGGCGAAGGTATGAGGCACCCAATGAGGATCGAACTCTCTACTCAGTCTTAATTGTTCTAGCGAGACAAGCTTGCTAACCATTACAACGCCTCAAGGTGCCCAAGTATAGCAATTTTCCAAGCGTATCTTAGATGTGGCACAAGGAGGAAAGTATGGGACACCCAATAAGGATCGAACTCACTACTCAGACGTAATTGTTCTAGCGAGACAAGATAGCTAAACATTACACCGTCTCGAGGTGCCCAAAATAATAATATTGTATATATTGATTTTATAAGTGTATCTTAGATGTGCCACAAGGGCGAAAGCATGAGGTATTAAATGAGGATCAAACTCACTACTCAGACACAATTGCTCTAGCAAGACAAGCTTGCTAAGCATTACGCCACGCCACGCCCCGCCCCGCCCTAAACTGATGCTATATTTAAATTCCCTAACACATTACTCAGGTTTTAAAAAAATACTTTTTTTATTCCTATGTGTGTTTGAACTTCTGTATCGAACTTCCTACCATCTTAGTACACTTTTCAAATAGTCGAATTTCCACTTTTACTTATTTTGATATCCTTAGTACGTAACTTATATCTTGATGTGTCTCATTGACTTACCACCGTGCAATCATCTATTTAAAGTAATGGTCCGTCCTACGAATTTAAACAAAAAGTCTATTACAATCATATTTTTCTTCTCTCAAAAAAGAGCCAGTGCAATTATGACGAATTTCCGGGCAATATTTGTACTTTTGAAACATTTCCCTAAATGAACTGCAAATTTTGAATTTATGTTTATAAATAATTTATTTTCTAACTGAACTGCAGCTGTTGGAACTACTAGGTAACCTTGATATATTTGGAAAGGATATCAGACTAACCCAGAACCTATATAGGGAACAAACCACCTGCATACGGATAAAAAATGAATTAACTATACAAAATGGATGTAAGACAAGGATGCGTCTTCTCACTAGATTTATTCAAACTATACAGTAAGGTGATTCTGAGGGAATTAGACCTCCTATTAGGATTCATTATTGACGGCCACAATCTTAGCAACTGTTGTAACCAAGTAAATGGTTAAGAAATAACAAGAGGTTGCAAATAAATCGTGTATTGAACAGTAAATACAGTAAAAGTGTGTTACACGAGTTGTGAGTGTGTGTCGGTTGACCAGCGTTCAGTCTATATCATTGTTGATATTTAGTAGTCCCCCTACGAGGGTATATGTGGCACAAGGCCGAGTTTAACGTGGGTCATTCGGCACAGCCTCGTTCGGGTTCCTCTCTGTCCAAAGGCAAAGAGTTTGACAGCAGCTGCGAACTGTCACAACCTCGGTAGAACAATCTATACTTCTGGTCCCCCGAGGCTTACTTTCCTACTAATTTTATAGTAAGCGGAAGAGTCCACTAGAGGGAGGACACCACAACAGCAACATCACATGCAAGTGACACAGTGTTGATAGCAGAGACAGAAGGGAAACCACAAGAATTTCTACAGCAGCTAGTGAAGGAAAGCGTAAAGAAAGGATTATATATCAACTGTAAGAAAACAGAATGCATGGTTGTTAACAAAAGGAAACAACCCTATATGCAAATCATAAATTGGAAAATGTACAATTATTTAAATATTTGGGAAGTCTTTAAGTAGAGTGTGGAAAATGCGATACTGAAATCTGAAGGCGTGTTAGGATAGCGGAAGCTGCCTTCCAAAACGAAGGTAATTATTAAGAAAACAGACATTATTTAAAAACACACACAAAAAAAAGTACTGAACTGTTATGTAATATATATGACAATGAATACTGGACAATCTTCTCACAAATAAAGAAGAAACCTGAAACAACAGACGTGTGATTCTACAGATGTATACTGAGGATACCATGGGCAGAATATGTGAGCAACAACTAAGTTTTAGAGAAAATAGAAACAAAATGGACACTTATTATTAACATCAGGAAGAAACAGTTGAAATTTATATGGCACATAATGAGGAAAGAGGGCTTGGAAAATTTGACACACACAGGATAGTAGGACAGAGGAAAACAGCAAATAACCTATGCAACGTCCTTGGATAAAAGGATCGCAAGACATTATTTAGAAGAGATAGCAAAAAGATAACATTTGCTAAGACACAAAGGGCAGAAAATTGTGGACGGACATGATCGCAAACGGCCCAAAGAGACACGGGACATAGAAGAAGAAGTCTGCTAGGTTCCTAAACATAAAGTATTCAACTATATCTCATATTAAATATTTAGAAAAATCTCTCGACAGGCTTTCCAGAACTTATCCCATGAAAAGCGACATTCACTTAGCGACATTCACTTAGCGACATTCACTCAGTGTTTATAGAATTTTCCCACTCTGCATAAAATGCAGTATTCTTTGATCTTAGAGTGAGTCACTTTGGTCGTAATTAAGGTGTATACAGGAAGCGGTTAACAGTTGACGAGAATAAGTAGAATTTAACGGTCTTTCACTTGGTCTAAAAATCTGCAATGTGTTTGTAATTTTGTTCTAATAAAAAGAGATACCATGACACTAAATGCCGGGAAATAGGTTGCTACAATGGTGGACAGGACATGGTGACAAATTTGCCGATGCATCGCCCCTTGATGGAGTGGGCTCCATATATCAAATACAAATGCAATAAAGAAACAAACACAGTCAACTGTTTTAGTAATAAAAAGAAATTTTATAAAGTTATCTGTGTACTATCAATTAATCAAGTAACAATGTGAAAGGACATTTTCAAAGCTGAAGATCATAAAGACAAAGAAATTCGCTATCTGAGGAGAATTTGGACTCATACATGTTGTTATCCATTGAAAAGTAATTGTTAAACGAATTGGATGCAGAAGCAATTATTGCCAGATTTGAACAATCATAAAGTGAACACAAACAATTGCTCTTAATAGAGTGGACTTCATGCAAGGCTCTATTGTACTTTTGCTCTACCTGTTCATATTTAAATTATTATTTAAAAATATCAACCAATTACTTAAAATTAAAAATGTAAATAAAAAATATATATACAGTGATGGACTGGCCAATGTGTCAGCTTATCCAATGACAAGTGGGTCCCAGATTGAGTCGGCATTTTACAGGAAATAAAAATGAAATAAAGAAAAAGAATATAGATTTTTTAGTAATATAAAGGAATAAGAACGTTATAAAGTCATCAGCCCAGTGTGACACAAGTCCAATGTGAGAGGACATTTTCCAAGTTAAAGATCATAAAGCCATGATTAAGAAATTCGCTGAAGAGAATTTGGAATCATACATGTCATTGTCCATTGAAAAGTAATTGTTAGATGAATTGGATTCAGAAACAGTTATTGCTAGATTCGAACAATTATCTAGTGAACATAAAACGATTGCTCTTAATATAGTGAACTGTATGCAATGCTCTATGGCGCCTTCGAAATATCTGTTAATGTGTAAATTATGCAGTAAACTATTTTAAAATATAAAAAAATTACACAGAATTAAAAAAAAAAGTTATAACAATCTGGATTTACATTTGGTATATACACAAGTGATATCTACAGAATATATACATCGTAATTACTAAGAAATACACATTTTTTCCACAAAATATTTAATTGTATCTATTTTCTATATGTATTTTGAGAAAATATTATTTGTTTGTTATTAAAATTAAATGATAGTATTGTAATTTTGGGTGGGTCCCATTTTGTTTCTTGGTAAACGATATTTTTAGACCCAGTCCGCAACTGAGAGGTTACTGATGGAAAATACAAGTCTGAGATTTACTGAGAGTAACACTTAAGTGGGAAATAAAACGGACTAGTATAAGACTGGCACGGATATTTACTAATATTTTGCTGAATAGTATAAAACCATTGCGACTCAGATTTTCATTTTCATTTTTAATCGTAAGTGTGAAGAAAACTGCTTAAATTTATGATGGCGAAGTGGCAAAACGATTAGGAAGTAAGCGAAATAGAGAAAAACAAAAATGACAACGCAATGAAAATATGTTAATAAAGGAACAATGAGTAGATTCCAGACAAAACATATGAAATGAGACCCTGTAGATATAGGCGAATCTATTGTAGAAAATTTAAGTCAAATGCTGATTAAACGCTAATAGTGGGATGTCGTATTTCGGTCTTTTGTGTACTAGATAGAACTGATTACTAGTCTGTTAAAAACTCTACAACAGGTTACTTTTGACGATGTTAACCACAACGATGAAAAACATAGACTTCTAAATACAACCATACTAAAGAATACGAAAGAATTATATACTAAAGAATACTATTCTATACTATATAGAGAAGCATTCCTTCAAATCATTTAGCTATAAATTCAGCAGAGGGTCATTTTGTTCTGAATTAGATACATTGATCTGTTGAATAGATACATCGATCTGTCTAATACTTACATCAATCTGTCTATTAGATACATCGATCTATCGAATAGATACATCGATCTATCTATTAGATACATCGATCTGTTGAATAGATACATCGATCTGTCGATTAGATACATCGATCTGTCGGATAGATACATCGATCTATCTATTAGATACATCGATCTGTCGAATAGATACATCCGTCTATCTATTAGATACATCGATCTATCGAATAGACACATCGATCTGTTGAATAGATACATCGATCTGTCGGATAGATACATAGATCTATCTATTAGATACACCAATCTGTCGAATAGATACATCGATCTGTCGAATAGATACATCCATCTATCTATTAGATACATCGATCTATCGAATAGACACATCGATCTGTTGAATAGATACATCGATCTGTCGGATAGATACATAGATCTATCAATTAGATACATCAATCTGTCGAATAGATACATCGATCTGTTGAATAGATGCATCGATCTGTCGATTAGATACATCGATCTGTCGATTAGATACATCGATCTGTCGAATAGATACATCGTTCTATATCATCATCTCTTCTACCTTTACGAAAGCAGAATGTTTAGTTGTCAGCAAGATAAAAAGTCCAAGATGCGAACTGCAAATTGGAAATATCAACATCAAACAAGTACAGTAGTTTAGATATCTGGGAAGCATTTTAACAGACGGTGATAAATGCGATACCGAAATCAGAAGGGGCATTTGAATAACAAAAAATGCATTCCAAAAGCTAAGCAAAGTATTACGAAACAGGAAAAATTAGTTTTGAACAAACGAATGAGTGCTCAACTTCTATATAATAGCAATCATCCTATATGGCATTGAAATCTAGACAATTTCAACACGGGTGAAGGAGATACTTCAGGCAACAGAAATGTGGTTCTACAGAAGGATGCTGAGAATACCATTGAGTGTGCAACGAAGAAGTCTTAGGAAAAATGGAAAGAAAAAGGACACTTATATTCAGCAGCAAAAAGAAACAGCTGAAATTTCTGGGACACATAATGAGAAAGGAGGGGCTTGAAGAATTTGACTCTGACAGTGGGGGGCATATTGAAGGCAAAATAGACAGGGGAAGTCAGTGGGTCAATTACCTGGCGAGTTTGTGTGAGTGGATAGCGGAACGTTCATCAGGAGAATTGGCAATAGGGCAAGCGTTGCTAAGAGTTACAAGAGATAAGAGACTGTGAAGTAACATGACCACCTACGTCCTGAATGGGCACGGCACATGGAAGAAGTCTTGACTAATTTGAACTCTGTTTTTCCTTGAAGTTTCACTCACAAGTGAGTAGGATAAAAACTTCTTAACACATTACTGAAAGTAAAAGGATTCATTATAGACTATTAACTCTCCTACTAACTCTACTGATAACTGATAAATAATGGTAATACTAACAGGAATAGACAATTATACTATTTGAATTCGTGTACGTGTATATATATATATGTCATATTTCAAATATTTTCTAAATATAATATTATTTCGATGATTTGCCTTACCTGTAATAATAGAAAACACATCACTACTCGATGTTTTAGAGCTCTTAATATAGTGAACTGCATGCAATTTACTTTATCCAGAAAATATAATACAAAGAAAACAAGACTGAATTATGGACAATATATTTTAAATGATCTTGGTCGATGAGAGATAAAGATTTCATTTCAAATCACTTGACTTTTCACCAGTGTTGGTTAAACAATTAACGTCATCCCCATAAAGGAACCGATCAGAAAATAAGAAATTAAATTCTTAGATACGAGCTAAAGCCGACGACATCGCCAATATATATATATATATATATATATATATATATATATTAACTGATTTAAAATGTTTTTCGCTACACAGTAATAACCATGTTTCAAAAATGGAAGCAAAAACTTAAAATTTAATTTTGTAATTAAATTAAAAACATTAGTTCCATTTCATCTTCAAGCGAATATTGGCGTAACTTAATTTTTAAATTTACTGAGTTTTAACGCACACAAAAATTCATAATTTACTGTTTCCAAGGATACAGAGATTCCAATCATTCAGACAATTTGGTAGCGTGTTTATTTTTATTAACTTTTGTTGTATCAGTTATTAGTTACGTTAGAAAAAAGTTTAAGGGATGTATTTTTCAACGAATTCTGACATCCGTTAAATGCATGTCGTCTGGTTTTTTTTTTTAATTTTATTGTTAACGGTAAAAATTCTTTCGGCATTTTTTTCTTACTTGCATACTTAAAGATTTTTGGGGGGATGTTTAGGTTAGATTACGTTTTATTTAACTACAATTTTAAAATATTTTCACTCTTAATTATTAATAGACTATATTTCTTTGTAAAACAAGTAAATGTAATAGAATTACTTAAATTATGTAAAATTATGTATATTATCAGCTCGCATTTTTTTAAAAATATTATTTAAGGAAAATTTTTGACAATGACGGCAAAAAATAGCTATTTCATTTCTCTGATTCAGTAAATTTTTATTTTTATAAACTTAGTGATATATAGTTTCTCATGTATGCACAAAGTATATTGGTCATTTAATGACCTACATATTCTAGCATTTCTTATTAATTTCCATTTTACTGTAGGTGTTTTATTGGATTCTTTTTAAGTGCCAGAAGTACTTCGAGAGAGATGTTTGATTTCTATATTTATTTATCCTAAATGAACTTTGATGTTGATTGGTACAATCAACATCAATGTTCATTTAGGATATATAGGTTGCACAAGCCATGAGTTCAAAAAACGGTACGTTTTTTGATATATAGATTTTTATGTTTTCGGGATTCTCAATAGATGAGATATTGCATTGGTATACTAATGATTCCGTGCGACATTTATTTTGTAGAGGACAGTTATGAGGGTTTCTACAGTTACATAATTTTGTTTATCTTCATCTCTTTTTATTTTTATTTTTCTATTGTCTAAAATGTTTTGGTTTTGGTATAAGTGTTTATTTAACATATTAACATTATGTTTCTTAATATTTTTTTGCGACTACACATGCGCACGACTGAAAGTGGACGCTGAGAATTTTTTGGTTTTTCATTTAATATATGTTTTGGGTATATAATCTAACCGATTTCATTTTATTCTTTTTCTCTTTCTCTATGTCTCTATCACTTTTGTTATTAAAAATCCCACACTCTCATAATAGAAAATCTACCAAGAATGGTGAAAACGTTGTAAGAACCAGGATGCTAATTTATTATATTTGATATAGCGATTAAAGCATTTTCTAAACATTTTGGTTTTAGCTAATTATTTTCTCTTTTAATTAGTGTAGCATTTTATAAATCAAAATTGTGTAGGTCACGTTTCGGTGAACAACTAATGTTTGTGTTCATATAATCTTTTATTTAAATTCCTTAAGATTTCTGCTATGTAGGAAAATATTATAAGTAATAAAGTAATTATTATAAGTAATAGAGTAAATTCCTACATAAAGTTTTAGCTTATTATTGCGTTTTGTATTTATTAAGTTTTCTTTTCTCTAAAACTTTTCTTCATATATAATAAATTTATATATCGTTTTCTCATATATATATATATATATATATATATATATATATATATATATATATATATATATATATACTAGCTTAAAAGTATCCCTTTCTGGGGGGCATTTAAGCTAGCTCCTGAGGAGGAGTCTTGATTGGGCCTTCATCACAATAGGTAGGGAAGAGTAGATGCGATAGGCAATAATAAACTACATAACTCAAAACTGATCGCTGCATTTAAGTATTGCATTAATATTGAAGCTTTTAAAAGTTCAACGAGAATTTTTTCAGCTGCCACTTAATTTAAAGACAATTTTATGTACGTACATCCTTACTTTCCGTATAAAAAAAATATTTTTATTTCATTCGTGACTTTCGCTGGATTTCGCAATTAATTCCGTTTATTCCCAGATTTATTTCCAAGTTTTAAAAATCCAAATCGTACAAAAAATTCGTCGAAAACATCACCGAAAACAATTGCCGTAATGAAAGCTTGGGAATTCAAAATTTCAGTATTGCG